>CARXXK010000004.1:27410791-28010791 GCA_949089665.1 Macrosiphum euphorbiae | reverse complement strand
TGACGGCAGTGTATGTTCTGTTGTCCAAATTGAATTTTTGGGCCCCTGACATTAGATTCCGTCAATACTTTCCATTCCGTATTCTTGTATATAGGTATAACCTACCTACTATTATAATAGTCCTATTCTACGAATTATGAAATTGGAAAATGATGACCCATCATTCTATGCTGAATGCTGATCAGTGATTTTTATATTGCAAATTAAAATTGTTTAGCTTTGAACCATCTATTACAACCTTCCTACTGTGTTGTATACAACGCAATCTATTACTATATCACTTTTTTGATGTTTTTACTATACAATTATCATGACATGTAACTGTTTTAAAAACATTAGGCTTGCATCGTTAAATAAAGAAAATAATATAATGAAATCCCTATGATAAAATCATATCGCTTGTCAGTTAATGATATGTTATTCGTTTTAAGTTTAAAAGTTGTCGATAATTCTAGGTTTGAGTTTTATTTCATTTGAGTTACCGAAATTCGATTGTAATTTATTTGATGACGTCGTCTAGGAAAAGGAGACATGAAATGTCTTTTTTTTAAAAACTATATTTAACTTGTAATTTTAAGATAATGTATGAAATGTATTTGTTACCTACTTATATCCGATAATAAATTAAGTAGTTTTGTTTTATTGTGGCGAACAAACGTTATTTATTATACCTATTATTTTAAAGCGATAATATCAAAAAAGTTGTAATATACATTTATTTTGACAGTTAGAATACAGTGCAATTGGAACTTACTTAATTTTTGTTGAAAAAAATTCTATTCAATATTAAGTAGGTACAAGGAAACTTATTTTTTGGTATTTGTTTCATTTCGATGTAAAATGGTGTGTTGTGTGTATTCAATATTAATATTATACATCTTATAAACCAATAGGTACCTAGTTATTATAATATTGTTGATGGATTGGTGGCATGTATTATCATATAAAAAGGGACTTCGAGGTATATCTGGAAAAATGTACCTACACGTAAATCGAAGAATTTATCAGTTTTATAATGTTTCATTTTGGGTAGAATATAGAAGTCTCAAATTTTCTTGTTTTTTTTTTTATACCAATATCTTACGTCAACATGTGTTATAAATTTAACTAAAATATGTTATTTTACCATAGTTGAAAATATTGTCATTTAGTCTTAATATATGAGTTTGAACAAATAAATAATTATTTTTGCTGACAATTTTTACTATAATATTATAGTTTGAGCTATTTAGTATACATTCATACGATTCATGGACAGTCATTTCAAATATTTCGTTTCGTTAACGTAATAAGAAATATTATTTTTTAAATTTATTTATCATAGGGAGCTTTAGTGGTTTTTTATTTAAATTATATTAAGCTTTTTAAAGTTTAGTATTCTTGTAGATTACCTTTCAGCTACATCAAAAATATAATTGAAGAATATTTGTTTAATGCTGTGACGTGAAGTTAAGGCAAATAGAGATCTTTATGTATAAGTATATGGTATTTTTAGTCAGACATTTTTTTTCTTTTAGTGACTTATAGTTAAAATTACCTGTTTATAAATTGAAGTAATTTGAATTGTAATTGGATGGGACTGGACACATATTTGCTGACATTCATTTTATTTGCTATCAATTTTTAGCTTTGTTTTTAAATAGAATGCCAACGAGTAATGCGAGTAATACTTTATGCCTTTAAATGTCACTAATTTTAAATATAATAGTATAAAAATCTTTTAAAAGATCAAATTTTAATTTTTTAAATTGAGTGTACAATATTGTTTGATATAAATTAACGACAGCATTAAAAATGATATTTACCATAACTATCACGGGTTTGGTTTTGATTTTTTTTGCACGAGCTGCATACCTTAACGTGCTTATCGTCTCACTAGCATTTGATCTTGCTGGTGATATGCATGCTATCTGTTCAGTCAAACATATATTATAATAATTTGATTAATTATGGAGTATGGAGTATAATATTTGTTCATTTTATTATTAGTAAAACGAAAAAAATATAATTTGCGTGTATATGAATCTATTCAAATTCTGATTACTGGCGTTTTTAAGTATACTCAAATACCATTTTTTCAAATAGAATCTCAAGTTTTTTTTACCAGTACAGAACTGTGGTGTGTTGGTGATACAATAAACTTAGTTTTTTCCAATGAAAACCAATATTTTTTTCTGCAAATTGTAATACAGTGGATTTTTTGAAAATTTGAACGAGTAGTTTCTGAGTTGTTAAAATGTTAATACTAGTTCTTAAAAATGATTTAATATAAAATATACTTAATATTTAATCTGGTACTTACTTATTAATAACTTCGTAAATTTTTTCAAATTTCAAAATGTTAATAGATCAATATATTATTACCTAATGTAATTTTCTGATAATCATTGATACTAATCCATGACTTCGAAATCTATTACTGTAGACCCATTATCGTTAGTAGACAAATGTTAATATTTTAAAACTAATCGTTCAAATTTTGATTTAGATGGATAAATCAACATGTTCAATAAAATCGTTTGTTGAATAATTTATAGCAAAAAAACGTGATTCATATTTGAAAAAATTACTGGTTTTCGTTACAGGACACTATTTAAATGATATAAGCGTTTAAGTATTTGAAAATATGTTCTTTAAGTAGGCATAATGAAAAATACTTAAAATAGAATTTGAATAGATGTATAAATGAAAGAAAAATGGGATGCATATGTCTGGAGAGTGGAGAATCAGTCTGAGTATGATAGTAAGTCTTAAAATGGTACAAACTTAAGACATACGTACAAACTTCTTGTTTTTAAAATATGATCTACCCTTATTTGTTGTATATTAGGCGAATGATTTTTTTTTTAAACTATTGATATAATCTTTGAAACTCCATTTATAAATGGAGTTTCAAAGATTAATTTCAGAGTTATTAAACTTTTGTTCTAAAGATAAGGGTAAAAAGGTTAGTAATTCCCTTATATAAAACAATAAGTAGATGGGGGTTTTTCAAAAATCAGTATTTGAATAAATTCATAATTAAAGGAAAATATGGGGGTAAACCACCCAATACGAGTGTGTAAATTCATACGTACTAGGTAGGTATGTATTATATGTAATACATTTTTGATTTGTTATTTATTTTTGAATATTGAAGCAAAAAGGAAATAGATTTAATTGTGCGACGTGTCAAATATAATATTTAATGTATGAGATTTTTATTTTATGTTTTGTATATACAGTTATAATATTTTCATTAAAATTTATAATAATCTACCTACCATCAATGTGACACCTGTACCGGCTAAACTATCAGACAGGAGTTTGGTAAGTTTACTGTCTCGGTACGGTATGTGGCCTTTCCGCTTCTTAGGATCACTCAGCGATGCTATGCAGTAGCCTGAGTAAGAAAAAAAAGAAAGCTCATTAACACGAACGAAGTTTACTTTTCATTTTTCGTGACCATATATTCCCCCGCCCCTACTGTGGCGGGGGCCAACTTTTCCGTTTGACACGTTGTGTTGCACTGATAGGTTTATACTCCATACACATGGTTGTAAGTAAGTATAGGTAAGGGCGTTATCGATCGAAAGGGTAATGTTTTCTATTTTTATTTTTGTGGAATGATGACCCCAAGAAAATATCTTTATTATTTATTCAACGGCTACCAAAAGGTTGACCTCGACTGCTCAACCAACAATTCCATCGTGACATATCGATTAAAAAGTTGAAGACCCTGATGATTATTAAAAAAAATGTTATTTAATATATTTGTGTGAGAACAATGCGAGAATGCTGATGAAAATAGATTTAAACCATTTTCTATTTAATATTATAACAATTTGAAAGAAACGCAAAATAGCACTCGAACCGTATTTTAACTATGTGTCTAGAACGATTTTCAGATGGACAACTTTTTTCTACATTTAACCGTTTTATTCTATTGAAATGCTTTAATTATACGTATTAATAGTATAATATAATAAATAATTCTTAATTAGTATAGTTGATTAAGGTACTCATCTACTTAGTTTATTGTTGATGTGCCTTGCCAATAAATAGCAATACATTATGCAATTAGTTTTTGGATTCACTACAGAGATAATTTGGATTCCAAATTGGCCTAGTTATGACTAGTTTGTGCATAAATTGTATATAGTAGTGTATCCATAAACTAATTGCATAATATACTGTTCTTCATTGGAGAGGTGCATCAACTATAAGCTACATACAAATATAATATATATTATAAATTATGTACTACCTAGAACCATTAAACTTTTGTTGATATTATTTGCTTCTTCTAAAGTTTTCCCTTCACTCATAGTTTTTTTAGTCATTTCACTGCCAGCCAAATCAACAAAATTAATTTTACCCTGTTTCGTGATAAAAACGCCGTCTTCAGATATCTAAAAGTAATCAGTAAACATATTAAAGGAAATTAAAACACATAATATCACATATTATATGCTTACTACAAATAAAAATAAATTTATATTAATTTAAACGATAAGTCGATTAACCTATAGGCTATAGAAAATATTAATTTTTTTTTGCATATGGCTAGTAAATAATATGAACCACGCTTATATTATTTAGTAATTTCGCAATTTTTCTATTTTAAAATAATTATACAATTAATAATTTAATAACATCGTAGAATATCATCGTGACCAGACTAATAATCCTAATGTAGAAGTATTTTCTCGTTAAGTTAAAAATAAACAACAATGAAGTAAGATATAATGTTTATAGGTAGTTTAAATAAAAAAAAAAAATTAGATACTTATACTTACTTATTGTATAACATTTTTTACCATGAAAAATATTACTGTAATCCACTTTTTATACTGATGGTAGATTACATTTTTAATACGGAATAAAAAATAATATGTAGATAGTTAAATTTAGTGTATTATATTATATTATATTTGATTACAAATTAGATTTCCAACGATGCAGTCATAATAATTGTTTTTAGTTATGTTCACACAAATAAATCTTACTAATCCACCTAGTCACTTTCGGCTAAAATAATTTACTTTAGCGTATGCGAAGATTATGTGATAAATAATGTAATTTACAAAATTCCAGGTAATTATTATGTTGTGTATGTGGTAATAATGGTACTATGGGCTTACTGAACTTGTTTATTTATTGAAATTACAGCTATTTTGGCAGGAATAATGTATTAACCCACACAGCGAAATCAGATTTTGAAAATATTGCAAGAAAAATGTAAATATTGTTAAAAAATATTAATTATATTGTGTTCAGAAAGTTTTCGAATATAGTCAACATACAACTGTCAAATTATGCTTCGGCAGCGAAAATAACCTTTTAAATATATGCAGAGGTAATGTTGTCAACAAATTTTTAGTAAAACTTTTCAATAGAGTGTATATTTTCAACATATTTTAAGACACTTTATGTGACAATGTTTGATTGTAAATGTGGTTAATATGTGTGCGACAATATTATACTGTTAGTGCTTATATGTGCTTCAAACATATTTTAAGAACTCTACCTCAAAGTATTTTATTGAGAATGTTTTTTGAAATACATTTGGGAAAACATAGTTATAAAATTAGTAAAAAATTACTACTCATACTTTGAAACAGTATAAAAATACATTTTATATTTATCAATAAGTCTTATTATCACTGTCCGTATTGTTAATGTAAATAGACTTTTTGATCGGATGTTTGGACCGTCCAATTTTTTAGTGGCTAACTTCTATACTAGTTACAACTTAAGTATATAAAATATTCATATAAGTATAATAATAATATTATAAAACTATGATTTAAAATGTTTAGATATAATGGGAAAATGGTATTGCGTGTTAGCGAGGAATAAAAAGTACCTATTTATTACGTATTTTAAATTTTTAAAATATTTAAAATATGAATATAAAATAAACATTTTTTTATAAGATTACATTTAAGGGCAAATTATGTTATATGTTACAATTGTATTTATGGCTTAAAAGTTAGTTACAAATAAATAAAAAATTAACGGTGATGATGGAGGAGTGGATATTGGATCTAAGACATTCAAAACGATCTTCAATGCTTACCAGGATATTAGAAATATACGGTACTACATTTGGCTTAAGGATTTTAATCTCTGGGATAGTTATTATAATGTCTTTTTGGTTATTTTATTATCTAATACGTCAGATGCTATTTTTCTAGTTATTGATAGATTAAACAATATTTTCATAAAATGATTTATATTTACAATATTTGGTAAAATGAATTATTTTTTATACATTTAAATTAAAAAGTTAACTTTATTAATGCAAGTAATTTACCCAATGTAAATGTATTATTTCATATCTGTACTTGTAAATAATTATTTAAACTAATAATAATTCAAATGTAGAAAATAAACTTTGGAAGTAGGTACGTACTTAAAATTAATCAATTAAATCCAATAGGATAGGTAATGTATCGGAATTTATATTCTAAAAATGTGTTAAAATAATTTAAAAGCAAGTAGGTAGCTTTAAATGTTTACTCACTTGTTGTTCAGATGTAATATACACTGTCAACATCGTATGGCTCCTACTGGAGCAATCGTTCATATTATGGCTTCCTACTGTTCTGTTTTTCATGCCTATATAAAATAAAATATTTTTCAGTTGTTTAAAAATGCAATAGTTCTTCAGTTTTATTTAGATGTCAAAAAATTAAAAAATACTTTATACAATAATTAAAGTATATACATATATTTTTTAATTTAATTTGATAGGAAATATAAGTAAACTTTCGAATTTAGTAATAACATTTTAAATTTATTGGTAATATTGTATTTGAAAAACTAGGGAAATTTTTTTATACATTTATGATATACTATAGGTACCCGCTACCTACCTTCTTCTAACACAGCTTGTAGGTCATCTAATTCTTCACAGTCCACCATAAACAAATTATCAACATAAAAGTTACGGGCTTTCCTGGACCATCTCACGTCTAATGGTTTTCTGACAGTTCCTGGATTTAATAAATCTATCACCTATATCATAATTTTATATTTCAACATCCGATTTAATATAAAACACTTGTGGGTTCAATGAATGGTATTAATATATTTTGTCTGTGCCATTAAACTTATTTTTATTGCGTACAAATTGTATAAAATGTTTTTTTTTTAAAGTTCAATGACTGGATATGTCCAAGACGAATATAATATATTAATATACAATGGGTACCTATATCGAAGTTGAGTGGAACGTTTCATTCAAACCCAATACAAATAATTACAAAAATGTCCGAGTTCAAAGAACTCCATATCGATTTGCATATACAAATGTGTTAAAGTGTTAAATTATCCAAAAAAATAATTGAGTATAATATACTATAATATAGTTTGGTAGATTACCTTTTCATTGTAAATTTCTAGAAATGAGGCTTTGAGTACGAAATGAAGATCTTGTCGTTGTTGTACCAATCTAAATAGGTACATAAACGATCGAAATACTAGACCATGATCCGCTGAAAAAGGTTCAATGCGCTTGTTGAAAAACTAAAAATAATCAAATTGATTTTAGTTAGAAAATTGTATTTCAACACGTAGGTTATTATTTCAAAACGAGAACTTGATAGGTACTGAATATATATTTAAATTATATGTATTTATGTGCCAATAGGTACTTGGAATTGGTATGTCATGGGTAGTTTAAGTATTTCAGCAAATGTAGATTATAATATTGTAAATTACATTTTAATTGAATATTTTATTTTAATGAAATTTTAATGTAATTAAGATAAACAAAGGATGTTAAATTTGAAATATTTATAAAAAAAAGCTAGATATACCAGAACTATACATTATAGTATTAAAATAACATTATTATGTAGTGATTTTAAACTAAAATCATTCATTTAGTTAACATATCAAGTATCAGCTATTCATATTGTAAAATTAAAATGTACCTATCATCATTCATCAATTAATAATTTCAACAAATAAGTTAAACGTTGAAATAAATAAAGAAAAGTTATAGTTTTTGAAATTTAAATAATTTGTAAAATTAATAGACATAGAGAGTATGAATAAATTTGTATTTTTAAATCTATTATACAATTATAATAATTGAGAAGTGGGTAACGAGAAAAAAAACATAACATTGAATACAATTAAAAATAAGTACGAGAGTAATATTTTATTTGGAATTAAAATCATTTTAAAACCTAAATTATTGCTGATGGGAATGGAGCCAAATTAAACTAATACAATTCTCAATGAGTATAATTTTGAATGTGAATATGATTGCGTATGATTTACGGTGGTTTATGTTTGTCATATTAAAATAATATATATCACTTGGACACAAGTCTGTAATTTATCACTGTAAGTTGTTTGGGTTTACAGAATATCCACACAACGGACAACTTTTAAGCGTTAACATTTTTGTATGGCAGATGGACACGTCGCACGTCGTATTCAAAACAAAACATAATTTTCAGTACCTAATATTGAACTGATGGATTACTTTTTCTAGGAATACATTTATATCAGCTTTTAGGAAATATTAGTCATACATTTTATGGATACCTACCTACGCATTTTATAAATCGAGAGCTTTTTTCTTACCTAACCTAATATAAACACAATTTAAAGTTGGTTAAATAAAATATATATAAGTATACAGAGTGATTCACCAAACAAGCTCAACCTTCTTCTTTCTTTAATAATGAAGTTATTTAAAATCTGATTTTTGGAATTTTAAATAAACTTAAATACCATATTTTAAACACTTAGATTTGTATACCATTTAAGAGGTGATATAAAATCCCGTTTCCTCGAATGAGAACCAACCTTTGCACTTTAAATTATTCAGCAAATAAGTTTTTTGAAAATGTTAGTGTATCTAAATCAAAATTCAAACGAGTAGTTTCCGATTTATTTAAAATTCAAATTTAAATGGTACAAACATATCAAGTATTCAAAAATATGGGTTTTATATGCATTTAAGTGATTTTTATGTCTGCATTATTAAAGAAAAAGGGAGTGAGCATGCTTGGCGAATGACCCTGTAGGCTGTAACATTATTAAATCATTTAAATATTCTATATGTTATGTGAATCATAGTTTTGCTTATAGTTGTATACACTTTTTAAATAAAATATAATATATGAACATTGCACTGAATAGCTATAAATAAAATTAAAAACTGGAGAACTCGCTTCGATTTATAGTAAGTAGTAATAGTGTATCCCAGCATAAAGCAGGTAACCTAGGTTATGGGTGTATGGCACTTGAATGTCACGATAAATCATTGCGCTCAATAAAACTATTCTGAGTGATGCTTTGGGGTAACATAACAATTAGTGTAGTAAGTTATGTATTTACTGTGTTTAAGTCATAAAATTACATTATATTACAGCAAACATAGGAATATTACATAATTTAGTATATTGTGCAAACCTCGACATCTAAAATGTCTATAAATTACCCGAAAATACAAAAAAAATATTTAACCTTTTTGCATATATAATACTAAATTGCATAATATTATTCGTTGTAAATTTCAGAATTTCAGAGTTTTTATTTTTAGAAATACGAAGAAATAACAAAGAGACAAGACTACGAAATCCCGTTTTTACTGTTTTAGTATAGTTTTTTGATATTTTTCATTACAAAATTATAGAAAATGTTAAAAATAAAAAAGTTACCTCTCAAAAGAATAAGTTAGGTAAAATTTGCTACATGCTAGGAATGGGTACACATTATACTGATTAAATCAGTGTAATATATGATTGACTTGAACAATTATTTTTGAATAAAAATAATAAACGTCATTGTAAAACCACTATCACTGCTCATTATCTAAAATCAACACAATATGTATAATTTACCCAGTGTGGTTTTATTGATTAATAATTATTATATTGTCTAAGTTAATACTATTGGTTTTATTATTTGCATTATATATTCGTAAATATTTGTAGGTACTTATATAAATATGTCAACGAGAAAGACATACAATAATAAACTTTATACAAAGTTGCTTGAAAAAAATACATACTTACACCGTTAGTATTCAATAGGAGCGTTTGTATTTGATGTCATATATTAAAATTGTCTCAATTATAATATAATATTCACACTTATTTTAATTTGTTGTGCAATTTTGTGTGTGGTAAAAGATATTCACAAAACACACACACCGCCATTCCTACCACTATACATGTTGACACGAGTGTGTATGATAGGTATGGGTTGCCTACGGGTTATGTAGTTTCGTAAGATATTCACTTAATGTATTATCAGAGATAATATGCAGAATATTGAAATCAAAGTGCGCGTTTGGGTATTAAATAGCGGACATGGACACGATGGTTAGGTGTTGCAGGCAGGTAGCAATTTCCCGTGATGGGAGAGAGGAAATTGAACAGACCGCTATGGGGAAAAACGACGACGACCTTGCCGTGCCAAGTGAATACCAACATGCCCAAACACCGTCAGAGCACCAAGGGATGTATTAAAATTATATTATCATATACAATATACATATATTATCATACATAATATACGCATATATTTAAACATATAAAGAGATGACCCGAGTTTCTTTTTCGGAGGTGGACGATGACGACGTGAAACGTTTCGCTATAAATAAAGTAGGTACCTACCAAATACATCCATCACCTGATCAGCATTTTTCGTACAACACTTGGAAAGCAAACAAACAGGCTGTCTTTTCCGCCCCTATATAGTCGATCCACCTTTTTATTAATTGATTTTTATTGATTTTTAGCAGCTTAATATAAACCACGTTACCAAAAACATCCCCAGCGAAAATTGCTACGTTTTTAGATTCCATGCTGGTAATCCATCTTTATTATAAATTATTGAGATTTAAAAACTATACTGTATTTCATTAATTTACATTTTTATTATATTTTATTATAATATCATACAACAACTTTTAATTAATCAATTAAATATTAATTTTCCAAACCAAAATATGTAGTATAATATTATAAATCCTAACACTGAAATATGATATTCACAAGATTTCATTCTATAAAAATTATATATTAATTTGTATTTTGGAGAATAACAACTATAATTACAATACAACTCACCATTCCAGGTGGCCCCGTAAGTGTGTGAGTTTTACCACTTCCGGTTTGTCCGTAACAAAAGCAAGTGGTGTTAAAACCTTCGGCTGCCATCTCGATGAGCTTCTTGATTCCTGAATATTGAAATATGTCCTCTTGCGTAGCTGCCGGTTCAAATACGACGTTGAAAGAGAAAAGTTTAGATTTAGGTCCATTTGATCCACCGATTGTTTGAAAGCCTTCCACCTAAAATTTAAAATTATCAAGTTTGAACAACAGTAATTTGTTTAGATATTGTATAATATGAATAATGTAGGTATTCAGATATTACATAATTCTCTCATCGCATTTAATTATTGTTTAAATGTATTCATAGGTAGTAAAACTTCATTAGACTATGGTTTTAAATTAAGTAATGTATTTTTAGATTAAAAGTGAATGAGATGCAGTATTTTCTAATTTCATAAAAATACTAATTAATGCCTAATTGTGTTCCTTTGGTTTATGACTTTGTGAGTATCAAAAATGTTCCAACTTAATTTTTACTTAGATTATTAAAATGTGCTATAATTTCGTAATGACCATATTAAAATATGTTGAACAACTTGGCTATTATTTTGTAATCCGCCACAACTTTGAAAATAGCATGCATAGATATTAGATATGCACTACTTGTAATTATAATGTATTTTATAGCGTTGATGTTTTTGGAAAAATAGTATAAAAATAGTTTGTATTGTTATGACATTAATGTCTGACAAAAATGTGATTAACATCACTCTTAAAATAAGAATAACTTGCATTTTGAATATAATATAATTTATAATTTATATTTAATATTAGTTTTAATTGCTTATGTTTACATACGATGTCTTAATATGAAATATATTTGTAGTTATGTAAAAATATGCATATACAAGTACAGAATGGATTTTTTTAACAAACATTTCTCAATATTAAAACATTTTTTTATTGTACGGAAACTTTTAGCAACAAAATAAAATAATAACATGTATTTATCATAATTACGTAAGTAATTTTCTTCATAATTTATTTTCATAGTTTCAACTTTCAATTTTAAAACTATGGTATTTAATTTTAAATTTAACTGTCGAAGAAAATATACAAAGTATATAAAGATATAAGTTACCTAACCTAGGAAAAGAGTGGGGCCATTTAGATTTTTAAAAACATCTTAATAATTTTCGTGAAACTAAAACAAAATAATAATGATAATGATTTTTGCAATACCATTATATTCAACTATATAAATGTTTATTGAGACTTGGTGCTGCGCAGTGGCTGAAATAAATCACGTAATATGTGATTGAAAGTAAGCAACGGCCGCTGCTACTAGTCCCCGGATGGGTGATCACCCGAGTACATAGTGGAAAAACCTTGGCACACTTACACGTATTGCCAACCAACCATACCAACCGTTCCAACCGTAACCCCTACAATTGATATAATGACCATAGTTGCCGGGCTCAAGAAAAAAAAAAAAACAGTGAGTGTTGTTGAACACTCGGCAGGAACGAAGTTCAGTGCATGTGATGACGAGGTGGCCGAGCGGTCTAACGCGTCGACTGCGGCGCTGGCAGTCGCGGGTTCGCCTCTCGACCACTGGGCGGCATTTTTCTCCGGGCAAGTCACGGTGTCCGGAGTACAAGTGCCGCCATCCCCCAACCCGGGGCATGGCAGAAACCTACGGGTGCCCCAATAAAAATTCTGCCACCACAAACACACACGTGTACCAACCTACCCAATCTAAAAACCTACAGTTCCCTACCAACACCCAATGGCCTATGTTGCCGCGGGTTATCCAATAAAAAAAAAAAAAAAAAACCTATTGATGGTTAAGTCAAATTCTACTGAAAGAAATTTTAATAATGATACGGTTGATACAGCTTGTACTCGATTATCGTTTTTCAAAAGTAAATTTATAATAGATTTGTATGTATATAGAGAAGAAGGTAAATGGAAATCACAATGGAATTTATAAATTTAAGGGGCAAAAATTATTTTGAAAATAAAATTCTTATCACTTTCCTTATCAATAAAAACAATATTTATGAAAATCCCAATAAATCCCATCAAAAACTCAAAACCCCGAGTTTCCCCTTGGCGAGGTGGGTTTTAGTTTTCTCCCGGACCAAAATCCATCAAAAAAGCAAAATCCAAAAGGGGGGGGAGGAGGTGCCCCCGTTCCCTAAAGTGGAAAACTGTAGTCTTCATATTAAGAATGGGTTCCCCCTTGGTCCGAGGTCTTTAACTTGAATTCCGGCCGAGTTATACTCAACTCAAAATGTGGGGGGGTGGGGGCTTTGGTTCCCTAATGTTGAAAATTCATCTGGGGCCTAAAAAATTGAGATGCCCATTGGTCCGGGGTCTCTAAGTCGAATACCGGCTAAGTTATGCTTCGTCAAAAATAATTACTCGTTTAATGGGTCCCCCCCCCCATTCCGCCCGACGATCACCTCTACGCGCGTGACGACCGATGTTGGGTAGCCTACGCGAATGGAACCCGGTTGCCAGATGGTACGATCCTAGTGGGGACATACGATAATATGAGAGGAGGGAGGGGATATGTAAGCCGGCAGCCGAGCAGAGCCGAGCCGAGCCGAGCCGAGCAATGTGTTACGCTTTTCGGTGTTACGCTTTTTGGTGTTGCGATTTTTGGTGTTGCGATTTTTTTCCAGCGACTCCCATCCACCTAACGCCCCATAAGGAACTTCGTTCCAAAATGTTTATTTGAGAACTATAAATTGTAATGTCTGTAAACGAATATTAACTCATACATCTACAATATTATTTATACTCATTATTTATAAGTAATTATGTATCTTTAGTTACAACTATTTATTTATTTAAATACTATATTTTATTACATTACAACGATTATCAAGGGTTGTTAAAGAAAAAAGTACTAATAATAAATATGATAATTTAATATTTTATTATATTACTTACCTAAGTGAAAAAAGCTATTAAGAATTTAACATTTTAGTATTATAGTATAATTAATATTTTAATATTTTTCTATTGATACATCAGAATGTATTTAGAACATAATACTAGATTAAAAAAAAAAAACACGTTGTCAACTGTTAATTTTTTAAGCACTTTAAATATTCAGTAAAGTAAGCAAAAAAACTTCAGTGTTTTTATCCACTAATTAAGAACACGGGACACATTTTTAGTGTCCTTGACTTACAAATCATTAATGTTCTAATAATAAATCACAGTTAACTCGTTAAATACAAAGGAAACGAGATAAAATTATAAAAAGTTCTAACTCAGAAAAAAATTACTATTTTTCCTAAACAAAAAACATAAATTACTTTTTTTTATTGATTTTTATTTCGCTCCGATGACTTGACCATTATAGTTTCCTCTATTTACTTATAATTACATTTTTAAATTATTAAAATGTTA
Source organism: Macrosiphum euphorbiae (assembly GCA_949089665.1). Lineage (NCBI taxonomy): Eukaryota > Metazoa > Arthropoda > Insecta > Hemiptera > Aphididae > Macrosiphum > Macrosiphum euphorbiae. The sequence continues at coordinate 27,996,299 of CARXXK010000004.1, read as the reverse complement.
TAAATCATACTTTTTATATAATATCTATATTTAAAAATATTTGAAATAAGACATAAAAAAAAAATAGAAAAAAGAAGAATATTATGGATATACCGAGTATGGATATCGTATAAGTTTATATTTGTATGAAAAATTAAATTAATGCGAATGAATATAATTTTACTACTTATTTCAAAAACTATTAGTAAATTAAACGTCAAATGAATTAATATGACAACTTTATAAATTATGCAATAACTGAAAATTACGATTGTTATGTTTGAATAAACAAAGTTATATTATTTATGCAAATTATCAATTAGTATATAATTCTATATAATATACAAATTAGATATAATAACTTAGGTTTTGCAATTATTCTATTAAACTGAGTGTTAGAGAAGTATAAAAAAACAACTACTTTTATTTAAAAAAAACTGTAGATGATTACTATAATCAGTATTATTGTAAATATTAAAATATGTAACTAGGTACTATGCTCTAATTTAAAATATATTTTATTGATAATACTTATTACTTATGCACAAAGCCGAAATATTCATGTTCATAAAAACTGTGGATAAGTAAAAAGTTTATTTTTTTAATAATAATGTATTTATCTATTTTAACAATTTAGATTTTTATTGCAGTACATTTATGGCTGAAAATAGATTGATATAATATTAACTATATTGGCATTGACATTTATCTTAAATTATTGTGTTTACATATTATATTATTTTAATAAAATACAAATGCTAATGGCCCCTACTGCCGAAGATATAATGTTCAATAATAATAAAAAAAAAATACTTTTATAAGAATCACAATAATTAGAAGGCGATATTACCTATTAGTTATAATTTCCAAATATTCAATTTATACATTAATCGAATTTATTATTATGAATTTTATATTATTGCGAACATACTACACACGGGTGTTGTTAAATTGCGTACTCAACACGCCGTGTGACCTTTGTATTCAATAATATAAAATTTAATTATTATCATGAGAGTTTAGTTCTATAGTAGGTATATAATGTAATATCAATATTAATGACACGATGTTGAATATATTAATGAAACTATTTTTATGTATAGATTCTGTATGTTTATTTATTCTCATTTATTCACCACTTTTAAGTATGCCTGTAAAAAATATATACGTTCTACAACTCACCAAAATACGTCCATTTCCCGGAAACGATACAATTGATGGTTCACTTGCTCTATTTTCTTTGGTGCTTAATGGCCGAGATCTAATGTAAAGAAATTACAAAATATCGATAAAATTATTTATCTGAACAATTTTTTGTATATTGAAAACAAAAATTATATTACTTACCTTACTATGACGTATATACCATTTTCGTGTTCAGAAATATCATTGTACGATCTGTTTAATGACCCAGTTGATTCGTTTAAGGATGAAAGAGAACTAAAATAGAAAAATCGTTCATTCAGTGATATATTTCCAAGGTTTAACATTATACTTTTACAAGCATCAAGGCAAGCATATTTGTTCATGTTACATTCTTTTTAAGTCATTCATACCTATTATATTATGATGACAAAGTAATTGATAGTTAAAATACCTTATACAAATACATTTTAAGATCCTCAAAATTAATTGAATGCTATTGGTTTACCTTAACACACTTTTGTACATAGTATCTCATTCTATGCCATCAAACATGTGATAAATTGTTTGTTGTACGTATTGATTTTTTACTAACGAACATTGGAGACTAATATTTTAACACGTTAATATTATTACCTAATAAAGTAGGTACATACGAATTAGTATTGCATATAAAATAATACTTTTGTAGAAAAATAAAGTTACAATAATATGATAATCATATTTAAAAGAAAACTAGAACTTAATAAACTTTACCTAGCTTTTTAATTTGTATACTTCGAATGCAAAATAATTGCAGAGTAAGTGAAAGAAAATTAATAATTATTATTTTCATACTATAACTCAATATCAATGTATAACTTTCAAATCAGAAAAACTAAAATATTTTTAAGTATTTATTATTCTTAAAATATTTTGTTTCTATTTTTGAGAATGATAAAGCCTAGACATACGAAAAATTGTAGGGATTATAATTTATTATTATTATTAGTTTTCTCTCTTTTGTCTTCACGTTTTTCAAAGTTATATATGCTTATTAAAAAGTGTAGCTATGGAAGATTTCACACACTTTTGCGTAAGCCCATTGAAATGTTGAAATTGTCAACCATGAATTGTATGGCTAAAACTAAATTTAATTAAAAATATATATTATACTATACTGAATTCTTATTGTCTTACATTAGTACCCATAATGATTTAAAAATGCCTTTAGAGATGGTTATTACTTATTACTTATTGTGATATCGCCTACTTGGTTATTAAGTTTCTTGTGTGCATTAGTTTGTATTCGTTAATTTATTGAATAAACAAAATAATCAATCATCTATTTAACTATTACAAAAAAACAGAATAAAATAATATATACGAAATATTTTTAATGGGTTTGGTATTTACAGATATAATCGTACACTAAGTATACTAAATATGCTGAGTAAAAAAATATTTTCTTATTTTCACAAATAAAACTGTCATGTTTGTCAATCAAAAACTACAGAACTTTTTTACGATTGCAATTTAAAACTCCATAAATATTGAATATCCAGTACATTCAAGTATTCACAAAGTTTCATAATACTTTGAATTTTTCTTCACGATGTAATTGATCACTACTTATCCAAAACTAGCTTTCATTGCCCTTTAGGCAAAACAAAATGTTGCTCCCTCACTATATTGTCGTTAGGCACATACCTATCGTAGAAAATTGTACTCTTTATCGCAGTAAGTACATATGATTATAGATTTGCTGGATGCATATTACGGTATAAAAAATCTATATATAAAATTATATTTTTTCTTTCTGAATCGTTTGTATTTTATGACAATTTTATTTACGTGCATGGATAAATCCTTACAATCTCTTTACAAGGAAATCATAGGTATTTTAGATGGATTTTTTCCCATAACCATTTCTGAGTTCTTGAAGTTCACCCATGGGGCCAACCTCTAGCTACAATACTATTTTCAGCCATCATTTAAAATTGAAGCGAATAAATTTCTCGGGGAGCTACATATACACATTTTGGTTTAGGTTTTCTGGGATATTGTTATGATTCATGGTTATTATAGCTGTTTATAAGTGCAATATTAAAAGTATAATGTAATAATGAATGAGACTATACAATTTTAAATTACTCATAATAACATAAACAGTTATTTAAATAATTCAAAATATAAAACAAAATTAAAACGATCAATTAGTATTAATTTTTAAAACTAAACCAGCGAGTTAAGAAAAATAATGTATTACTGGATAAAATTAAATTTTAGATAATTGTGCATTGTATATTCATTACTTTCAAAACCTACATTTTTTTCCTCAGTTTAAAAAAGGACATGGAAACTTTTTGATTAAATTTGTAGTAAACCTTAAAAATGGTTTGAATAAAAATCGTTTTCCCTATTTAGAAATGTAATGAAACATGAAAAATTGCGTATAAATTATTTTTAATATCTTAAGTACCTTAAGCACTTTTCATTTTCATAATATCATTTTTAGTACATAGATTTGTATCATTAATTTATGATTTAAGTTTTATAAATACTTTATGATAATTTATTGTGTTGCTTTTTTTTTTGTTCAAAATTATATTGAACTATTAATTTTGTAGAAGTTTTAGTGGATAAAATTAAAACTACCAATATATAAATTATTGTCACATCTCTAACTTTTTAAATAAAAATGTGATATTAACATATACAATTTGATGATTATTTTAAAACTTCAGCTTTCAAAAATAATATAATACATCTATTGTTTTAAATTAACGATTGTATTAAAATTTTAACACATAAATTACTATATAGTATAAAACTTTGTAATAAATATACAGATGTTTTTTTTAAATATTTTTTATTGCAAAGACGATTTTAGATTTCAAGCGATGATATTGATTTTACAATGATGTTTTTATTATTGTCTTTTGGAGCAGAAAAAATTTAATTTTTAATTTCGAGTTTGGTTTTCGGTAGAAAGTTTGAATTATTTAATTAAAAGTATTTCGATAGAGTAAAAAGTGAAAATTCTCAGGTCACTAACCCTGGTACCAAATTTTGTTACAAAAATGGTTTCACAAATTAATAAACAATTCATAACCTAAAATTCACAGTACTTTTCAAAATAATCGGTGAACACTAAAAACGATTTATGGAAAAACAGAATCTTACGCAATACCATTTTTCGAAAAAATCCATTTAATCATTTGTTGTAAATCAAAAATAAATAAGTATAGATTAGCTACTTGAAATTTGTTACAAATATTTATGTATGATTTAAAAAAAAACTCTTTGGATTTTTTGTACTATTTATAGACCTTTGAAATTCTCGAATTATTTTAGTTATTAGTTTTAAAAACTTGAAAATTAAATACATAGTATACATAGTCCCAATTTTTAAGTGTTTGAAGTTCCATTTTTACGATTGTCATCATGATATCATTAAAATCGTTCTAAGGTATATTCGTAGGTATTTACGTTCATGCTAGTAACAATAATATAATAATAATAAATAATTATGAATTTTATGTTAGTAGAAAAGTTATTTGAACATTTTTAAAATTGTATTAGCATACCGCATTAATAATATACAGAAAACAAATTAAAAATAGTACCTAATACAAATAAATTATATAATACCCTTTAAAAAAGCGGTTGACCGTTCAGAATTGTCTTTCCTATGCAATGATTTATCGTTGAATTTAAATTTAACACATCCACTACAATGACCTACTAAATTATGAGGTACATTTGAAACCAACTGTATATCAAACCGGCCAAGTTTTTAAAACAATATTTTTTCGATTGATGTTCATAAAATTTGTACTAAAATTCATCATTTCATGGATCTGTTATAATTACAATGTACAGCCATTAAAGAGAAATATACATACATAATATATATATATTTTTTGATATTATAATGATTTTTGAATATAGGCTATGAGACATAAGTGGTTGTTATATGAGACATTTTTTAGCTTGGGGATCTTAGATTTACTAAATATTATCAAATGGTAATAATTTGAAATTGGATACATTTTAAGTTTTTTGAATGCAATTTTTTTAAACGCTTTTAATGTTAAAAGTCATCAACGTTAAAAGATTATAAATAAAAATATAAAAATAAAGTCTGTTATTAGTTTAGTATCAGGAATATACTACGAATATTATCATTGTAATCGTAATTATTTTTAATGAGATTATTAAATTATTTTATAATTAAAAAGTCTACTTGTAAATTGAGTTAAAAATAATAATTATTATTTTATCTATTCTTCAATTACTGTATTATGTATTGAACATCTTTATGTTTTTCTATTGAAAATGTTTTATTTAATATTATCATACATTTAATATTATATTGCATACTTATCAATTGTAATAGCAATGTAGTAATATTATGAAACCAGAACATTTTTACACAATTTATATACATATTATTTTACATTAATGAACAAAACACTTAAATTACCTACCTACCAGCCACCGTAACCGTATATGAATTTCTCGTTCAGTAGGGTACTCTCATTCTTATAAAAACCATTTGTAATTCCATACAATTATTTTGTCAACTTTATGCGACACACTTTTTGTGAAGTCTAATAGACAATAGTATGATCAACATTTTATAAAAAAAATTATAATGAGATATTAATTCCAAAAATAAATTTATAATACTCAACTGTCGTCTGTCACTGATTTGACTATAACGATAACATGATGTGAAACGAGGTTACTTCAATTTTTTTTTACTAAATGTGCTTGTAATATTAATTCCCTAGAATGTAGGTATTTGTTGTTAATAATGCATTTTATAGTACTAATATGTATTATTATTTATAATTCACATAATCGTTATAAAAAAATAAGGTTGACAGCATACGACAGAATACTAAAATGAAAAAAATGGAAAGGATGAATTCCTATTAAAAATATGTCCATGACTCATGATGGTGTGTGAACTAACTTAAATTGCATAATATTATGTTATACCACATTATACAGTACATAACATCACATTAGATTATTGATTGTAGTTTGGTTTTGCAGATAGCTTTCTTAAAAATTATATATAATTCACCAGACATAGTTGCATTTGGTTGTATAATAATATCGGGAAAAACATTCTGGATTCTGTGTTCCATAGAATTTCATAGATTGCATTTATCATGGACAACTATTTGGAACTTTGAAAATTATTATAACAATACAAAACTATAAATGCTAAATATGTATTAATTATTTGGAAAGTCAGTAAATCTAGTTCATGGTGTGGAGCAAATATTTTAGTGAAGTTTTTTATAAACATACTAACATGTGACTAAATTTCTTTTTACTATTGTGCATAATATGTTGTCATAATATATTATACTGAAAAAAGTACATTAAAACATTCGTTCTACATCATAAACTAGAGTTACTGACTTTCCAATTAATTTTTTTTTATTACAATTTACAACTATGATATAATGAATAGGCTTTTCCTTCTATTCATTCATGATATTATGCATGATAATTAAAATACTTTAATTTTAATAATGTAGCTATAAGATTATATTATTAAGCTGAAAAGAAGTTAATATGCATTTAAATATGTCTACATAAAAATAATTAAAATTGAAAATAAATATTTTTTAAAATTAAAAAATTTTTATTCATGAATCTTTATGTACTATCTAAATATATTATATTATTAATTGTGTTATAATACCTACCAAGAAAAACATTATTTAATAGTTCTAAAGCCAATTAAAATATGTATTTAAATAACGAAATACCTATACTGATGTGATATTAATGTCTTATGAGAATTTAATCTGTACATGCTGCGTCTATTGCACCTACGCAAAATACTTTGGTGTTTTATTATAATAATATTAAAATTAGACATAAACTTACTCGTCGCTATATTTTGAATTTTCTTTCATTTTTCCTGCCATTAAGCCATAGTTAAATCGGTAACAATATGCTGTAGCTGGGATTAAGCGTACCTATTTAATATCATAAAAACAAACATTAATGATAATATAACAAGTTCGTGTAAAATGCACGGGGGAAAAAAATGCGCGCGCGTTGTGACGATGGGCACTAGGTAACTGAGTTGAAAAAAGCACAACATTTGCTTTAGCAATCTATATAACTTATATGAGTTTGCATATACATAATATATCGGCCTGGAAGTGGTGGTATTTGAGTGTATGTGTGTGTGTAAATCGAAAGGGTAAAATCGAACATCCGTCTATTAACGCGTAGTGGGGTGTACGTTGATATTGCCGTTAAGCCTTGGGCCGAGGACATCACTAATGTACATATTTGTTACTACTAATTGCGTGTACCTACCTAATATTGTATACGATCGACCATTTTAATTACACGTTAGCAAATAACGTACCTACTACACATGCGATTGATGTGATTGATTTTTCAAAGATTGTATGAAAATATTTATTTATTGTTTAGTTAAATCGTCGAATACTTTCAAGTATACTTTCATACTTTCGTAGTTTTACATTATTATTACACTCATTAGTATGAAAACAAATAGGATGTTGTCACTTTGAATCGATGCCATTCCCCGATATTTTATGAATATAAAGACAATTTATGATACACACATAAAGTAATAAAATAAGTTTGACAAACAATCTTAATTCATGGATTCTATTATTTGATGTGGAATTTATATTTATATACCAACAACTATATATGAATTAGTTTATTATGATAAAATCAAATACATAACATTTCAAATTTGAGTACATTTCAATCAATTTAAATGATTAGATTGTGTCTGTGCTACAGATATAAATATTCAATTATTTTTAAGTAGCATATATTTTTTTACAGAATATTTAATTGAGTTCTGGAGCTATATTTGCATTTTTTTTTATTAATAACCAGTGAGACAAATAATTGTAATGAAAGGATAAATTCAATGGGCATATCAAGTATAGAATTCTAAAAACAATTAATTTTTTTTTCAAGAATTTAACATAAATATACCCTTTATTGAACAAAAAAAAAACATACAAGGCACGAGTAATTATTTTGTATGGATATAACTTTTTTACATACCCACCTTTTTGATTGTTAGCAATCGTAAATTAACTTGTTCTTACATAACTGACTAAATATATCATATACATAGCTACCATAAATATCTTTAATGAATGGCTGCATTCAATACAGAGTAAGGTCTCACAATTTAACTGGGCAATAAAAATCGACGTGCTACATACTACATCTTTTGTTCCAATTGGTTAAATGCTGTAGGTCTACACATTTTCATCAGCGGCATAGCATCAAGCGTGGGAATTCAAGTACCGTATGCGTTGAAATTTTTCAGAACTCAAACTAGTGAGGGGTGGAACGACATCAATTATTTCAAAATAAAGTCGTTTATAGACATTATATCGTCATCAGAAACGTGATCAGCGTTCGTCTATTTAACGATCAGATTGAGTTGAAGGGTGCATTTCATTGATTTTAATTTAAAGCTATAAAAGTATGAATAAATATCATCAAAATCTTTATCCGACACAGTGGAAATAAATTATGAATTACTAATCAGAGCCGGCCTTGTAGCTGAGTGAGGCATGGGGCAGTTTTTTAGGTGTTTAGTTTAGAATATTTTTTGTTATAACGAAAAGCCCAAAATGTGATACAAATGCATGAAGTCCATATCGTCATATAAGTTCAATTCAGTTTCTACTGTAACATTATATTACACAGTTACACATGTGCTTTGAATCGATAAAAAATATTTTTGTCCCTCTGAACAGTGTCTTAACGGTGATTTAAGTAAAGGCCTTGAATACCGACTATGCATTAAAAAATTGTGACAGATGTCTGTGCAGACGATTTTTAAATAACGCTTAAGTGTTTGATTGTCATTATGGTAAAGAATACAAACAAAAATAATCATCATTCTGTTTTGTGGAAGATAGGTAGGTATTAGCGTTTTGCAATTTACTAATTCGACAAACATAATATGATGTGAAAACGGATTAATTTTTTTAAGCATATTCATAATACTATTATAGGTTCAGCCTCTCCCAAATCTCAAATGCTGTATTTTTTGCCTAAGTAGATTGTAGGTACCTATACCTACCATTTCGAGGCCAAGCAGTGTCAGTGCAAGTGAATCAGTATGTTGGGCCATATAAAAAAAAAAGAGGCAGGTAATAGGGGTATATCATTTTACTTACATAATAATATTACACGCATAATAGTTTCTTAAATCGATAGTTCAAAACGTATGCATATTTTCAGGAAATAGAATAAGTCGTAAATGATAAAATGAACTAAAGAAAAAAATCACTGTTTTAAAACTAATATATTCATTAGTATGTTCAGAATTTAATAGTGTGAAATATTACTACTGTGTTGAATTTTACTAAAGATAAAGTTGTAACAAGAACAAGTCCATTGAAATTGTATTTTGTGTATTATTATGTTTTACCTTTTGTTTTTCAAATATCATAGGGCCAAAAATTACTGCTGAGCACTTTACCAAACGAAATAAATAGATCTTGAATAAAATATTATCTTATCCACATTATATAGTAATGTTCAGATCGTGGTTATAAAAAAATAAGATAAAAATATGTTGGATTACCTTTAACTATTTTAATTGTTAATGACTAAATAATAATTAGGTACATTGACTTTCTTTCTGAAATATGTTTAAAATCAGTCAATGCTAATCTTGTTCAGTAGTTTTACTTTTTACCGTACTCGGTACAATTAATATAAACAAATATCAGCAATAAATTTGGAAATGACAATGAGTTAACTTAGGTAATAGGTATTTCAATATGTGTAATTTTGAGCTAAAAAATGTATTGTGGGAATTTCTTATTTGTTAACCATCTAAGATAAAAGTAGAACAAAAATGATATCAGTAAAAGTGGGAATAAAACATATTCTGCTACGAAACATGATGACTGACAAAAAGAAAATTGATTAACACCACTGGAAAACCAATATACTCTTCACTTCACATCGAATCTAAAAATCAGTTCATAATGACCAAAATTAAACTGAGCTCTAATCGTTTTGGTAGTTTAATAATAGATGGCCAATGACAAAACTGTCACCCTGTATGTTATATTAGATGTTGTTATATTACTTTTAATAATTAAATAACTGTACAAAAATAACGGACTCATTTAAAGCCGGGACATTGGTTAAATTAAAAATAACTTTAGAGATATTTTTCAAGACATAAAATTGTTTTAAAACATTATTACTTATTGAATATTCAAAGAATTTTTTTTTATTTTATCATTAAATTACATTATAAGAGTTTAAAAATAACCAATTTACCAACTACCAACATAAATGAATAGAGTTAAAGTTATATTTTATTATTTAATGGGTTATTATCATAATCAATATGCCTAAAAAATATCTATATCATTGTATAAAAAAATAAACTGTGAAGGATTGCTAGATAATGTTTAAATTTTTAGTCAGCACAGAAGCTAAAACAAAAATATATTTTTGAAAACATCGATGTTTGTAAATTTTGAAATACCTAATACTAACATGGTAGGTACCTAATAAATGTGGAACAAGTTCAGCCATAATATGTAGTCAAATATAATTAATAAGCTACATCATTGCATCTAGTTATTATGTTGTAGGTATAAAATATTTACACGGTAATGGTATACATGGTTTTTCTTTGTATAGGAACATTGTCATTATTGTGTTGCATGTATAATTATGCTTTTGAAGTTTAATTAATCCTTAAAAATGTCCAAAACGCTTGGAGACTAAAATAATCGATTGATTGTTTATCCTAAACAACAGTTATTACCTACTACAGCTTTAGTACAAGTATAATGCTATACACAAAAAGATGTAGATTCTCGAGTATTAATTATTAACTAAACATAAATGAAGTACACCAGATGGTTAAAGATTAAGCAAGTGTTGTAAAATCATTACATTATTGTACATGTTAGGTACGAAGAATACGTTAATGGACGTGTAAGCACTAATCAAACATGCATAACGTAAAATATAATGTGAAAATAATAAATTTGGTAGAATCAATATATTTTACTCTAAACATGGTGATTACTTAAACAGTAAACGCACTCATTATCTAGAAAGATATTAATTAAGATCGCACATTAACGTTTTTATTTTGTACAAAAACAATGTACCTAATTTAAATTAATTGCAAAACTTATTTTTTTTAAGAAATTATATTTTATTATTTTTAACATTTATCTTTACTATATTCTAAAGGAGATCATTTTTCTGAATTCTGAACGAGTAGTTAATCAATTATAAGTATTTAAGTTCAGATGAGTGAAGTAAAGTGGGTTAGTAAAGTAAGTTCCACTAATTCTCTAGTAAACAATATTTATACCCTTATAAAGTCATAAGTTATAACTATTAAATACTGAATCAAATTCAATTTTATACATTGAAATTCTCAGAAAAATATTTTGCTTAGAAATATAAAATTAATAAGAACAGCGATGCGTGATAGTGAAATATATAAAGTTAAATAAAACAAAATTATAGGTGGCAAGTATAGTTACCAATCTGCTGTACAGCAGGTGTCACTGTAAATTTGAATTGATAAATCATTGTATACAAACAACGATTTTGAGCGAAGACGGTCTGTCAGCCTGTATTACTAAGTATATGTTATTATATTATTGCTATTAAAGTATACAATAGGTTGAATTAATTTTTTCCCAAAACATTGCATTTGAAAATGTCATTGCGTCAGCTGAACTTAAATCGTTATTATTTGTCTATATAATATATACACATAACTTGTTAAGAAATTGAACTATCGGAAAAAACCAAAATACGAACCCAGATAATGTTCTTAGCATTAAGAAAAGTTAAAACCATTAAATAGGTCGGTTCACTAACATTTTTAAACTAACATAGCTAGACGTGATATGCTGAGCGTAAACTTGCAATGTTACGCACTTTTAAAACAGAGACGACGCATGCGGGTGTGGCGTCCACTTAATCACCTTTGAAAAAAATATTTTAACTACCTAAATAATGTATTTTCTAAAATGTTTAAATAACATATGAACAACTGACGAGGTGCTAATGTAAAAATATACATCAATCAATATATTAACACTTGGTTCAGAATGTAAAATGTAAGATGTCATTAAAACAATTGAAAAATTGAAACAATACAACCATAAAAATTTTAAAAACTATAATTTTGTTCCAGTTATTTTATTTCTTATGACTTGTAATTGTGTAAACAAATATTTCGATAAACGTTAATACTTTTCGAGTAATGAGTGTTCACCTTCTTGTAGACATGTTACATTTTATTTATAGAAAATGTGCTTGTATAACAATATAAATACAACTACTCATTTCTATTATCTTATCTCATTTAAATGATACTTGATGATTTTAACTAGTATGAAAAAAACCGTACATAAAATAGAGTAAAATTCAAATGCAATACATATAAAATTTCGTAAAAACTGTAAAACCATCAAATTTATTTTTGTATCCAAACCTATCTAGGCCTGCATATAGAGTACGCGACTAAAGTTCCTTCGTCCCTTACTCATATTTCATTGAATTAGCGTATTTTCGGGTCACGTACTTTCTTCCATCGTTGAAATATATATTTCACTTTACATACGGAAGTTTCAATATTAATTATCTAGAAATTACGTTGTAAGCATCGTACAAGACGTATTGTCTTGGTAATTCAGAACATACAGAGCATTTGTCTTAATATTTGTGATGACAGTATTAAATTTACAAGGTTATTTTATAGGAGTCTAATTATTGATTTTACTCAAATTATTACAATATTAAACATAACATGGTAAATCATCTAAAGAGAAAGGAGGGACTTAAAATGTATACTTTCCCACTATTTTTAAAGCAAATTTAATAAAGAGCGGAGTATGATAAATTAAAATAATTATAACTCATTTGGTTTTTTGTCCAGTATAGGCCATCGACCTTTTTATAATAAAATTCATGAGCGCTCGTTATGTTTAAAAAAAAAAAAAACCATACATCATATTTAATTGAATGAGTTATGTTTTTAACATGTGCAAATAACAATTAAGTTTTTCGTGTTCGTCAGTCGACACAATCATCTTTTTATTTGTTTCGTTAACAATAATTCGCTTTGAAAATTTGAAAATATAACATTATTACATTTAGGGGACTTCATTTATTTATGTTTTAAATTAAGGCACAAACTATGTATACTTAGATTGTAAAATAAGTCAAGATATTAGGATGGCGAATTGCATAATTTTACAGTGGATAAAACCGATAAATATTAGAGAGTGAACGGGATTTACGGGATTCTTCAACAAAGGGGCTTGAATGTCGTTGGTTGGCTTTGCATGGTGTCTCCTCGTGGCTGCAGATGGTGTCGGTAATGTAATAATGTGAAATAGACTATGTTATAGAGTTATATTCTTAACTTGGAACATTTTGTGAGGTGTTGCTGGACGTAAACGGTTTGCTTGGAAGAAGTTCCACGCGATGGCTGCTGAAGTTACTCTCCTGGGTTGGTTTTTCGTCCGTGACGTTTGCATCTACAGAGCATTGTGGGTGGTCTAAATAATAAGTAGTTAGCCGCGAAATCAGTTTTTATAGTAAATATTATGGTCGGACGTCGACGGTTGCTTGATAAGTTTATCATTGAATGAATGTTGGGAATGAAGTGATTATTGGTCAATCACAACTCTATAAATACCAGGTCGTATGGATGTGGTTCAATATTTAATTAACGTGAGTTTTGACCAATAAACGTGAAATTATATGACAGAAAATACAGGTTTTTTCCTGTCATACTGTGTTATAGGAAAACTAATATTCTTGATTGGTTTTAAAATATAACATTATTACCTATTAAAAAAAAAAATGTTTTCAATGTAAACTAATAAATATTAAAAAAAAAGGATTAAGTGGATATCTCTCTGCTGCACAGTAGTTTACAAGCGGGTCAATGTATAATGGATTGTATTAAACTTGAATAAGATTGTATAAGAAAAACGATTCGGAGACGGTTTGTCTGCCTGGATTTCTTATATTGTTATTATTTATTTATTAGCCTGTTTAGTTACATTAATATTATTATTTTTTATTCGTTGCTATGGTGAGAAACAATGCGTTAGAAATTAAAATCCCATTTTTAGCGGTTTTTCGTAATTTGTTGGTATTTTTTCCCGTGGCATCAAATAGTTATTGAGAACATCGAAAAATTACTCCTTTAGAGTACCTACCATATTGATCCAATTTTCTAAACAAAATGTGGTATCATATGATGACATCTAAGCACTCCTTCTGGTAGAAATTTTGTATACGGGATAAAAAAAAAAAAAAAAAAAATTAAACACCATTGTAAAACCACTAGCTTCCTCGCTCCGCTCAGAATCTAAAAAATATATATACCCACCTATTAAATCAGTTTATCAGTTGGTACCTACCTAGATAGACATCGTTTAGTTGTTTGGTTAACCGTTCTCAAATATAATTGATTTATAGTATATCCGTTTAAGTTCTTTGAAACGTTATTACAATAAACTATAGCTAGGTATACAAAATAATGTGCAGGAATACACTTATTTAATTCAAACTGCTGATATATAATGTACACACTATCATTGCGATTACGTATTTACAATTTTCTTAAGGTACCTATTAAGTAAGTTGTATTAATTATTAGATTTATATTGATATAAATATAAATAAGTTATTTTTACTTACAAAATTGTATTACCTATTTATAAATTTTGTAATACCTACTAGGTAAATCTGCATAATTATTTACTGATTTAAAAAAATATAAACGACATGAATCTTTTTTGTATACATTATTTTTGTTTAGGACGTCATTCGTATCAATTTGTTCGTTTATGTGAAAACATTCTATCCTACAAAAAAAGTTATGATACTAAAAATGCATTCTAGATATCTTATAACATAAAGATAACAGTCTGATGATTTGGTAGAGGTTTACACTGTTATTTGAACATTTAAAGGAGAAATGTTCGCCCTTTGTCACTTCTTTGATGTACTTACAATAATATCAAATGTCGTTGACCTAACCAATAAATATTGGTGAAGTGGATGGTTTTTTTAAGATGGTAAAAGGTTCGTTTTCTTCGGGACCTAGATCCATATCATTATCTGAAATGTTGAGATGTTTTCAGGATCTTTAATTTGATTTAATAAGGAAAAACCATTTTTGAAACATATATATATATTTGTTTTCGATGGTGGTTGACTGAATTTGGTTATAGAGATGGTAATAGAAGACGTTTGGATACTATGGGAATGATGTTTCCAAATTAATTTTGAGTGAATTGTGTTGGCGAAGAAGGAGATTGATTTGACGCTCTCTGTATGCGAGGATATGGGATTATTAGTGAAGGGACTAATTTTAGAACTATTATTTGGCATGGTGTCATTGAGGTTTGTTATCGTGAGATAACGTTTATCACCACGGGTCGCACTTAATATCAGTGACGAATTTAATTAGTTTAATTACCTAGATAATTAATAAAAGAACAAGACGCAGGTTGGAAAAGTTCCATTTTGTATGCGAGATGTGTTGTTTCGATGGTTGGAAAGTTGAAACTTTTTGGAAGATATATGTTTCTGTTTGAAAAAAAAATTAATGAAAATACGAAACGTGGTCGCGAAAAAAGAAATAACAACTGCACACACTGTTTCATTATTGAAGGTCAAGACCCAACTCTAACAATAGTTAAATAATAAAATATTAAACATTAAATTGAATTATATAAGAATTGAAAAAGGTGTTTCTTAGATAAGTTTTTGTCACTTTAAAATTTGAAAATTATCTTTTTTTCGAATATAATAGAACTGGATGTGTATAATTGTAAATATTTTCAAAAGTTTAAACTTAATAGGAGATATTTTTTTGTTGCATACTGATACTGGTCATCTTTCTTTTCTAAATATGTAACTGAATATACCTATTTGTAAAACCATTAAAGAAATAAATTACTTTTATTATTAATATTATTTATAATTACAGTTACGATATTACTTTTTTATTTAGCTGATTGTAGAAAACGAACAAAATAGGTAATTCTATTTTTAAGTTATAGCATAGTAGGTAGGTATTTGTAGCTGAATATTATCATTGTTTACTATGTATATTATGCATTATTGTAAATTTCTAAACCTGCTTCGCCATGATAAGTTAATTTTTACGCATAGTAAACATACATTGATATATTACGCGGGAGTTCATAAATATTCAAACTAATTGTATTTTTAGAGTTGTATTAATAATTTTAAATTTACATAATACCTACCTATATATTGAAATCGATCACTTATGGTTAGTTACGTTGAGTACCTACGTTTACATTTATATTTTGTTAAATTGAAAATGTGATATTTATACAATAAATTGTATGTACGGACTACGGATTCAAGATTAGCCCTGCATAACTTTTTACCTATATTGAACTAAATTTATTATGAGCCTGTAGAATTTAATCATTTATATATGTTTATATTATATTATACATTATACAAGAACAAGACACAAGTATGAGCATTTAAACTGGATAGCATTTTTAAAGCTTGAGAAATAAGTCTATTATTAATTTAATTTTCATATAATTAATACGAGATATTGGTAAGTTGTACTTTTTCAGTTTCATAATTTACTAAGCAAATTATATTCACCAATTTTAATTTAAAATCGGTACAGCATCCAAGAAGAAACAAATAAAAAACTAAAAAAACTTGAAAACTAGGCTAATTTAGGTTTCTACAGGAACACAGATGTACCTAGTATAATATTATAAAATATTTAATCTGCACTGCTGGAAATACCAATAATTATACTGACCATTATTATTTATTATAGTTTATAGTTAGTTAACTATTTTATCGTAATATTAATTGTTTAAGAGAATTGAACGTATTTTCAGAATGCCACCTGTTATTGAAAACTGATGAGGTGTGATTCTATTTTTTTTTTTTTTTTTTTTTTATTGAACTTAAGCCCGGCGACTAAGGCCATTAGCTGTTGTAGGGGTTATGAACTGTGGTAGAGGGGTAATGTTGGTATGGTAGGTTGTTTTTTACGATTGTTTTACGGTTGTTACGGTAGGTAGCAAACACGTGTATGCGTGGCAAGGTTTTAACTACTATGAACCCCGGGTGGTCACCCATCCGGGAGCTAGTAGCTGTGGCCGTTACTTACTCCCAGTCGCATTCCGCGACTGGTAGCAGCCAACGCGCCACGCCAAGCCACTGTGATTCTATTATTGTTCCACAAATAATATTTTCTTTGCAAATAAATATTAATTTTGTTCCTATGAAAAATATAGTTTTGTTGTGCTATTGATTTTTCTTAGTTATTATAATCAATAGGTGTACTTAGAAATAGATTTGTTTGTCATATCAATCAAGAATGAATGCATGTATTATTTATTCAAATTTGATTTGTATTGGAACTTATTTAGAGTACAACTACATTTAAAATGCCATAATTACATTACCAGCTACACAGATCAGTTATTTATTAAATGTTTTTTGTACAACAATAATATTGACAGGATTTTAATTAAATAATGAAACAATAATAACCATTAAAATTATTTTGTTTGAATAATAATAAAATAATTAATACATTTTAAAAACTATCTATCCGTTGAAAAAATCCTCAAAAACATTTCCTTAAATATGTTTTTGACCTTGATACGAAATAATGGTATAACTTGATACAAATTAATTTGGTTAATTATTCATTGAGTGTTTAAGCTATTCACAACATCTTCTCAAATCTGTTTAATATTGTCTTCAAATGATTTAAACATAGATAACTTTAAACTATCAATAAATGTCAAGATATAACCAATCAATTGAATTCCACTTTAAATAACTTTCGTCATAAATATTTAAAATTGTATTGATGAATTACGAACTAAGAAAATGCAATGCATTATAACAAATAGCGATTAAATAGGCAATCAACTTCTTGCACAAGAATGTGAACAGATAAGCAATAAGAAAAAACCAATACCAAAACTTAAATAAATTGCTTATTCAAAGTTTAAGAAAATACTCAACGATAAGCCAACAGATAATGCGTAAAACAAAACTAACGAAGATAATAGTTTATTTAATTTCAATTTATACACCAAGATATTGGCTATTAGTAATGTATTATGCATAATGCGGTTGACAGTGTGAAAGGTAAAAATGATTATCAAATATTGACAGTTATCTTATATGTATGTATTTATTTACACAGTTTACACTTTACAGTTATGACGTAATGATTTTTTAAGGATTTTAATGTTGAGTTTGTTGTCTACTTGTCAGTCACCTGTATTAATCGAAAATTAAAGCAACCAAAACATTAATATTGTAAAATCAGTTTACACATTTGATAAAAGTCTTTAAAACCTATAAAAATGATAAATAACCAGTAAAAAAATTATAATCATGATGTGTCACATACTAACATCCAACAAAACAAATCACAATTTATAACATTAAAACAATTTCCATTTCATCATAGGTAAACTACTTAGTTTTGATAAAGTTTCTCGATAAATATAATGAAGGCATTTTTCTTTTTTAAATATTATGAAGCGTATAAGCAATACGATTTGAAAGATCTAAAAATAAATATGATAAATAATGACAAAACACGTGACTTTGAAACAGCTAATAAAGAAAGAGACATGTATATTCATAGAATGAAATAAGCTCCATCAGTAAATAGTTATCAATTGGAACTATCGTTACGACTCACATTCCGTCGACAGTTGTTTGTACAAAGACAATATTCTTAAACAAGAGTCGGGTAATCGCTAATTTGCCTTTGCATGACAGTTATACTGATTTCAATCAGTTTGAACTTTCATAAAGTGGCGTGGAAATGTTTTTAATTGGTATTAAAGTAATGTATTTAGCTTACGCAAACAAAATGTGGATTATAAAGATGTTTTCAAATTTATTTGTTCTGAGATTATAGTTTTACATTAATTTAGATTTAGAATCTTTATTTTAATGTTAATAAAAGTTAATATTCCATCATAATGCGTACTGATGTATTATTCACAATCGTCAATCCAAGACCACATTTCAACTTAACGGTTATTATATAATATCTTGTTAACAAGCATACAATATGTTGGAGTTATTCGAAACCAAAAATTTACTCGGAGCCCGCATATTCCTTCGCTCCACTCTTAAACAAGCACATTTTTATTTTATTACTCTATGCAATTCCTGTTTGAGATAATAATGCCAAAAAAATATAAAGACAACTCAAGTGCTTCGTGGTTGGTTATAGTATGGAACGTAGTACTTCACACTGACTTCCAGGCTTCCAGCTACCTCCGATAAATTAATATAGGTACTTTCAATCAACTTCTTCGACCAAATAAAACTCGACAGTTGCTTGCAAAATACTACCACATAAGCACCCAGCCTTTTGTCAGATCAAACGTGGCAATGTTCTCATATTGTAATAACAAGAAAAAAATTTAATTATAATTATAATTTGCATACGCAATGTAACATCAAACAATACATATCTTAATTCAAGTAAAAACAATTACATTTTGTTCCATGTACAGTTTTAAAATTCATATTTAAAAAAAACGTGGATAAGCAGGATGTCGGTCTGCTGTATGGTAGGTAACAAGTGGGTCAAATATTAAATTTGAACTCAATGATATAATATCATTGTATACAAAAACTATTCTGAGCTGAAACGGTTTGTGGGTGTGGATATTTTATATTATATTTATATTGTTATTACTCATTATTATTACGGTAGCCAATAAGTTGAATTAATATTATAAAATTACAATACAAAATAACTAACATCATTATTCTTGGTTATTTAATATGTAATTTCGTCCAAATTTAAACATAAAATAACTATAAAAAAATCTGTGTTTTTATATACAATGAAAACGATGTTTTAATAATTGTGTTAATTTTTATTAATTTTTTTTTCATTATTCATGTTTTATAAGATTTCTAATTAATTTTAAACAATATATAATTTTTTGTTTACTGTTTATTATTAAACGTTCAACTATTTGATTAAAATAGCAAAAAAAAAGTTTTTGTTTGAAGAAAAATCAAAACAATAACTGTTCTACGTCGATTGTTCATTTCAAGAGCAAAGCTTTTATTCGGGTGATTGTAGATTTTGTTCGTTTTTCTTTGATTTTATTTTTATTACCTTTTGGTAGATAGTTACATTTTTTACCATTATACTATAGGTTTCAACGTGTGTCACATTTAAATTTTAGATCGTACCATTTTCGGTACGAACATTGGATAGGTACCTCTATAAATTACGTTGGTGGAACTCTATTTTCAATATTATATTGATCCTTATTTCGAACTTTCTGGACATTATTACGTGTCAACTATAATATATTTGTTTTCATTAAGTACGGTTACTTAATTATTCTTCATTTTTTGTGGTGTTTGACATAGGTTTATTTAGTTTTTGCAATTTTCTCAATGTCTATTGTTTTGTGGGACTCGTTATATTATGGTAATATATTATAGCCCATGTAGGTTTATAATTTAGATATTTGTTTGTTGTTTGCAATAGTTTTGGTTTTTGGGTTCACCTCGTAAATTTGTAAATCATGTTATCTACGGTGCAGACGTTTTTAATTATTTATTTCTTTGTTCATATACGGCTCTTGTACTTGTCTAATTATACCAACAGAATATATTTATATTTAAAATGGTTTAATTAGTGAATCTATTTTGAACATGGAGTTAGATTATTATTAATTTTATATCAGTTTTTCCTAAGCCCGGCGATTTTCAGTAACAGATTTCTTACGATTATAATATGAAATTATATCAGTCTAGAAATGATTTATAAATATTTATTTATTTTGGTACAAAAAGGCAAAAATTGGGTTGTTTGAAAGGCTAAGACTCTTTGAATATATAATACATATAATGTTGTTTGCACCACAACATTACATACTGGAACATACTTATATATTATTGTACATGTGAAATACATTATATCATGTAACATATTCGAACACATTAAATAGACATTATATTTATGACGAATATAATATCATACTATATAGGTAATAGAAATTATTGTCTATTTTTAGTTGGAAAATTGAATTTCCTCTTCGAATTAATTGTTTTTATTGAAATTGTTTTCTCCGTGTTTTCCATTTTATATGATAATTTTCCCCTAGCAGTTCATACCAATTAGTGGAAAATGTTTTAGTGTCCTGCGGTTAAATTGTTCTGTCAAGTTTCCAACTAAGTTAAACAACTTACTAGTACATTCTAGTTTGATATCAATTTTTGTTATGTCATTTTCCTGTCATGTGCAACTATTTCAAATGTCAGTCAAAATCATCGTGAAGACTACTTGAACACAGATGATGAAAATTTGAATTAGTTTAAAAAAGTATTACATTGTTGTTGATCCTATTGTATAAAATGTAAAATATTATTATTATTATATTACAAAACGATTCTCATAATCTACAATGAATGGAATCATGTTTAAACATACCAATCTTTTACAGGTAATATTGAAATCAAATTGGACTTGTCAGCTACAGTTATAACTTATAACTTAGGTGTATGTGTATATGCTTACCAACTAATATTACGAAAATATATTAAGAAGACGTCCTAACCGCATTCTTTTATTGTCTCTGTCTTACAGACGCATAACGTATTTTCATATGTTTATATTAAAACGAGTTATATGAATTTAAAATTTGAAAATCTTAAAAATATTCAAGTATATATCTATAAGTTATAATTCGATGTTTCATAAGTTTGCTCTAATATTTAACCATAAATAAATTGCCATAAAAATCTGGTTACGTAAATTTACTCTGTAAGACAAAGACAACACTTGCGGGTACGAAATCCTTTTAACCATTTTTTTTTAATTATGTTGATTATACTAGTTGCATAATAATTATTATGACCATACATATGTTTGGTGGTTTAAAAAAAAAAAAAAAATATATACATAAACATTAATTGATATTAATTTAAAACTGTATGTAAGTTCACGATTTTTAGAGACTGTGAGTATTGAGCAAATGTTCAGTTGCGTACTGGCGTGTTTTAATCAATGGTGTTAGTGTTAGGTAAGCAATTATTGGAAAATATTATTTTTCTCTCACAATATTTACTGATAGCATATAATATTTGAAAACATTAACCTACCCTATCCTGTATAAACATCACACAGGCTTATATTGATTTATTTGCGAAAATAATTACGCATAGGTATTAACGATTATTTATTTATTTATAAATTACTTTATTACGGTTTTCATGAACTAATAAGCCTACCTAATAACTATAATCACATTATTTGTTTAATGAATCGTTTGTACTTTGTTTTAAAAAAAAATGTAGGGGATTTGTATCAAAATATAATTTAGTAGTTATAATATATAATATAATATAGATAGTCTATCAAGTTTGTTATTTTTTATCTAGAAGTAATCAATTTAAAATTTGTATTATGGTAAAATGAAGACCTATCATCTAGATGGGTGTATGTAACAAAAAAAAATAATATGTTTAGGAGAGGCAAATAACAGAAATATACTCTATATTGCTGTTTTACCACATACCCTATGTTTGTATTAACATATGTATATATGTAGTTAAGCCTTAAGCATGCTGAAAACAATGGCGAAGTCAGAATTTAGCGGTCGGACTTAGTTTGGAGGTTATAGCTATTTGAAGTCTGTGTCCGAGTACCTGATAATGTTCGTTTTTGGAATACAAAATGTACTAATAATATAAATATATTTGTAGGTATATAATAATATATATTATATAATTGTGTATCAATAAGGTAATACCTCAAGAAATGTTAAGTGGAAGTACATGATTTATAAATAATATATGGAAAGAATATTGATAGTTTAATTTGTTACTAAAACAGTTAACCGTAAATTAATTTTAAAGAGTATGCAAGTATTTAAAAATAATTAAGAATGAAAAAAATTATTTATAATATATTTGAGTTGAGCAATTATAAATTCAATTTTCTGGTTAAGTTAAGTAATTTTCCTATCCCCCCACGTATAATATTATAATATTATATCACATTTATCAGGTATAGCTTGAATATAATTTAATTTTTCACAATAATATAATTAATAAAAAAAACGGCTAAGTGCGAGTCACACCCGTGCACTAAGGGTTCCGTACCATCATCAGCTATAAACATGTCGGCAACACTTTTTATATTATATATTCTAGGATTTTTAGTATTTTTTGTTATAGCAACAACAGAAATACATAATCTGTGAAAATTTCAACTTTCTAACCTTCATGGTTCATGAGATACAGCGTGGTGACAGACGGACGGACAGCTGAGCCTTAGTAATAGGGTCCCGTTTTACAGTACGGAACCCTAAAAAAGAAAATTTTATATTATGCAATTGTATAAAATATATTTATTTCTTAATGGTATTTTTGTACGATGAAAGTATTTTTTTTTATTCCAGCTTTAACCTAGCCCTCAACCAATAATAGAAAAAAAGTTTCTATGTCATGCTTAAATTTAACATTTAATTTTATCGTGTACGTATTGAATTTCAATTATAGTTTTGTGAATTTATATTATTTACATATACGTTATGTATGACATACACGATATTTGCGTACATTAACATAAAAAAAGAACATGACTTAAAATTTGAAATTTAATTTGGTTTAGTGGATAGGTGCATTTTAAAACTATATTTTTTTATTATACAAAAAGTTTCGTCATATTTTTTACAAATGTGAATGTGTTATATTTTGTTTTACTAAAAAGGGCATTCATGTTGTTATATATGTGTATATTATGTTGGATTTAGATTTTTATTATTTTCTAATCTAATTTCGACTAGGAAATATTTTATAATGAAAAAGGGTTACGTGGACCATCTAATACAACTGGAGAAGCGGAGAGAGTCGATGCAATTTGTTTGGGGCACTCATCAATCAGTAGTGATTGATGATAAATGGTTCCTATTTATTCACGGAAGAAGAATGGACTATTGTGGTCGCTTTTGAACCGGATATATTAGTACGTGTGAGGTACCTACAGGAATACAGGATTAGTACAAATAGGAAATTACACAAGAAACAAATTGACAATAGTAGAATACAAATAAAGTTCATATTTTTTTGAACGTTTAAACTTTAAAGTCTTATGTAAATTTATACTTCTGGTTTATAAATACAACTAAAATCAATTTAAAAGTAAAAAAAAAATATAATATGAATATTGTATAAAAGAAACGAAACATAATAAGAACACACCACCAGCATGTGGTTGTCCCGTCTTACAAAATATATACTACATACCTAAAGCAGTTTCAATTTATTATAGTAACCTTTAATTATATGAACGGATGCATGCAGCCATGAATCTTATATAACCAACTGTTTTTCTATAGCTATCCACATCATATTAATATTATATTATAGTGTTATACAGTGGTGAAACGAGTCTTGATCACCTCTGGCCCGACGACACGTGCAGCTGCCCGTTTTCGGAGGATTACGCATCTTAGGCAGGATGAATAGCCAAATGCCAAAATTTCAATATTGGATGTTTACAAATGCCAAAAACTGTTCTCAATAGGGTTTATACTATGCATATTTTTTGCTCAAGTCAAAGCGTGAAGTTTCCGGGAATTAATTCATTTTTCATCGAAATCACGGAAATAAACAACGAATAATAGTTATTAAAGATTTACAAAAAATTATTCAATGTTTATTTCGATGAGATCGATGCAAATATTATTATGATTAATTTGGAATTTATTATAGGTACCTATAATAGGTCAATTTTTTTTTTTTTTTTTTAATACCATAGATAAGTATATAATATGAGCTTTATACCTAGACTGACATACCGTCTCCGCTCAGAATCGTTTTTCTTATACAATGATATTATATAATTGAATTAAAATTTAATACTACCATTAGGACACGGTTAAATATCTAGGATTATACTTTGACAAAAAACTCAACTGGGCCAAACACATTCACATGACCAAACTAAAACTAAATCGAAGACTCTCTATTCTCCGTAGTACTATGGGCAAAACCTCAAAGCTCAACCTAAAATCAAAAATTAACTTATACAAACTACTAATAAAACCCATCTGGACGTATGGGATTCAGCTATGGGGAGCTGCTAAAAAAACAAACATAAACAAAATTCAAGTAGTCCAATCAAAAACCCTCCGTCTCATTACTAACGCCCCTCCGTACGTCTCGAATGAAACTCTACACTCAGACCTGAACATACCGTATGTCAAAGAAGCTGCAAAAAATCACTACCTTAAATTCCACAACAGACTACAAAACCACACCAATCCCCTCATTAAAGTTCTTTCATCACACTCCCTTCCGGGTAACACGGTAAGGAGACTCCAGCGTAAGTGGCCCAGAGACTGGTTAGCATAATACACAGGACTATACATTAAACATTAAAAAAAAAAAAAAAAAAAAAAAAAAAAAAAAAAAATTCTCGCCGAAGTGCTGTTGCTGGACAGTCTCTTCAATTCACGATTTTCATGTTAAATAAGAATAGCATTACATATAAATGAATGCTGCCGCATTTTTTTGTTTGTATTAATTCTATTACTATTGTATTCAAATATCTTTTAAGCTTATTGTACCATGAGTACAGATTGTTAAATTTTCTTAATTCAAAAATAAAAAAAAAAAAAAAAAAATACTACCATTATACAGTGACCCACTTGTAACCTACTGTACAGCAGAGCACCTTTTTTTTTTTATGTAGATATTAAAATTTAGTTTAAATACATAAAAAAAACCGATATGAATGCATTTTGAAAGTGATTAAGTGTAGAACAATGTTTATTAAGATTAATTATAAGATTTTACTTTTAGGTATACTTCATCAAATTTTTTTTTAACGTTTTTTCGATACATTTTAAACTACCTGGGTATATATTATTATGTAATCAGCATAATAGCTACAGTACGCGTCACATAATCGTGGGGGTGACTAAAGTGAGCCGTGTGGCGATTTTTCCATTCAACTGAATATTGTTCCTTCACAGCTGCCTCGTGCCTGTCACTGTGTGTCCGCATACAGAAATCAATCGTGACTGGCACATCCAACGCATAAATACATAATTGTATATAGTGTAAAATAACAAGTTCTAGCGACAAATTTTTAATTTGGCATGAAACAGTTTACTGACCACATACGAGAAATTTCAACTCGGATATGTATTATATTATTATAAAAGTTAATGATATCTGATATCAGGAGTGGATCTAGGAATCCAAAAAAGGGGCAGGGGGTCTAGACAAATACTAAATGTTTTAGTATTATATATAATTATAATGATAATAATAATAAATAATACACTTATAGTCTTATAATGCAAGATGATATAGGTATAATCAAGACAAATATAGTCAATTTAAATATAGCTAAAAAAAATCGCGATTGATTGATGTGCTAAATTTGAATTCTACGATAAACCATTGCATACGAAAAATGGTTGTTAAGTGTGTCATGCACCATTTCTAAAATCGTAGGTACCCATATGGCCATATGTTATATTAATAGTACCTACCTACTATACCTATTAGTAATTTATTTTTCTATTAGTAGTATGGTATAGTATTAGTATTATGTTGAACTAAATTTTACCAAAATCATCATATACGTCTTGTATTACATTATCAGTAACTAATAAGATATTAAAATTTTAAATGTTAAACTTTTAGATATAATTACCAAATTTTTCAAATTTTTAATTTCAAACGCTTGTAAAAATAATAACTTAGCACCTACATAATTTTGGTGTGTATAAATTGCTATAAGAAATAGCAAATGTTCGTGAGGGGCTAATTGATCAAAAACGACAACAGACTAAAAACGCCATAGATAATAACCGTTTTGTGTACCAATTTAAAAAAAAAAACATAAAAAAACTTAAAAAGCAACTATAATATTATGCCCTTGCCCTTCTAGTTATAGAGCTAAAAAAAACAATAAAACTATAAGAAATTATTATTTTGTTATCTAAAAATAAAATTGAATTTTAGATTCTGCAAAGTGGAACGATGAATGTATTGATTTTACAATGATGTGTGTTTTTTTATTTTTTTATTTTTTATTTTAGATTCTGAGTGAAACGATGAATGTATTGATTTTACAATAATACAATGATGTGTGTTTTTTTTATTTTTTATTTTTTTTTGTGTCTGTGTACACGATAAGTAGTCGAAATAATGCTTCGATTTTCGACTTCAGTATCTTGTTCGATTGGAAAGTGAATATTGTTGGTGCATTGGGGAGGTCAAAATTTAAATTTCCCAATAGTGTTCACAAGCGCCGGGAAAAACAACATAAAAATTAAGGAAAAACGGGAATTTTTACGCAAAATCGGTTTTTGACAAAATCGAATTTGGTTTTTGGTGTAACTTTAAAATAAATAACCGTAAATACATGAAATTTTCACTGGTTGTTTATATTTGCATTTTCTATACACGATAACATTTTCAAAATATTTTGATTTATTTTGAACTGTTTAGGGACATTTTCATTTTTCTTTTTTTTTTAGTTTTTTTTCTAGAAATATCAATAAATATTTATTTGTTGGTTAAAAAACTTGAAAATTTAATAGAAATCTCCTAGTATATTGTTTCAATGGCAGATGAAAAATATTAAAAATCGTTAGTCACAGTTTTTTTTTATAAGCATTTAAACATCGAATTTTGACAGAATTTTTCAAAATCTCGAAAATTATTAATCATCGTAATTAATAAATGAAAAAATGTTCAGTTTTTATAGCTAAGGATTGCAAATTTAAAACAAAGGTTCTCATAAATAGTTCATACTGTAACCAAAAAATCTAAAAAATATATCAAAACAGTTATTTTTTACAGACATTTTAAATTCAAATTTGGACGAAATTACATATTAAAAAACCTAGAATAACTATTTTACTTATTTGTTGTGAATGTATAATATTATTCGTGGGTACTTGAAACTTCTAAAGTGTACTATTACATATATCTATGATAGTATCACGGTTTTTGTTGATGTATAACGCGTTATAAGTACCTAATGGATATTGTGATATGATTAATTTGGAATTTATTATAGGTACCTTATTATAGATATGTATATAATATTATAATATGTCTTATACCTAGACTGACATACCGTCTCCTCTCAGAATCATTTTTCTTATACAATGATATTGTATCGTTGAATTCAAATTTAATATCATCCATTATACAGTGACCCACTTGTAACATACTGTACAGCAGAGCGACACCCACTTGCCCACCTTTTTTCTTATATTATTATTATTTATTCCGATATCGTAATAATTAGTTTTTTTATCATACCCAAATAGTTCGATAATTCAAGTAATACGGCTTATTGAATCGGTTTACAGCAAAACTACCTATTATAAAAATTGTAGAGGACAATTTTTTTAACAATCGTAAGAAATCCGTTTTTCGATATTTTTATTAATTAGTTGAATAATTAATGGATAAAAAGTTAAAAACCGTGTTAGTTCACCATGTGATATTGGAGATTAGAATACGATATCAAAAAACGGATTTCTTACGATTGTTAAAAAAATTGTCCTCTACAATTTTTATAATAGGTAGTTTTGTTGTAAGTCGCTTCAATACGCCGTATTACTTGAAGAACAAAAGTATAGTTATTATTAGTATAAAATTCGTATACGAATAGAAACTATAAAACCGAACCAAGTAACCTTCAAATCTCGAATTTTTTTTGGTGACATATTGACAAATCAAATTTGTCACAAAAAAAAAATAGATATAGTTATGTTCAAGTGTATTCAAATTAAATAGGTACAATGTATAAAATAAAAAGGCCACTCTGATCTTGATTAATTACAATTAGGTATAAATTAGACGAGTATCGTAATATGAACTATGTAGTCATAGACAAGTCACAAGTATACAAGTATGTAGTAATCCCACAGCGTATCTTGTATTCTTGTCATAAGGTGACCAAGATGAGACTGTCAATGGCACGACCAAGTGTAGCTTATAAAATATAAATAATTAATTTGTAATACCCATTGATTATATTATATACTATATTATTATTGTATGCTAGTAGGGCTATAGTCTATTTTCATTATTCAAGATAATAATATTATGTTTATCAAATTCTGATTATCGGAATGTTTATTTCTGTCACAATAATTCGTCGAGACCATAGATAATAAAGAATGGATAGGCCATGTTCCCTTATCATACGTTCCCGGACACAATAACATAAAGTGCTTTTTTTTTTTTATTCCATGAATACACTTTTACTTCCAGTTTTGATTCTAGTATTCCACTTAAAGATATTATCACATTGACGATAAAAACTCTTATTAACCACATAAGTAACCACAACAACCATTTGGGTAATATAGCACTTTTATGAGACAGAGATATATCTGCTCTCTAGGACCGCGGCACTTTACGTTAAAAGTATAGGAATGGCCTATCCATTCTTTATTATCTATGGTCGAGACGCCAGACGGCAGACGGTGCGGGCCGATAACGAAAAACGCGAGTGCTTGAATAGAGTAGGGGAAGCCAAGTTGTGCTGTTTTACGCCACCAGGGAATATTTCGATAATAATTAGAAAAATTATTTTACAATAATTTCACATGCCAAAAATTGTTTTGCGTGGGACAACTTTACTCCTTCAATATTAACAAAAAAATTACCAAAATTTTACATCCCTATAAAGAAGAAATTTATCTGTGTCGTAGCGTCGTTATTTTTTTGATAACACTACCCAATAATTTTTAATAATTAATTGAAAAATACAAAAAAACCTAATGTTCTCAAACCAATAACTTTAATCGTATTTATGTTATCCAAAAAATAAAAACTCTACGACATAGATAAAATTCTTCTCTATGTGTTGTAAAATTTTGGTTATTCTATTATAGTTATGATGCGAGAAAAGTTGTCCTGCGCGAAACAGTTTTTACAACCGAATTACGAGTGGTGTGGCGTCCTCTTAACAATCAAAGCTTATGAGTTATGATGATGATGTACCCATTATATTTTTAAGCTTTTTAATGGAGTACACAATTTTTTTAAGTTGGCACAGGGTTACGCCACAAAATGCTGGTCCATCTAAACTTTAAATACTTAGGTACCTATTACTAAATAATTATTTACAAGTTCAAAATTCAATTTTTATATATCTACCAAAAAATGTTATACTTTAGAACATAAGGTTACAGATCTATGTTTTCATTCAAAAAGGTAAAAACTTAAAAAGTAATAACGATAAATAATTGTAAAATGTATTTTTTTTTTCAAATATGTTGTTTTACAATATTATATAAAATTACTTAAAAATAATGTTTTCAGAAAAGTTAAACAATATATTCAAAATAATGAGTGGAGAGTGGAGACAGGAGACACTTACATGGACCAATGTGTACAAATACTCGAAAAGGAAGGATGCATATCAGTCACCTATTGGCTATTGGATGACCTATATTTTTCCCTTGTAAGTTGTAGGAATAGCTACAATTTCATACGCCTCTACGACGTTCATTTATAAATTATTGTATGTGTATTGACGTATTTACCTAGTCTATATGCATTTGTAGTGTCTTTATTTACGTTTATACTTAGTGTACTAAGTACTTACATAACTTCGAAGGTTCGTAGAATCTAAGTAAAACTTGTTAAAATAGTCGTGTGACATATACAAATATTGTTCTGCATTATTGTCGCTTCCAATTATTTATATACTAGATTTGCATTGTATATATTATAATATTATTGTGGCTTACAAGGGTTATGGTATTATTTGGTAAGGACGTAAGGTGCAAATTCGGTGGGGTTAAAGACAAAACGCATCCCAATAATATTTAATGGTTTAGTCTTTAGAGGCACATAGTATTTTTTTTGATAAAGTGTAGTACACTGCAACTCATAAAATAATACGATTCGGCGTAAATTAAAATAAATATATAAGACTTTCGCTGGATTCAATGCAATCATAAATTAAAGATATTCTTAATGGTTTTTATATATCCTATAGGATTCATAAATAAAAATTTAACTGAGAACTTATTACCTATTTATTGGTAGGTTAACTATCTAATGAAGTTAATAGTATAAAATATATACTATACAATTAATTACATAGGTAACCAATGTATAGTCATGTAGGTTTATTGTTCTATGCTAAGGTATGAGTATGTACTATATGTTTAACTTACCTATGTCATATTATAAATAAATAAATTGTGAAACGATACTATTGCTTGATAAATGCACGAATATAATATGATTGTATTTTATTAATAATATAAGTTTACTTGGCGTTTATTTATTGCTTCAAATAAATAATTTACAGTGTAAACTCACCAAATTTATTATAAACCCGATCGAAAAGGGTTTATTTATAGTGTTAAAATTCCGTCATAAAAGTTTCTAATGTTGTAAAACCAGTTATCTTATCATATCGGAAATAGTATTTAGACAAAATGTAAGTGAAAAAAAAAAAAACCGACAATTGTCGTAGTCTCTGGGACGTTGTTGGGAAAAAACCGTAAAGAATATTAAATTTTCACTAAGGTACACGTTGTTCGTGGATAAATGGACTTTCGTGGGATTTTTTTTATTACCTCATGCGGCCATAGTCAACTACAATCAGAGCCTAGCTCTGTTTATAATGGGCCAGTCAGCTGCAGTTATTATCGATAAGCACGCACGTGTTAATTAACGAGTTTATGGGGGTGGATGTTTGAGTATGGTCTGAGTAATAGGAAGCTCATCTCCGGGTAAAAATATGTTTTTAATGAAAACCGGGAACCGTGTTCGGTCTGGTTATAATGTATTATACTATTATTATTATAATTAATATTACAAATTATAACAGTATTACAGGGGTGTTCATTATCGAAGCGTGAATAAGCTTCAATATGTCGGTTATGGCCAGTTCACACGTTTCGTAAATTCGGCACATTGGTATATAAACTTGTAACCTTCAACATGCCGATGTTTTGTCTTTTAACTTTGGATTTATTCTAAAAGTATGTAATACACATGAGATTTTTAAAATAAAATAGTATTTGTATTATAATTACTTATATTATATTATAATATAAAAAACAACAGCAATTATATCAAAATTCTCAACTGTTATATTTTATTCCGCATTTATTTTCATCGGTACAAATAGATTTTGTAATTTTTGACATATTTATAAGTCTTTGAAATTATATTCCAATATAAAATTATTATCTGAAAGGAATAGGACGCATAAAAATATATTTTACTGAATAATACCTAACAAAAAAAATATAGATTCAAATGTGTTAGATGTCAACAATTTGTGGGGTGAGAGCTCCGTGCAAATGATATAACAGACAAATAATTCTAAAATGACTCAGGATCGTCTATAATAATATTAGAAGGAGGTAAAATTTGTTTGTATGTAAGCAGTAATCACTGTAACTATACTAAACCAATTCTAAAAATTCTTTCACTGATATGAAATTACACCACTTCTGATAGTATCATTGTTAAATCATCGAATTCAACCACTAAATGTTAGTTTAGACAATAGACATAAATTTTGTTTCAGTTAACAAAAATTCAAATATTTTACGGCTTATATATTGGGTTGCCATTAGTTACATGAAATAAAATGGTTGTTATGGTTGGGTATAATTTTTTTTCTCGGAAACTTGGTATAAATATAGGAATCTGTAGAAGGTGGGGATTTATTTGGAAAATCTTTCACGATAAATTATCCGTCAGCTGTTCTAGGATAGGCACGTATATTCTACTACCATCGTGACAAAAAACATTGTTTACCGCAAAACTTTTGAATAATGAATATTATCTTGAAATTATTTACGATCTTATTTTCGTTTTTAAATTTATATTGCGTATCAGAATAAATGCAAAGTATTCAAGTTTTAAATGCTATGATTTTCAAATATATAGGGTCTAGGTACACGATTAAATGTGATATTGTATGGATCACGCACATATACATTCCAACATTTGGCTGTCATCTGTTTGTCTCTTTGTTCGGGAAAGGCTTCAAAACGGACGAACAGATTTTGACTGATTTCAGAGGACAGAGGTGGTATTGTATTATATAACGGGATAACCAAAAACGATAATTAGGTAGATAGATCATAGATTAATTTTGAGCCAGCTACTAGCCAGGCTAGCTTATAGATTTAAAAAAATACTCGACCAATTTGACCAAAATGTCAGAGATCGTTGTTACACAGATATCTGAAAAGTTTATAGAATAGCTTGCAGAATCACGTTCGAAACTATACCGAATGCTATATCTAATCTGACACGGGTGGATTGCTTTTCTCGATCGGAAAATATGTTCACAATGTGAATTACACCAATTTGCACATGAACTGAATGAAACAGGGATACACCATACACCGATATGTAGAACCGTATTTTATATTTGTTCATTTTTTTCCGGGTGAAGTCGGTTTATATAAACAGCTAGCGTAGATAATAAAAGAATGGACAAAGCCTAAGACGAGTCTACATCAACTATATGCACGGAGTCGACTTTTTTGGATAAGTGACGTGTATATAGTTATTGCCTTTTTTCAAAGAGAGACTGACTATAAGTGGCTTTACTAGGTTATATCTACCTATACAAAAACAACGAAAATAACGGGCCGCATATTCTAAGAAACCTTACCACTAAATTCTCGTTTGACAACCATTGATGTCCTATCCATTCTTTTATTATCTATGCGTTTGACACGATGGCAGAGCAAAACGTTTTTTTCCTCTGGAAACTGGGATTTTTTTTCAACCATAATTGTTCTGTCGTCGATGATGGGGGGGGGACGTAATTGGTCTTATCAAATGTCTATATCCCCTTATAAGAACATTTAAATGACGCCTCAGATACCATATAGGTAGGTACATATATATAACCAGCTACACCAGTAAAATTATTTTTAATATCATACGCCGCGTACGTTTTTCTTTTTGGCGTCGTGCAGCGGCGACCGCCCCCGAACGATAGGTTCTACGCGACGAACGCCGACGCCGCCGTCGCGGAGCTTGCGCGCGTCAACCACCGCCGCGGTCGTTCGCCGCGACTCGCGAGCAGATGGTGTGACCGCCGCGCCGCGAGTATAACAACAAGAATAATAATAATAATAATAATATACTCTCCGGCGGAAAGGTTTCACGCGAGCACGCCGACCACTGTTGTGCACGTTGTGACAGTGCGACGTCGTCGTACCGACCACCTAGGGCCGTAGTTGTCGCGATCGGCAGTCGTGTGATTTTCCGACGAGTCTCTCCAGCCAAATCGCCTGGCAGGTCTGTACCGCGTAAAAATATAATAATAATATACGAATATTATTGTAACATTCGGCCACGGTAATATATTGTATGGACGTTCGTCAATATTTTAATATATATTGTAGTTTCGATATAATATAACAATATAGTATACGATTTATTCAAGTAGCATCTACCTGCACATAGTACATATCGTATTTTTTTTTTTATTATTATTTTGTTTTTTTCCATCCACGATTTGCCTTCGCCGCACGGACAGCACAATGCCGCGGATGTTCTTCCGGCCCCCCTAACAAAACGTGAGTATTTACGCGAGCACAGAATATTCTATTCGGTTTGTATTATATATTTATATACAGGTACCTACGTGCCGGCAGTGGTCATTCTCGTTAGGGTGTATCTGTATGTACAGGGTAATCCACCGACGGTATACTCATCTCCATTTTTTTTCTTTAATAATGAATTCACGTTTTCATAAATGTGTATTCATTTATGTTCTCTTTGTTTGAATTTTTAAGTAAGATTTAAGGACCATATTTTCATTTATTTCAATTTTTATGCTATTTAATGAGAGTCCTATAAAAACTTTTTTTTTTCCAAACGAGATCCAACCGTTTTTACTGTAAATTATTAAGCAGATGGTTTTGTTAGAATACGTATTTTGATGTATCTAAATAAAAATATTTGAATGAATAGTTCCTGATTTATTCAAATACCTGAAAAATATACTGAGGATAATGGTCCTTAACCTTTTTTTCCTTTATTATAAAATAGTTGCAGTATTTAATATTATAGTGTTTATAATACTCAGATAACTGTTATAAGCCATAAACTGTAGAAAGTCTTATATTAATTACTAAATTTTAAAATCATCGTAGCCCCCATATTTTTCATGTCTATTACCACGGACCTATTAATAATACAGGTACACAAGGTTAAAGAACTCAAAAACAATAAGTTCAAATTTTAATTAAGATACATACATTTTTTCAAAAAGTAATCTATAATTTTATTAATAATGTATAAGAAAACTAATTTCATTAGGAAAAAACAAGTTGGTATAGCTACGGGACACTCCTCTATAATAGTATAAAAATCTAAGTATTTTAAAATAATGGCTCCCATTTATATTTAAAAGTTCTAAAAATTGAAATTTAAGTAAATTCATTATTATGGGAGAAAAATGTAGGTGAGTATAATGCTCGGTGAATCACACTGTATAAGTGTCTGTGTGGGCGAGGAGTTCCTATTATGTTATTTCTGTATTTCATAAAACGCAAAATAAAAAAAATTAAAACGTGTTTTGATTTGTTTGGATTGTTGTAATATTCTTGGACGTTACGAAAAATCTATATGTTGAAATATTGTCTATACTTTATTAGGTAGATACATAATGTTTGACTGACGAGAGCATAATAAGGTCTTCTGATCGGCCTGTAATGAAAAAATAATCCTTTTTATTTGACATCACAATGATTAAATTTATTAAAATACATTTTATAATATAATGAACTATATATTTAATATATCTTATTTCATAAGATAAAAGCAAAAACGGAATGAGATAAATTATATTTCCAGCTTTGTACGTGTTTTTTTTTTTGCATAAAGTTATTATTGACATAACGTTTTAGTCGAAAGGCGTTTCTCACTGCAGCTTCTGTTCAGGCATATAAAAATAAATTAAGATTATAACTTTACTTTGATGAAATAAGATACATAGATTTCATTATATTTCAATTATATAGACATTTCATTTTTTTTTAAATTATTATCTTTAAAATATTACAATATTTTACTATACAATAATATGATGAAAATAAAATTGTTTAAAAAAATTGATGTTTTGTTTTTAATATATTTTTCTTCTCAACTGATACAATTAGAATGTTGATTTAAATTTAGAATAAAATAAATAAAAAAAAAACAAATGCGCATACTTACGGTTTGTTTTGTAATAATTTAATTATCACTAATAGGTACTTAACTAAAAAGTAAAAACAACTTGACAACAATTATTAAATACATCAGGGATGCAGACTTCATTTAAAAACTACTATACAGATAATATTATACTGATAATATTTTAATTAATTTTTAATATTTTAAACATCACGTATTATGTAGGTACAGAATTGTGTTTAAAAACAAAATTATTTAATGAGGGCAAAATTGTGTATTATTAAGTGTAACCATTTTTAAACGGGAGCGTATTAATGGGCTCTTTTGTTTATTAAAAACATACAATATTGAGTAACCAATATAACCGTTTAAGTTATTCGTTAATTTTAGTTGATTATTTTTTTGTTTTATTTTATATTCTGAGCAGAGAGATAAAGTTATTGGTTATAAAATGGGTTCTTATGATATATTTTTTCTTTGTAAACAATATTTTTGGCAAAAAAAAAATGATTTATTATAGTTTCTTAATTAATATGAAATCATACATATAATCGAATAGTAAATTATGGCTTACATATTAGGCAACTCTATAGATAGACTTTCCAAAAACAAACAATCATTCTGCAAAACTATGAACTATGATGGAAACCTATATAGAAAAATTTGCTAAGAATCTAAATTGCTAATAATATTAATTAAAACTTTAATGTTTTAAAAATCAAAACTCAAAATAAGTGTTATACTTTCATAATCATTCTATGATTTTTAACGGAACGATTATCTAATAATTGTAATAATTTTAGTTGTTTGAAATATCACTGCTTTCAGTTGTATTAAGTAGAACAGTTTTAAATAATTTATTATAGATGCGAAATTACCCAAAATATCTCAACAATATGTTTGTATCCCATCCAGTGGCGGATTCGATGATGGTATAGTCTGCGGGCCTTCCGTCTACATTAAATATTTTGTTCTAAGGGCACAACTAAGTTACAGCAAAAAGGTTTTGTAAAAGGAATGTTACGCTCATAGATATGTTTTGCATTAGGCACCTCTTATTTTTATGCAAAGTATCATTTCAATCTTAAATCCGTCCACTTTTATTTATATATTTTATCATTATTAACGTCAATAACATTAATAACAGTGTTATTTTTTTATTAAAGGTTTCTATAAAGTCAAACACTTTAACATTTTAGTTATAGGTAGTATTTTAAGACCAGTATAATAGTGGTAGGTAGTTAGGTATGTGGTTTCAAACTTTTTAGCTTTTTTTAATTTAAATGTGTTTATATAATATTTAACTTTTAAACTAAACAAATTATTATTATTATTAGTTAAGTGTTTTAAATTTTAATAAACTTATAATACTAATAAAATATAGTCTTACATTTTGGGAATTGTTAAAAGTTTTCTTACAGATTAGCTAATACAGTGAAAGGTTTAATATCACTAGTCACTACCTAACTATTTTTATTTTTCTGAAAACTATTAAACTATTAATTATAGTTAATAATGGTAACTTATTGACTATACTATGAATTAATAAAAGTCGGTAAATTATTATTAATTATTAATATTATTATACATTGAAGTTAGACGATATTGCTTATAATATATTGCTATTATTATAAATGTGATGATACACAGATTATGGTTGAGGATAGGCCAATTGGATCCATGGTATCGGAAGTGTTTGAATTATATATATTTGTAATTGGTTTTATTTAAATTATCCTAATAATAAAATTAGCAGATTATATCTTCATTATTTATAAAAGATACTTAGGTACCTACTATTTTATTTTATTTAAAATGTTTACATCTTTACTAGGCTATTCATCTTTACCATATCGTAATATTTTCTGTTAAGAAAGTTTTAGATTTGTATTTGGTTTTTTTTTAAATGTGATCATTTTTTTTTTTTTTGTGTAACTGTTGTTTCAAGCCCCTTTAAAACTTATTAGTATGTGAGATGTGACGATATTATATTAACTATTAACGAGATATTAATTTAGAATTTCTCAAATACCTATTATCTAGAGTACCTACCTATTGCAGCAATCTGTGCCGTGGAGAGAAATTATGAATTAATATAACGCAGTGAGAGAAAACTGTCTATACATTAGCTAACAAAAAGTTTAACATTAATCATGAAATTCTGCAAATGTGAATCAAAAAAGTATATCATATCCAGTAAGTATTTCAGCTTTGAAATCATATAAGGTATTTTCTGAGAATATTTCAACATTTATTAACCTCTGTTCAGAACAAAAAAATAATGTTCTATTGCTTTAAAATTTAAAATTATAATAATTTACCCTGACTTGAATCGAGATGGAGACCGAAGCAACAAAAATATATCCAACATCATCACTGATTTCACGATTTCGTTTCCTCCTTTTTTTTCATTAACACTAATATTCATACATTTTTTGTCTTATGATATTGGAATCGTTAAATTTATCAATCATAATACATAATAAAAAAGTTTCGCATAATATTTTCTATAGTTGATAATATTCATAACTCCACGATTGAATATAAATAAGTCAGTAAATAAATGTTAATTATTTCTTAATATTTTTATTAAGAATTTTTATTTCAAAGTTACCGATAATATAATACTATATAGGTATTATATTGTATAAGTATAATGTATATCATATAATAGAAATGTTACTGTTGAATTTACTAAAAAAAAAAAATTAATATCTATAATATTTATCTTACAATATTAATATATTATGTACCTATCTAAAAAATATACGTCTTATAAAATATAGTAAATCAATAACTCAAACAAATATTAATCACCTTTACTTAGAAATAAATCCCATTATTATTATGATTCTTATTAAAAAAATGCCTTCTGAACATGACATTAAAAAACTTTGATGTTTAGAGTTTTTAATTTTTGCATCTGCTTTTTGTCACGTGTCGTAAACATACAAAGTAGTTATCTGAATTATCGGATATTTTCAACAGAGATGCCCAAACCCTATCTCCCTAGAGGGAGAAAAAAAAAGTTTCACTCGGTTATTATACATCTCTGGATCGATTGTGTTCAAAAACAGTCTTTAATTATTATATATACCCCAGTCTCCCTGAGGTTCGTTAACGACTGTTTCATAATATGGTATTTTTTGGACGTTGTTTCGACCGGTATATACCGCGTGTGCTAGTGACAACCACAAATACCGTGGTGGCAATCTTTAAGTCATCGGTTACTCGTAAATTTCCGGACCAGCTCTCAAAAACACCCGTTGGGCCACATGTATGTGTGAGTGGAACATGTTTGTGTAAAACAATAACAAGGATTATCGGTTTAACTTTGACATTTTTTCATTTTCGCAGAGAAAATAATGAAATTCTCCAACAACTACTGATTCACTGAATTGACTAAAATGTATTACTTGAATGGTGTCGACGCTATATATATATGATTTACTATAGTAAATGGAAATTCTATAAGCCGTTTAACATTACTATTAATGTACTTTTCAGTTTTCTTGATGTAAACGGTTTCGGTTAAATCATTAAATGTAGAAGACAGCCTATACTAGTGTAAAATACTGACTAGCAAAAAACAATACGACATATGGTACTCCTTTGTCTTTTTATTGCAGAGAATAATATACAGGTATCTAGCGAATCGAGATATTATTTGTGTCTTGTGATCTTATATAACAATGTATCTGGATCTTTTTACAATTATTCATACGAAACATAAAAATCATAGACAAAGTTATCAACTAAAAACATAATTGTTTCAAAAATTATTATTTGCACACACACACTCCATTCACACATATGCTATAAATATTATGCTATTTTATATGACGAGAAATCGAAAAATAATTTTAATCTTTGACGTATATATTAGTATGTTACTGGCATATACATTAGGTACCTAATGCATTTCAAAAGTATACTATAGTAATAGTATGTCAAGTTATTCAGATTATTGATCAGACCAAATTAATTATTTAGACCTCATTTTATAAAAGGATTTTTTTTTATTAGCTATTAGAAAATACTTTTTGGCTTCCAAACTTATTACACATTTTTGCACTTTATCCTTTACATCGCTTGCATGAGAAGTATATTTTTCGTTTGTATAAAATAATTGAATACACAAGTTCAAAAATAATAACACATGTCCTATGTTAGAAATATACTATGTCGTCTTCTCTTTCTTCCTCCCTCTTTTCTCACATTTTTTTTTACAAACCTTCTTGTAATCTTGTGAACACGTACCTTAAAATTATTATTCCAACGACCAAATTTACGCATATTATATTGTTATGTATTTTAGAAAGAGTAGGTAAATATTATTTTTTAAATCATCAACTTGAAGAAGTGCTTAAGTTATTCAAGACTTACAGTAAATCACTTAATACCTTAATCCATAAATGCAGAGCATTCCTTTTAAATATTTTTCATCCTAAATATTTTGTAAAATTTCGAGAAACGAAAATTGTTTAAAATATTTACATATTATAATTATGGTTTAATAAATTTGATAAGTTTTATTCAGGAGGTAATTATACCTACATATAAATAATTTCTAACAGTTTTTAGTTTTTTAAAGTAATTTTATCACATTCTAAATTACCTATAAAGTTAGTTTGTATATTTATCATTCATATACATTTACTGTATAAAATCCTCTTTACCAGTCAATTTATATTTCAGAATTTAATTCAAAACAATCATAAAGTACATTTTAAAATTAACACCGTGAGCTTATTGCTTCATTAAAATAATCTCATTTTTAAATATTTTTTTGAATATAACTATATATATTATATATATATAATATATATATATTTGTATGTAACTTAGTTATTATTTTACCATATATTATTTGATTAAAATGTACCTATTTAGTGAAATTTATAATCGAGTACCTAGATAAAGTACCTATACAACTTAAGTTGACTAAAAATAATATCAATAAGAATTTAATATTGAAAATTGTTTGAAGACTTTAAAATATGTATGTTTAGCTAAAAAATAGTTGTCTGTATTATTCTATGCCAAAAGTTATTCAGTGTATATACACAACTTACACTAGGGGAGCACTAAGTTTACTGGAATGACAATTTCCAAAAACGATTGAATATAATCTTGGGATGAACACGCTGACCTATTGTACCTGCTCCTCGCTGTAAATTAAATGTGCATCACTGAATACAATAACAGCAAAGTCGATTATGTTATATCCAGTGGAAGGGTGATAACTGATAAGTCTATCCGTAGTAGAAATAAATGTAGGAGTTCCGATAAATAGAAACTTTAGATTTGCATAAACATAGTTTAATTGCCAGTATTTTAAAATATCAAATATAATCTATAATCTATATAAATATTTAAGTTTGTTAATAATTAAAATATTTTTTGTTATTACATCGTACAATATTATCTACGTAAATTATAAATATGTAAGCAAATCCAACTTTAATGGCCAAGACGTCGAAGCTTAAATTAAGTATTGTATCTAAGTAGGTGAAAAATAACACCACGTTAGTGGTTGTATAAGAATAGTGTATGAGTATAGGTAGGAAAGTTCGGTAATAAATATGATTTGTAAATAACTACCATTATAACAAAAGGCTTACACAGTGTCTTAGAGCTAAAAATATATTTTATTAAATATTTAACAACATGACAGTAGTCAAATAACTAAATTTATAATATAATAATAGTATTAATACATAATAAAGTCAGTGTCGTTATTAAGTCAGTATTTTGTGATTTATATTTTCAAAAATATATACTAAAACAGTAAAACGTGTACTAAAAAGCAGATAAATTATAAATTATTAAGAATAAGCTAGAAATATATATGTTATCCCATTGTAAAAAGTCTTTCAGTGTAGGTACTTGGGAAAATTAATAGGTTTCATATAATGCATTAAGCCGTTAATATATATTTATATTATTCAATAACTATAAAGTATTAATATTATTATATCTATAAATTTGCCTTCTAGTAGTTGTAAAAAATCACGTGTATAACAGAATTAACTGTATTAGGTCATGCCGAATTGATAAAAAAAATTGGATATGTTTTTTTTCACACATTTGCTTAACTAATTCAAGTAAGTTATGGATAATTTATAGACTATTAAAAATGAGAGAGAAATGGCTGTTTAAATTAATTAATTTGAACTCATTAAAAAAATGAACTCGAACACTTTGTTTTAAGGG
This sequence comes from Macrosiphum euphorbiae, assembly GCA_949089665.1. Classification (NCBI taxonomy): domain Eukaryota; kingdom Metazoa; phylum Arthropoda; class Insecta; order Hemiptera; family Aphididae; genus Macrosiphum; species Macrosiphum euphorbiae. The sequence continues at coordinate 27,953,675 of CARXXK010000004.1, read as the reverse complement.
AAAATTAACCCAAACGGAATCATAATGGATCTAACGTACAATGAAAAAAAAGATTATTTACCCCTTGGACCGATACGTTTAGATCCACAAATGGTTTAATTTAAATATTATTAATTATGATAAAAAACGAAATTCAACTATAACATAATATATTAAACCGATCTTTTCATCCATATTGCTTATGAGTGTTTTAATTGCATCATTCTAATAAGGAGTTGTTTTTTCAGATTTCAACTCGATAATCATTTAAATCCGTTTTGTTTCTTTTTTCTTGTCTATTTATATCTATTTTTGATAGAAGAAAATACTTGGTATAGGTAATCCGTTAGTCTTGTTAATGCTCGTGAAAGATTATGTTTTATTTGTCACATCTTTAATCAAATACTTAATAATGAATAATGCTTGTTTGACAAATTTGACGAGTTTTAAGCACCATGACAATAATCATTTGTGATATATTCGAATTTTAACGTGATTATTCTAATTAATTCACTACAATATTATCATGACGACAGCATTCAAAGTTCAGAGTCCAGAGGGATTTCTGAAAATAGTTTGTTGCGTGTATACCTACTTTCATTATTTTACCTGACATTTGATAAATCGCATTGATCTAGTTAGTAAACAATTATATTGTGAATGTCAAGTATTATTTTTACTAAACATATTTTATTAATCTCATCGAGATGAACTATATGAAATATTTTTGAATAGGTATTAAAATATTATATTCGCTATCATTTAAAATATGATAATGCAAAGAAAGATAAAACGAATTTTCCTTACACTGTTTCATCAGAAACATATGATCAGAGTCGTGTCAAGCAATTCAGCGCCCCGGGGAAATTTGCGCCGCCCTTCCTTACAATTTGGGCCATATGTAGCATATTAAGCGCAAATAAAAGCGCCCCCTTACTTTCACAAAACTATGGCGCCCGGGGGCGATTGCCCCCCCTTAATACGGCTCTGCATATGATATAAATTAAATTATATTTTTGAAAATAAACTCGATAAATGAACTGTATTATATTAAAATAAATAAAAAATCGATAGTTAATAAAGAATAAAACGGAATAATTTTGGTATTCATATTCTAGATATTACATATTCTGATCTTCAATACATTTAACTTGGTTTAAGTTGGACGGAGAAAACACTATAGTGTTTTAATAGTTAACTAATGATGTTATGTGAATTCCGTAGAGCTTTGTTTTTTTTTTATATTTAATTGTATTTAGTTATTTATTTAAATATTTTTATATAATTTATAATTTATAATTTTTTTATTGATCTTTATATCTTTGGTGACATTGGCCATTTGCTTTATACAATATTACATTATATATATATATTTTGTTTTGGTAACAATTTTATTACAAATTCATAATTAATTTTAAAATTAATTTCTGTATGAAAATTAACTCATAATGGGATCTACTATTTTCGATTGAATAATACAAAACAATAAACATAAGTTTTATTTTTTCTGTCTTTTTAAATTGAATAAGTTTGAACAGTATTTTTATTGCTATTTCATAAATTTAAATTTCTTTTCATCTCGAATATAAAAATTGTTTTAATAATTGTTCTTTTAAATGTTATAATTTAAGATATTTTTTAGTATTATGTGAATAAATATAATCTAAATAATTTAATAACTTATAAATGTTACGTAATTATTATACTTTCTTAAATAAAATGCAAGATAATAAAAAAATATATTTAGTAGGTATATTATATTATATCAGTTTGAAAAATATTACAATTTTATCTAACCTGGCTAGTCAGTTGTAATATATATCCTTTGGGGTATCACTAGTATCAGGCTGACAGTCCCTAAAACTTCCTTATACCCTTCACACTAGAAATATTAATAAAAACAAAATGTTCAACTAATCCACGTTTATAATATATACTTGTATAATATAAATGATTGTATTCAGTATTCACAAATCACAGAATTTATTGAAGTTTCCCAATTGATGCTCTTTACATATTTTAAATTTCACAACTTTAATTTGTATGATGTCAGATATTGATGATTTAAAATAATAAATACCCCTAATAGTTTGTTTTTTTTATAACCAATGAAAGAACTGACCTTCTGTAATAATGCTGTGTACAGTCAACAAATAGTTTTCCGGACAATTGTTATTACATTTATTGGGACTTCTCACAGAATCCACCCGGAAATATATTCGATTTGTTGCAATGAACAAATCTGTATAGATCTTTGTTATGAATGAGAAATATGAACGTTGTAACGTATTAATAGAAAAGATGTATTGTCATTAGTACCTATATCGTAAATTCTAATGTATTATTAACAAATTATACGCCTGAAGTATAATTTCGGGAAAAAAATCTGTGATCCATTAAATAAAATATTAATCAACTCTTATGGCTACAAATTACAATAGTATTTAATATTCCAAATTTTAAGAGGCCCGATGCTGATTTTTGAAATTTTTCGCAATTCTGTACAATTTGAAAATTATATTTTCTATTCTAGTTGCCATCTTAAATATAATATTTTTCTACTAATCTACAGCCCGCTACCTATTCAGGGGGGAGGGGGTCGGTATTGTATAGCTGTATTATATTAAAAAATGGACTTCATAGGAAAAACTCTCAGACCTCGTAGAGTTGTTGGATATTGATAACTGTTTCTTTAATCTGTAAGAAAAAGACATTATACAGATCCCCATTAAACTCTGATTTTGGATGTAATTTTAAATATTGTTATAAAATAATTTGTAAACAAAACTTTAAAGACAATTTTAAAGTTTGAGATTTAAATATTGTAAAAGTGAAGTGTTCTGTAGAATATTTCCCTCTATTAATTAAAATAATACAATAATAATCAAATTTGGAAGATTCCATAGGACAGGATAATAATTATTCCCGTAGATTGTATTTTTTAGGACGAAACGACAACACCGGCGGTGTCATAACTGCATCTCGCACGTGTCCCGATTATCGTAGGTATAGTAGGCAGGTACACAATTATTTAACATCGCAGTTATAATATTCTATACGTACGAAAACCACTTGCAATCGCATGTCATGCAATTCTCGCGACATTAATATTGATATAGCGACACGCCTATAAAACGGCAAACAGGTGCATGGAGTGCGAGCTTCGTAAATGTGAAAGGAGGGTGTTGAGTGCCTATTAGTAAATACACTTTGGAATTGTCAGAGGCAATAGCGAGGGCACACATCGTGAGATATCGTATTGATAATATTATACCGATTCGACACCCGCCAAATCCAGTGATCGGCGTGCACATTAACGGCTGCACCATCTATATAAAATGCGAATATGCGATACACACGCTTCAGAAACCTGCATAATAATAAATTATGTGCGCCATACTCACGCAATAACACACAATCTGTTACGAAAATGTAATATTATATTATAGTGGAGATTTGAAATATAATATTATTATGCATAGAATAACAATAGAGAGATTTATAGTTAATTAAACGTCAATAATATTATTGTACCTACGATAGTTTATCTTGTGATATCGTTTTGTACATTTAAAATTGTACTGTTAAAATGCTATTAATTTATGATTTTTTTAAGATTAAAACGGTTTATAATAATATATCATTATGATTTTATTTACCAGAGCTTCTCGGAATAATTGTTGACTAAATGAGTACCTAAATATTTTTAACTGAACTGAACAATAATTATACCACCAGTTATAAAATAGAGATATGTTAATTGTTAAATATAATAAAAGCAGATTAACTAATTAGTAACAAATATATATCTATATATAATTAGTATAGACATTAACCTATAGTCAAATGTCTACCTAGAATGACTCTATTTTCCTAATGCGTCCATAAAGTTTATTTTGAATATCACTATTATAACTCACTGTCATGTCACTCACCAAGGAGTAAGGACCAACCTCAGTTGCTTAACAGTATCAGCTTCATCGTGTTGTAATGTTGCGTGGTGTTAAATCCTTCATAAATGATACTTTTGTCATCGTTATCATATATCGATCACTACCAAACAGTAAGTTTACATTACCCTAATCTGATCTAAGGCATATTCTTACAAATACTGTGTTTGGTTGCCAATATTCACGAAGCAGCCGATGTACGGTTCTGTTATTATACACTACAAGAAAATGATAACATTTTTATAGTTAAGTAAAAATTGAAAACAGTTTATGACTAAAAGCTAATAAAGAATACTTCTCAAGATATAGTAAGTATTAATAGTAACTCGTAAAAAAAAATGTCCTGTATAGTGTATAACCACATATGTGTGTGTGTGCAGTGTACAGTGTGCGTGCGTACATGGTGTGTGTGTATTAGCGTTTATTATGCCATTGTAGAATAATTGAAAATTTGTTTTTACTGGTTTGCTTGTTTATGCTTGGTCGTGTTTGATGTGTATACCCACGGGATGTTAGTATACATTGAAGGGGGCCAGGATATAAACCGAATTATGATGATGGTTCATAATAAACATGTATCCTGAGGGGTTTTTGGTAACCAAATATTCATTTTTGATATTATATCGAAAATATTTAAAATAAAATAAATTATCGAATAGAAAACATTTTGATTTGTTTATTATGGATAATAATTGTATAACTGTAATTTTTCTTTAATTATAATTTGTAGTTGTTATTATGTTATTTTGCAAATTCAATAAAATTCAATAAACTCAATTGATTTATAAAGCATAACAAATTATGCTAATTTTCTGGGAAATGGTTTTGAATTTAAGATTATATTTTGATGAAAGCAATTTTTAATACAAAAATGACTTTAATTATTGGATGCTCAAATGATCCAACTATGTCACTCAAGTTTATTGATATTGGTACTGCAATTTCTTCCATAGATGGTTCTTCAAAACTAAATTGAAATCTCCACTATTATCATCTTTAAACCATAAACATATTTAAGCCATTATTATAAGAAATTTAAAAGCTAATATTTTTTGTGTATTTGCTTAAGGTTTGAGAACTACCAAGGTATATCTTAATGATAAGTTAAAAAATTAAAAATAGGCAATAAATACAAAACTTTTCAAATCTTCGTTGGTTATATAACTTAAATATGATAAAGATATGTATTATAAAACATTTTAAAGTAATAATAAACCACTATATTCAAAGTAACTATTTTTAAAAATAAAATATTATATCTATTAATAACGACCAAACAGTTATAGACCTACATTAACACACTAACATATGACATCTATAATTCAAAACAGTGGATATACACATAGTATCGTAATACTTCATCAGAACACTTAGTGTTAAAAGCTCGAGGTCCCTTGAGGAGGGTCCATGTATGTTTGTTATTACTTATTATCATTTAATAAACGATTGCAATCGGCGTCGTGGAAGTATTGGAAAACTAGTTCCCACGACATCTTCTTTTCAAATGGGGGAAAAAAATACTTCTATAGAAATTTTAAAGTTGTTTTCAATAAAAATGTATATCCTATAGACTTAAGAATTTATCATTGAAATTGTTTTCTCTTAAAAATATCAAACATCTTGTAGCTTGCGTTGAGATGGTTGTAAAAACACGATAAAAACTAAAAAAAACAATAATTGAATATCGTTAAAAAATTATTATTTTATTATTAGCTTTAAAAGTTTTCAACACAAAATGTGATTTATCAGTTAATCAGTTGATGTATTCTACCTGTTTTGTTTTTTTAAATACAGTTGATCGATCATCGTTTTTAAATTTTAAATTCTGTATAATAATGCCTATTCAAGTAAATGAACAGTGCAAAATAATGGGACTTAGACGAGTGAAATATGTCGAACCTATATTGTTCTTAAATTTTTAACTTATTTTAAAATAATTATTATGATTATTGCTTATTCCTCAAATATACAACGTAAGACTATTAAATACATATAAAAAAGTTAAAAAAAGATAGAATAAGTTCTGAAGATTGTCTCAGGATCTAAAATGTAAATTGTATGAAATTCGATCAATTGTATGAAGATATTTAAATAACTTTTTATAGTTTATGAAAAAAGTCTGATTTTTCTTGGAAAAAAATTAAATATACAAAACTGCCATATACTAGACTATATTCTTGAAAAAGGACTTAGCAAAATACAGTTTTTTTAGAGTATTTTATTTTCCACGTTTTTAACTATTGTTTTCGTTAACAGCGTAATGCTGTGACAACAGTCATATACATACAGTAGTGGGTAGGTACAGTACTTAATGCTGTTTCTTTTGTAAATACATTATTAACATTGACGCAAGTATATTACTAATGCTAAAAGAATATTCTGCAACTTTGGCAATGACATTTACTTTTTTCCTCCTCCATACGTTTTAAAAACATCTTGTACAATAATATCAATTACTTGGTTAAAAAAGTATGAGACACTATTATGGACTTAAAAAATAGGCAAATTTGTTATAAATGACGATCGATAAGGTGAAATATTTTCATAAAAATTTAAATAAACGATATTACATGTTTCAAAAATAAAAACATTATTTTAAAACCAATATATTCCTCACTTCATTAATTAATTTTTTTGGTGGTACATTTTTTCGTAATGTAAACTTTTAAGCATGTATAAATAAAAAAGTTGGGATTATGACTATAAACATGTATGGTCTACTGTCTACATTGTACGAAATTAGATTAGATTACATTTATAACCATCATACCATATCGTAAATTGTGTTTTGTTAATATGTTTTATAAGTTATAGTTATATTTATAAAATAAAAATGTTGATGTTAAACAGACTGCAAATTTAAAAATTCGGTTCTTATGCCAAGATCTTATAATTTATCTACTTTTTAAGGTCCTTAATAGATATCTATAAACCATACAAAATCACGAGGTTAACGAATAATGATGGCATAGGTTTAACTGAAGTATAAATAATTTTTATGTACTGGAGTTACTATTTGTTGCCAAGTTTTAGTTTAACCACCCATTGGAAGTAGCTAAATGAGAATACAAAAAATTATTAAAAATATTTTTCACGTTGATAGATTAGTAAATAATACAACATTATATAATTAAACAGTAATAACAATTTAAAAATATATTTATAAATTTAATATACAAGTTATGATTATGTACAGATATAAAATGTAAGTAAATTTTTTGTTTTGGTAATTTATCGAGAAAAATTTACTTAAATTTACAGTAAATTTGGTAAATTTGGTAAATGTTGGGAATTTCGGTATGTTACCATAAGATCACCCCCAGAAACTCCTCTCTGTTGCATTTGCATTTCCATGAACTTATAATTATGGTAACATTTATTTTTTTTATTTGCTGGATAGTAGGGTATTCAATAGAACAAAGTGGTCGTTATTTTTAAATTTTTAAATTTTGTGACTAGGGTTCTAGTTCTAATATGTGTAAAAAATGTCCTACACTTTCTTTGGTCTACCAGTCACTTGGCACGAAGAGCTGTAAACATCCCTATATAAAAGTTTCTGAATAATCCAACCAAAAACATATACTCGATGCCCAATGACCATTGATATCGTCACGTTTTCATATCCTGGATAGTGTTGTAACGACAAATGAATTTTCCTAAAATCCATTTTCAAACTATCGGTATTATATTGTTATTGTTTTGCTCGGGGGCGTTAAATTGTTTGTTGTTTTGTTGACCCATGTGCCTTGTAGTTCGAAATTACTGTGGGAATTAATAATACGAAAGGAAAAATCACTTCGATTACATTCGTGGCAGTATTTATTGTTTATGTATGAAATATCAACACGTACACAAGTTATATAGTTATAGTTAGTATAGATGGAGGCTACATTGAAAACGTAAAACTTCAATTTTATTCAAACAGAAATAATCCATAAAAAATAATTAAAATTGCAGATGTATTTAAAATAATTATATTTCATATAATAAATTAATAAAACAATACTAAATAAATATCGGTTATAATTTAAAACCATATAATTATTAGTTAATTAATAATTAGTAGATATCTGCACGAAAACAATCTTTTTATTTTGGTTTAAAATGAATTTCAGGTTTTTTTTTTTGTTCCCATTTGCATAGTATTGTAGTACATAGCCTAAAGTAAAATATATAATTGAGTTGAAAATTTGCCATGGAAAACCATAGGGTACAAATTCGGACCTTTAAAGTTTTGAATGTTGTACTATTTTAGTATTTTAATTGTTTCGTTATATTTTCAAATTTCATTGATATATTTAAGTATTAGATATAAGTTTCTAGAAATATTCTGTAAGAACCGTAGATTTTAGCACCGTGTATTTTATTAAATATTGATAGTAATTTTAGATTTGACCATATGTAATCTTCACAAAATCGCAAGTGACTAGCCAATAGCCACTATCTATGGGAATTACTAATACAAGGGTTAAAATTATTATGACCCAGTAAATATGCGGTTGTTAGAATAAATAATATATTCTCAATATTATTATATTGTAAGAACGAGGCCAAAACTATTTTCCTACTTCGAAAACATTTCAGTCTATTCTAACCTTATACCACGTATCTCTACATGCGTATTTCATAATGCATATAAATTGTATTTATATATTATTTACCTCGTGTTTTCAAATATTAAATGTTATGACATTTTTGTTTTCGTACAACGATAAATAACATAAAAATTAAATTGTTAACATTAACACGGTTGTTGAACAAAAACATAGGTACTGGAGTACCTACATTAACATTATTTCATATTTGCATTCAATGTACTCACGTGGATTTTATACAATTAAACATTTAAACCTATGGTCCTGATACTATGCTAGAATATAAAATAAACTTCAAATAAAAATAAAACGAATACAATAATTTGAAAAAATATAAATTATGCATTTCAAAAGTTCTTATTTAACAACAAAAAGAAAACTAAGAGCATACAAAAATTGAATCAAATAATATTTTTACAATTTTGCTGTGGGTACCTATAACCACTATACCACTAACCTACCTATTATTTGCTAGCAACGATTTATTAGTGCTTTCATTTTTCATAGTATTTGATAGTTGTTACATATTACATTTTAAAGGCTTTTTTTTAGTTTGTTAACATACAACAAATTTCGATAAAAAAATTAATTTTATTTGAAATTCAGAGAGTTTTTGGCAAATGTTCAATTTTATTACATCAATACCTAAATGTATATTTTATTATTTTGTTTTATCCTTTGCTTATAGAGTTAAATTAATTATAAAACTTTTTTGAAATTATGATTTAAGCTTTACAATAGGTATTACAACTCAATTCAATAGTTTGATATTTAATTGAAAAGGGTTATGTCAAGTTTTTTTTAATAATTTAAAACACCATGTTAAATTTTTTATTGGAAATAAATATTTACGAGGTATTGATTGCATTACATTAAAGTAAAATCTAAATCACATTTTTGAAAAAAAGTATCTAAAATCACACAAGAAAGCTTTTTCTCAAAACCGACTCGGTTCATTCACACAGTCAATTTGAACGTTTTTCTTTCACCGTAAAGCTATCCTTTTTTGGTTGTTTCAGTTGAACGAACATTTGACCAACCGATAATGGTCGTTTGTGATATTAAATTCTTACTTGCTTTATCAACCGATCAGCGAAACTGAACTAAAAGCTATAATTTACTGGTTTTAGACAATATAACATATTGTACCTGATTTTTATGAAATATATTTGAACTTATATTTATATGGAAAAAAAGCATAATGAATAATGTAGAATTAAATTTAAAACAATTTGAATCTATACATATTTATACCATTTGGATACTTTTGATATTAAAATATGTTAACTATACCTACTATTAAACTCGAAGGTTTTAGTTTTATTACCGTAAAGATATTTTACATATAATATGTAGAAAGAAAAGTTTAAAACTATAGAAAATTATATTGGTCCAGTAATATGATTATATAACGGACGTTAAAGATAAACGGAATGTCAAGAATTTTGAAATGCTTATATTGGGCACGTACAAGAAGTATGAAATATTATAAGAAGACGAGATAAACCAATAAAAAAATAAGCCAATAAAATACCATAATAAATTATAACAATATAAAGTATATGATAACATTTGGTGTTAAATCTTTGAGTGTATATAGTTTACAAATGTGGGATTGTACCACAGTAAAATAATTTCCCTAAAAAAATAGTACATCGAAAAACGTATTTTTACATTTTAACAGTGATACAAATACCTATGTATTGTGTGAACAAATATTTAGTGAATTTTTCATATAATAAAAAAGTTTCTCTAGCCAAATAAATTCCAAGCCCTTTGTTCTGAATTTTAATTTAAAATGTACATAACGAGTATCATTGCAAAATACCAGTTAGTAGAATTTTCGGTTTAAAATGTGTTCTAATATTATATCAATTTTACTGTGTAGTGATCTACGAGTATCATTAGTCTAAAGTCCGGGTTTGTATCATTTTAAAAACTTTTAAATATTATGATCCTAATATATGCATTACAAAAAAATTTAAATATTCTATTGTTATTTAAAAAATATGAACAAATATCTTTTTTATGCTAAAATATTTCCTGACCCTAAAAATATGCTTCTATATTTAAAATAATTTCCCCTTTAAATGCCTCTGTGGCTTGTGATCGGCACACATTTATTACCCGGGTAGACATAGATAAATACAATTACATATATGTTTCAACAAAACTGAAAATGTATGATTATATATGTTTGTTTATTATTGTGATAATAATATGTTCGTCATTTGAATGTTCAGAGAGTGAAATCAATACTAATATTTTCATCTTATAAAAAGACATGATTGGTTTAATATAATATATTATATGTATGAAAAAAAAGACGATGATATTTTTAGATTTTAAATAGATTTAGGATCATCGGTTTTGCAGTGATGTTGATTGTTTTTTTATTTGCTTTTGTCTTATAGATATTAATAGTGTAGTAATACTGTGAATGATTTGTTAAAATAACTTACGTATAGGCTATAGTAGATTTAATATTAGTAGGGAATAAAGTACCACACTTCAAACCATCTACTCATGATATTAACATATAATTAATAATAAATAACGAATGATAAATAATGAATAATTCATCTTTTAAATACAATTTTTCAAATAATAACAAGATCATGTATACTGAATTATAACGCATAGTAATATATATTTATGGGTGTGAATTGTTTATTAATTATTATATTAATACCAAAAATCAATTACGAATCTTTTACCTATGTTTAAGAAAATATATTTTAATTTTCCCTACTTTTCAAATTGTCATCAATGGGTGGCTTCTTCATTCAAATTACTCGTGTTATATTTTTATACTCTCAGACTCTTATTATTCCTGCTGGTAAAAATTGTGTATAAATAATAAAAAAATAAAAAAGTTTTCCTGCCAAATTAATAATCCATTATTTCTAAGATATTCAAATTTAATTTTTCCATGACTTTTGTGTCGTATAGAAAGTTTATATTTGTTCTCCGAATCGAAAAGCACAGCTATATCGTGTGCTTGGAAAATATATGTGATTATTTAAAAACAAAAACCCGGACCCGAATCATTACTAAAAGCGTATTCGAGAAGACGTCACATACGCCACCACCAAAATTAACAATATGAATTTATATTTCAACAATACATAGTACTGTCATTTCTGAGTGCTTTTTAAAGTGAAGAATGATAATTGATAACTCCTTTAACAATTGTATGTGAAAATTGTAATAATATGTCACATGGGAATGTATTTAATCTATATTAATTTGTAATCTTTCAAAAATAGTCATGTCATTAGTTATCATATTTTACTATCGAATGAATAATAGTTGTCATAGTTATAAATAAAACTAATTGTAAAGTTTACATAAAAATAAGTATATGATAAAATATTTTTTGTTTATTTAAATCTTTGTTTTTAAAGAAATATAATTTTACAAAAATATAAAATACAGTGGATAACATTTTCATTGAGATTCAGTAATTTTGTAGTTGAATTAACTAAATAATAAAGGTTTATGCTTGGATTGAAATTAAACAAAAAATAAGTATATTTTATACAATTACGCCTTTTGTCATTGACAATTATTAATAATACTATAAATAATAATAAATATTGTAACAAAAACTCGTGATATTATATTAATTGTGTTGGATGATATTATATTAAATTAAAAATGTTAATATGAAAAATATTAAATGTATAATATACCTTGTATAATTCTATAAGTCATTATTTTTCAAAAGGTTATTTTAGTGTGTATTATTTGGAGTTCTTGCGTATTTTAATTTCTATGTATTATAAACAGTTTTTTCCTATTATTTAACGTATTTTATTGTTATCTGTGGTGCTTTTAAACGTATTCAGTTGAAAGTTTGAAACAATACAAAAAAAAAAAGATAATAAATCCACGTTGTATCTGGGTACTTAACAGTTAACGGACATATTTTAACTTTGTATAGAATACCCGTATTTAAACCCGTAGATTGGTCGTCTTATGATCAATTTAAATGGCAGGAGTGAAAAAACAGTGTCTTTATTTAATTATTTACCCGTTGTATTTAAGTTAGTTGGATAATGGAGTTCATATATCATAATATCCATGATTGGTAAGTGTTAAATCATTCAAACAATTTTCATCTTATTGTTTCACCTATTGTTTCTATTGTTTCTAAGCTTCTAGAGGATTAAAAATATATGTTTATAAGTATATAGACTATCAATGAAGGTAAAAAGTAGAAAACAATTATTTAAATTTAATTGTTGAATTTATTAAAAAATTGTATAATGAAAAGGTATTTTTTATACTGTAGAATAAAAATGAAAGTTAAATAATATTAAACGCTCTATAATATTCAGTTCAGTATAATAAAGACAATAGGAAATGAAAGGGCGTGGAAAAAAAAAATAATCGAAATCACTACTTTAGAGGAAAAAAGTTTATTTTTCTGTACTGGCTGTCGTGGAAGGTTTTTAATTTTTATAGATAATTTAAGATAGTAAAAAGTATAAAAATTAAATATTTTAAAATGAAAACTACTTGGAAAGATTTTTTACAAACTTAGTTATCTAAATTTCCAAATTCACTAATCGTTTACCCATGTGCCGTCCAATATTGTATTGTGTAATGCACTAAATCGACGAAAGAACCAACTGGACAAATTAAATATTTTATGTTTTTACATCCAATTAAAACATTTCTGAATTGTATCAATCATCAATAAAATCCACTTAATATTTTCAGGTATCTAAGGAGCAGATATTATAATGAATTATAACAATATTAGATTAGTTTTTTTTTCATTTACATATGTACCATGAAATGTATATAATATTGTAAAATAATACATTATTATATTTTGTGGAGGAACGGTTGATGGATCAATGCGGGTCGTCGATCGCTGAAAAAAAATTAGATCATTATTGTAGTTATACCGTATTAGGTGTGCGTGCCTATTTTATTATGACTCTTCGATAAGCTATGTACACAGGCGTTTCACATAATAACCGTATTATATATGAACGAAATACTACCTATGCGGGCAGTTATCCGAAGACTTCCCGCTGATAACTATATTATAATATATTATAAGCGCCGAAGCAGCATACTGTGATCAAAAACAAACAGGTGCCATCTACATAATATACCCATTAGGTACCCAATAGTTTAAGTACTTTAAAATAAAAAAAACTTGTGTATATTATGTATGGTGTGTACTTTGCAGGTGTTCTTGCTTAACCTAATTTGTTGTGTTCCTAAAGCTGGTATCTAACATGAAGTGTTGTCTTCGTCTTACGAACATAGTATGGACAGTAGGTATATTTGTGTTCGACAGTTCCAATGTTATACAAAAACCTTTAATAATAGGGAGAATGGACCTATTATCAAACTTAAAGGCAACAATATAATATGTGCTTCCACATATTGTCTGTACAGTATTATAATTTTTAAGCAAATTATGAGCATTTTTAAATTGTAGTATTTGACATACTCATAAAGTCATAACTCGCTAAAAAATTAAAATATCTTAAAAAACCCACGGGAAAGCACCACAGTTAATATTCTTATTTTTAAGTTTGATTAAATGTCAACCCACTATATTATTATTGAATTATATACACATTTAAACTGCTAATCACAAGTGTTCTAAGTTGTACGTTCGTAAGATGGAGACGACATATGTGTCCATGTGGGTGCGGAGTACTCTCAATCCCGAATGTTAATCGTATAGTCCTTAAAAATACTATTTCAATTTAAAAGTCACATAAAATATTACTGATTAGATATGTTATGCTTTATTCAATGAGAGAGCCACGGGGTAGTTGGACACAAATTTCTAGAAGAAAATAGATCAAACGAAACTTGGAGAAAACTTCAAGGTTCTCGTTTTCACAAAATGTGTCCCCCGTGCGTTAATATTTATTTTGCATAACGGATCCACCATTTAAATTTAACAACTAAAAAAATTAATTTCCCAAACTCGAGTGTTTGAGTATCAAAACCATTTAATATTATGTATTCATATTAATTATTATGTAGGTAGTAGGCACTACATTTTTTTAATATTTTTTTCTCATATTGTATCATAATAACAATAATAATAATGTTTATATAGATACTAAAGCTTAAATAATTTTTAACTTATTTGCATAACTGTACTTACATAGTTACATGTCGTATTTGTAAATATTATTAAGCTGTAAAGGTAATAAAGTCTTGAGTTATTAATACATTTTGTACATTGATATAAGTATGCTACTTAATAAATATTATTTACTCACATTTTATCAAAATTAATCTAGAATATGTATTATGTATAGTTTAACTCAAAATGTTATATCAAATGAGAATTTAACAGTAAGTATGTGAAACCTACAAGCATAATATTGTAACCCACAGGAAATAATTAATTACTAACACGTAAGTTATTTGATGAATTTACGATTATTAGCTATCTAATTTTCTTTTTGTTTTGGACTGCATTTATAGCATACCTATTGCAGTCGAAAAATTTAGCTTAGTCTGTGGAAGAAAGCCAGAAATTCCTACTACAGAAGCCGTTATTATACGTCTCTAGTATCTACCTAATTATCCCATTCACTGAAAATGATGATTTATGCAACGAGACGGCTGTAGTCACGTGCCGAAAAAAGTCGTCGTTGTCGCCACGGTCGTGTTCGGTCTTTGCATCACACAGTGTTATATTATAATTTATAGTATACAAAAACTATACTGCAGTGTACAATTCGGGTAGAAGACTTACTACAATTTAAATCGAGTAATCGAATAATGTCCTATTTTAATTATTCAACCCTGGTAAGATGCTCTGAATTTAATTATTAAGGATCCAATAATTCGATGACCGACCGTCGCAACATCGAGGCTCGTTAGTTCGTAACGGAAAACAAAAATTATACAGCAAAGATTTTAACATGATTGTATCATCTTATAAACGATCTACATAATTTATTATCTACTCCAAATATAGACCCGTGTACGACACATAGACGGATTTTATCACCCACCGATAGTGGCGGGTGAATTGAGATTAAAAAAAATTTGGATGGTTGTATTTCATGTCAAAATCGAATATAATACCTATCTAATAATATTAGAATACCAATTCTTATGACATAGCCACTATAAATAGTCGAGAACACCCTAAGACATTCATTAGAATTATTCTCTTAATCGTTTTGTTAATAAATTAACTTTATTTATTTTTATCATAAATTAACGTATGACTAAATAAATATAATAAATAATAATATTGAATAAAAATATTGCATGGACATTGAAAAATAAATTTAGTGCACTTTTATCTTTACAAACAAAAAAATGTGTAATTTAAGTTATAACATTATCACTTATTACTTCCTAGTATTAAGATTAAATTTTATAATAAATTAAAGAATTTGAAAAATTATACTAAAATATATATGACATTATGATTAACCTAATATTTAATTTCGCATAACTTGTACGATACCTATAACGATTTATTTAATTATTTTACTTTTGTTTCGTTTTCAATGAAAAAGTTTATATTTGTAACAAAAACTTATTTGAACCACTTGTTTCTCAACTGTTTATTTACTTTACACTTTTTATTCTTAATAGAAGCCTATTAGTGAAAGTTTTAATCATAAACCTCTCCATCCAGTATTAATAGGATTTATTACAAGTTAGAACCCCGTATTAATCACACAGCTAATAAGTAGGTACCGCTGAATCAAAATAAATTATGTAAAATAGTAAAAAAAAAAAATGGAAAAAAAGTTCACATTTAAACAAATAATTGAGAAAATATAAAAATAAAGATTCTACAGAATTTTGTTTTTAGATGATAGTATTATACTGTAACATAGGTATTCCATATTTCATTATACGTGCATAAGTTGGGCCATACTAAAATTATTTTATGTCAAATTGTAAAACACTTAACACATAAAAATTAAATAATTTTCACCTACACAATATATCTGTAAAAATGTATATAGTAAAATATTGAATTCACTATAACTAGTTTACAATATTAAATTGTAAACTGCCCATATGGCATATGTATTAAATTAAAACAGTTCAAAATAATAAATATGAAAAAAAGGTATACTTTTAACATTTATTTTAAATCTTTACCGAAATAATATTAATTAACAAAGAAATATAAAATTACAGTCAATCAATTAGTATGTGTTTAGTTGGTAATCCATAAATATATTTATACGAATAACGTTCAATAATATATAATTAACATATTTTTATAAAAAGTAATGTACCTGTTTTGCCTATATTTTACGCCGTGTCAGAAATTATGTGAAAAAAGATATCATAATACTAGAAAGCAAAATATGATGCTAACTCGTTTTTGTGACAAAACGCTACAGGTTGTGCAAAATGGTTTATTAATAATTATTATATATTTTAGTTCGTTATAAATTATAATATAATATGAACACGATTCTACGTAGATCTCTTGATTAATAAAACGCTTGAATTAAGTTACTTGTAAATTCATAAAAATAAAAATTATTGACGTAATTTATTCAAATTTATTTATTAAATATAATTGGAGATTTTTTTAAATTAAATTTATAACATTTATGGAATTAAAATCAAATACATGATGTTTAGTATCTTTGGGTGCTTGATAATAGTGTTAACACATTTTTTCTGCGATTTCTAGGAATTTTTTTCAGTTGGCTTAGGGAAACGCTAGAGAGAAAAATTAAAAAGTATTTGCATTCAATATTAAACTTTAAAAATGTTGAATTTCTTGGATAACTTATTTTAATCTAACTACCGGTCAAATCAAAATAAAACCATACGTACTTCAAAACTTCACTCTACGTCTAAAGTTTCACTTAGGAATTCAATCATCACTTATTTTACTATGAAAAAAGTAAATATACTGAATATATAACATTTAATAAAAGGAACTGATTAATTTTTCGGTTATCAATAATACAAATTGAATGATATCATATGCAATAATTTTGCGATCGGTTTTCTAACACATTTATTTCAACATATACAGTTTTATTATTTTCACTTTCAAAATTGTATTACCCCTGAATACTATATAAATTCAATAAATTTAAAAACTGTAGGTAATAATTTTTGTTGTGTTTATCTGAATTGAGTTAAGAAATACAATCTGTTATAGATTTGTAATATTCTCAATGATTTAAAATATGTTATATTAATATCTACTATAATTGATGTGTATTTGTAATTTTATGTTGTGTAAATCATTTTGTAAATAAATATATATTGATTTCTCCTTATGGCCGCTTCTACTAAAAGTAAATTTAGATAAAAATAATAACAAAAGGTACCAACCTGAATATTATGTAACACTTATTCATCTAAAATAAAATATGAAATACCTAACTTATTATTAGTATTGTGATAAACTATTATGAATATTACAGATTTACAGTTAGACATTCACTATTGTATTATATTTAAATGGTCTATAATAATTGTATAACTAAATAAATGTTATAAATGTTATAATAAAGTTTATAATAATTGTATAACATAAATCATTAACATTTGAATGTCCTATCGTATGTGAATGTTTGCATGTGTATCATTACGTCACTAACAAAAACAATTTCATTTATTTTCTGAAATTGAAAATTGAAATAAAATGTTTGTATAGTTTACTTTTGTAGATTCAATGAAACAAATATTAATATTTAATTCTATAGGTACCTAGCATGCTCTAAATAAATATTAGATTACAAAATAAATATAGATACTTATATAGTTATATTTATGTTGAAGAGGTTTTAATATGAAAATTAAGTATGTCGAAACAGTTCAAAGTTGGATAAATTAAAACTGTTGATGTTTTCCACATAAAATGTACGTCACGTATAAGCTTATTATATTAATTTATTTAAAATATGAATGCAAAAAGACGTATTCTAAGTGATTATACAAAAAATTATGTTTTACATACAATTTGTGTACCTATTTTATTTCAGTGAATATCAATAGACATTTTCAGAATATGATAATTTATTTTTATTATTATACATTTTTAATGATAGATAATATAATATTATATGTATTGAATTTTGTTCAATTATTTATTTATTTATTTATTTTACTAATGAAAAATGTGAATAGCATTCAGTAGTATATATTAATAATATTTCATCTTAATTAATTGAAACTTTTAATTTATTGACAATAATTGAAAACACTAGAAACATTTAAAAATAATCGAGTATTTGATAGAATTTCAAGTATTTAAAACTTAGAATTATAACTTGTAGTGATAAAAAAATAAAATGAAAGAACCTAAAAAAAATATCATAGTTTTATAATATTTAATTATTTTATGTGACAGATTTGGTAAAACCCAAATAATTTTTAACCTTTTGACTGGTCAACATAAAGTTTTCTGACAAAAGGTCAAAAAATCATGCATTTCAGTTTAGAAATGTTTTCTCGGAGTTACTGCCTGTTTCGGAAATAACACTAAAAAAGAATCCAGATCTAATTTTAGATTCTGAGTGGAACGATGAATGTATTGATTTTACAATGATGTGTGTTTTTTTATTTTTTTTTTTATTTTTTTTTTTATTTTTTTTTTATTTTTGTGTCTGTCATCACGTTTTAGGACAGTAAAAGTGCTTGGATTTTCTTCATCAGTAGCTTTTCTGATAGGAAAGTGAATCTAGTTGGTACTTTGGGGGGTCAAAAGTATAAATTTCCCAGTAGTTTTCACAAGCGCCGGGAAAAACAACATAAAAATTAAGGAAAAACGGGAATTTTTACGCAAAATTGGTTTTCCAAAAAATCGATTTTGGTTTTTGGTGTAACTCTGAAACAAATGAACGTATATACATGAAATTTTCACTGGTTGTTTATATTTGCATTTTCTATACACGATAACATTTTCAAAATATTTTGATTTATTTTGAACTGTTTAGGGACATTTTCATTTTCCATTTTTTTTTAGTTTTTTTTCTAAAAATATCAATAAAATTTTATTTGTTGGTTGCGAAAGCTTGAAAATTTAATAGAAGGCTCCTAATATATTGTTTTAAAGGCAGATGAAAAATATTAAAAATCCTTAGTCACAATTTTTTTTTATAAGCATTTAAAGTTCAAAAATTGACAAAATATGGGAAAATCACGAAAATTAGCAAATTATTTTGAGTTAAGAATTCGTAAAAATTTTTCTTTTTAAATCTAAGATTTGAAAATGAAACACAAGATTCCTTATAAGATTATCTACCTTTATCAATAAAAAAATCTCTACCGGACAGTTAAATTAAATTTTTATGAGCGTTTGAAATTCAAATTTTTACAACATTGAATATTCACTCGATTTCCCATGTAGCGATTTCCTTATTTTGTTGTAATTCAAAAACAAATAACTGTAGATACATGAAAATTTCACTGAATGTTTAAATTAGCATTTTCTATACACCATACAATTTTGAAAATATTTTGACTCTTTTTGAGCTGTTTATGGACATTTACAGCTTTCAATTTTTTTAGTTTTTTTTCTATAAATATCAATAAAGTTTTATCTGTTGGGCCAAAAAGTGTAAAAATTTAATACAAGGCTCCTGATATATTGTAATAATATCAGTTGAAAAATATTAAAAATACATAGGCACAGTTTTTTTTTATAAGCATTTAAAGATCAAATTTTGACAAAATTTATCAAAATCTCGAAAATTATCAATCATTGTAATTAATAAATTATAAAATGTTCAGTTTTTATAGCTAAGGATTGCAAATTCAACACAAAGGTTCTCGTTAATAGTTCATACTGTAACCAAAAAATCTAAAAAATATATGAACACAGTTATTTTTTACAGACATTTTAAATTCAAATTTGGACGAAATTACATATTAAAAAACCTAGAATAACTATTTTAGTTATTTTGTTGTGATTGAATAATATTATTCGTGGATACTTGAAACTTCTAAAGTGTACTATTATATATCTATGATAGTATCACGGTTTTTGTTGATGTATAACGCGTTATAAGTACCTAATGGATATTTTGATATGATTAATTTGGAATTTATTATAGGTACCCATTATAGGTCAATTTTTTGTTTAATACCATAGATATGTATATAATATGTCTTATACATAGACTGACATACCGTCTGCGCTCAGAATCGTTTTTCTTATACAATGATATTATATCGTTGAATTCAAATTTAATATCATCCATTATACAGTGACCCACTTGTAACCTACTGTACAGCAGAGCGACACCCACTTGCCCACCTTTTTACTTTTTATCGTACTTGTTTATAAAGTATAAACAAACTAAAAGTGTATTTGTTTTGAACAAAAACAAAACAATATATTATAATAATTAAAAACAAATACATTACAAGAACATTTTGATGAAAACCATAGCAAAAAATGAATATATAACTTTACTTACATAATATATTATAATGTATAAAAAATATACTTTTTATGAACAACAAATATATTATATTTAACCGATTTTCAATGTATTATGCATTATTCAATTAAATTAACTAAACGAAAAATAAATTGTACTAACTTTACTACTCGTACCTATAAATAATTCATATCTATTATAATAAAGCACATGTATATACTAAAGAGGAAGAACAAAAATCAGTTGCTGGATATCAACAATTATTTGTAAGTGTAAAAACTAATGTTTAGTGGCTAGGTACTATATAAAGTCACACCAATATAACTTTTAAGTTATAAGATACATCCCTTAATAAATTGTGAAGTTGAAATTAATTCACAAATTTGTTATGACTTATGATAGAGTTTTGGGTTTTTTTAAAAACTGATATGCTTAATTTTATCCTAAGGCCGGTGACACACAGGAGAAATGTGTTTCGTAAAATTTGTTTCTTACAATAATTCACACGAAACATATTTCATGGTCAATACATCACACAGAACAAATTTGTTTCATAAATATATTTTTCACCTACCCACCATTTAGT
Organism: Macrosiphum euphorbiae; assembly: GCA_949089665.1. NCBI lineage: Eukaryota > Metazoa > Arthropoda > Insecta > Hemiptera > Aphididae > Macrosiphum > Macrosiphum euphorbiae. Next base: position 27,932,182 of record CARXXK010000004.1, on the reverse strand, counting down.
TCAACCGGCTCATTTTAAATGGTCTAAAGATGTCGTTCGTACTTCCACGTACTTCCTTGCACTTCCATGTACTTCCGTGGACTTCAGTGTATTTTCATGTACTTCCAAAGTATTTCCTAATATTTGTACACCTATTTCCGCTTGTGGCTTACCCCCCATAAATAATTATAAATTATAATATTTGTACATAGCAGTGGCGTCCGCAGGGTGGGGGGGAGGCTTCATCACCCGTATTATTATTAATTTTTCAAAAAATATTTATCAAGTTTCAACTGTCAACTATAGTAAGCAAGACGTAAATTTCATATAATATATCATATATTATCTTACCAGAATGAATTCATTTTTGAAAAAACATTGTATTTACATACCAATTTTCCTAAAGTTATCTGTAATTTTTCGGTAAAAGTATGAACAACTTGTATGAAAGACCTTGCATTAAATTGTCTAGCCTTAGCTATACACATTTAATATTTTATACGTTTTGTTCAAATTAACTGATGGTTTTGACGAAATTTGAACTTATAAAAAAAGCTTATAAAAAAAAACCATGATGCCTATGTATTGTTAATATTTTAGTTATAATAAAAACTTACATACTACACTTTTAAGTTTTTTAACCTGATAAATAATTTTTTATTTAAAGAAAAAAATTTTTATCAATCAATTACCATCCAAGTGAGGACGGTATAACCAAGCTGGTTACCAAACAATTTTAATACATTTTAATTTTTTTTCCAATTATTTTAAAAAGCACTGAACATTTTCAATTTCGACCTCCTAAAAGTACCAACTTGATCCAATTTGCCTCCAAAAACATACATCGGACATCGAAGCTTATGATCAGAGCATTTTTTCTACCAGAAAAGTTGAGAAGTTACAAACATTTTTAAATACCTCAAATAAATGCCTGAAATGGAAATAAAATTATAACTAATTTTCAAACCCCCCTTCCCTTCCATTGAATAATCCTGCGTACGCCACTGGTACATATATACCTATTTACGTCGTGAACTGCGAGGGAGTTGATAGTGAAATGATGAAACAATTACATATGAAACCAAACACGTTTGGTTTCATGAACCTTGTTTACAAAATATTTTTGAGATAACCAATGTGTGTTATTGCTCCATTTAAATACACGCGTTTTAAAGTAACGAAATAAATTTCCTGTTTCATGAAACAAATTTTACGAAATAAATTTCTCATGTGTGTCACCGGCCTAAATTGATTATATTATATTTTATTTCATTATACAATTTATTTTTTTATTTTTGAGCTTTTATAATTTCAAGAGCCTAATATTCAATACGTGACCTAAATATTTTCTTAGAAAACATAATGTGTTATAATATCTTATAAACTGTAAAATGGTGGCAAGTATAATACTACCCATAATAATATACTATACTAACTTTTTAACTGTGTAAACTGGTAATATTGATAAATTAAAATAATGTCTAAAAATCAAAAATGTTATATGAATTAAAATTGTCTTCAAAATGTTATTATATTGTATGACTGTTTAATACAATATATTGAAAATATAAATGGATTTTTTTTTCATTCTTTAAAAGTTATTATTACTATGGATGAGACATGAGTATTATAAATATTATAGATATTATAGTTCATAGATATTCATAATATAATTAAGTTGCATTTATTATACAACTCTTAATTTATTCAATATAATAGGTAGGTAAGTAACAAAATACTATAATTAATTTTACATTACTAAAATGTGTTCGGAATACTTTTAATACCATATCCATTCGTTTTTGATATAGGTATCTAACTAAAGATGCCTACATATAATTAATTGATTTGTTTCTTATGTTCATTCTAAAGAGATAAGATTATCATGTTTGACACATTGAATACCTATCAAATTAATTTTTTGTATACAGTTAGTATTGAAGTAGTTAAGTAAAATGTATTGTTTATAATTCATATAGGTAGCTTTGAAAATAATTAGTTATTGTCAATCTGTTAATAGTCAGATTCCAAAGGTTTTAATCTAATATTTTTTATATAATCTTGAAATTTCTAAAAATGTTGTAATTTATAAAATTGAATCACTAATAATGCAAAATAAATAATAATTAATACCTACCATAATTATTCAAACTTTTATAGATTCATATTCATTTTTTTTTCACGAGTATTTAATATTTATTTATAATGTGCACCTAGGTATATTATTTTTTTTACTTTAAAATTTATTTTTTCTATTATCCAACCAATTATAAAATTAATAACAGTAGCCATAACTCATAAATTATAATACATTATTCTTGATAAGAACTAATAATAATAAAAATATAATTTTGAAATTCACAATGCTGTGGTGTGTTATTATAATTACAACCGCCGAACACGAACTTAAAGTCCTTAAAATTAAATCATGATAATATGAAATCTCAACAATTTATATTTCCCATCAAAAAATAAAATTAAAGTTTATAAAAACTGTATTCTTTAGTTGTTAAAATTTTAAATCGTATCACTTACATACTACAGGTAGGTATATACTTTAACTATATCGAGTGACGGGTACATTGTGGCCTGGTAATTATTTTAAAATGGCTTGCAAACATACTGACACTAGCAATTCATCTGTAATTGACACATCTGTAAAAAAGTGTTAAAGTATTTAGCTAAAATATAACTTATTGCAAATTTTGAAACAAATTATATGTGTAAAATGTAAATGATGTGTGTAGTATTCATGAATCATTTTAATAAATACTTTTTTTAAGAGCTTATAAAATCAAAATTATATGGTAAATTAAGCAACGTTGTTAATGTTTTTTGCATTATTCGTAACACTACTTAAGATTTACAAAAATAACTTTTCTAAAGTGCCACCGGTGATCACTTTGGAATTCGACAGTGGAGCCATATAAAACTTTTGAAACACTTAACCACTTTAGCTGACCCAAAAAAAAATTGTTCGGGTAAAAAGTGCATTATTGTAAAACTAACATATTCTGAGATAAGTAAAAAATAATATTATAATGAAAAATAAGCATGACAGTGTAACTTATTCGTTTAGTTTAAAATGTTAACCGAATATTTATATCATAGAACAAAATTAGGAAATACAATATACTCGTAAATGATAAAAATATAGTGATACTAAAATAACCATTAGTTAAAGATGACAAATGTTTTTTGTCCAATCATGTGTTTAAGAAATAGATACAATAATACAGATTTATTAAAGGTAAAATGAAATATAATAGGTACCTTAATTGTTTTTGTTTGAATAGAGGTACTTTTTGTAACTTTATACCGTTTTCGCGATCAATTATAAAAAAAAAAAAAGGAATTTGGTAAACATTTATATTATTTTAAAATATTAAATTTCCGTTAGCAAACTATTAGATTATAAAAAAACTGTAGCAACTTGTTTATAGGTTATAATTTAAATAATATTACACTTCTTCACACCAACTCAGTTAAATATATCTGTATTCGTTTTGACGCTAAACCTTTATTCATTCTTCGAATTATTTAAATACAAAATTAACCACCTTCTATGCATAATTGGTCTTTCTTTAATGTCCAAATCACCTTTAAATTCCTATTTACTTCCTTTCTTAGGTATAGTTAGGAATATGCTACGATTATCTTCAACTCTAATACCTATTAATTGTATCTGTTCAAAACAAATTTCTTCGTTTTATTAGTTTTAAGTTTAACATTCAAAGACCTCCTCATTCTGTGTAATAACATTTTAAACTATAAATTATCAAGTAGATCAAAGAAATAATTAGTAATAGTAACCTTTTTTTGAAAAAAATAATTAATAACTAATAAAATAGATGGTCCTCGCCCATCAAGGAGTTATTAGCTTTAAGGTTGATAATTTTCAAGTTTTTTAGGGATACCTGTTTATTTTATATAGTACTCTTATAGTACTTATATCACATTGGTATATTATGATATTCTCACCAATTAAAAACTATATTATATTTTAGTGACAATTCAATTAATAATTATTTTGGTTTCTTTATTCAATACTTTGTATTATTTATTACGATTATTCTGCTTTTTTCTGATCATTTTTAAATTAATTTTTAGTTTTTTAAGTTATTATATAATTTCTTATTCATATACCTACATTGTAAATTTTTATTAGGTATGTAATTGGAATTACATCCGTAACCAAACATATAAATCTGTTTATACAATTTCAAACCTTTATTGCTCCATGGTTTTAAAATTAATTTGCAACAATTTGAAACTAACTTTGTTACAATTAGCGTCTTGATGGCTTCTACTCGAGAAAACTGTTGCTAGAGGGGTAATCTCAGTTAGCCCCCATATATAGTGTCCATCAAATTCTTGAGATTTCTAATCCCCCAACCATTTACTGTGTACCATTTAAGTGGATACTTTTTTTGAAAATGATTGATGGAAGATGAACTTGATTCAAAATTAAAATGATTATAGTGCAACAAAAATACCAAGAAATTAAAATTATGGCATTTAAGTATATTTAAAAATTCCAAAAATTAGGAGGTGACCATACTAGGTGAAACATCCTTTATATCACATAAACTATAAATATCTTCAAAATATATGCAAATTAATGTTTGATGTGTTATCAATATGTTATGTTGCAGCAGTAAACACTTATTCAGTCATTTGTTTTCAGTGGATAATAGATTGGCTGTGAACACGCATTTGTAAGTATTCAAATATTTTAGCACAGTAAAAAAACTTATATATTTTTAAAAAATATGGAAATTGTAAATACATAATACATTTCACCAAAGATTACTTTGTCTGGTATAATTGTTGCATCATGATGTGGGCAAAATTGATAGTTCTATATGAAATATATTTTAAATCTTTTAATTTGTCAATTGACTGATTAAATAGTATTTCCAATACGTATACAAAATTATCATAAGGTCGTCTCAGAATGAAAATAATTACACAACTTAATGGAAATAAATTAAACGTGATAAAACTAAAATCAATCAAGAGGTAAAACGTAAGTGTGAGAGCCGATAGCGATGAGTAAACGTTTTAGGCGTATACCAATTGACCGGTGAAGATGAATGAGAACAATAATACACTATCAACGAACGGTATGGGGAAACTCGAATAAAATACATGAAGTTCCTGAAAAAGCTGAACAAATATTGTTTTACAGATAATACCATTTTATTCAATTATTTGAACGAGTTTAATGAAATGTACCTAGGTTATTATTTTTGTTGTAAAGAATGATTAGGTATTAGCTATTTTTCAAGCTATATAACGAGTATGTCTTCACAAAAAAATAACCGATAAGGATGAAGTTTATATTTTTCCATCAGTTGAAATATTCAAAATGTAATAAGTATTTTATACACTTTTTCCAAATTTACGTATTCATGCACCTTCGTCTTACATAAATATGTGATCTATTCTACATACTCCCTTACGAAATAAAATACTGTAACCAGTAGGTAATAATAATTAGGTACCTCGGGAAAAAACGCATCGTATATTATAATGATATTATTATATACTGTTTCTCGTGAAAGGGCAATGGACGATAAACAATAATATGTATGAGTATGACAACAATTAAACTACATGACTGCAATGAATTCAGAATTCTATGGTATTCTAGTATTTATATGAAGGTGCGTTTCGCCGGGTGGTTTTTGTATTATTATCGTTCGTTTGTGGAATTTTGATGTTTTTCTAGACTCTATAGTCAAATGTTGTGGAAAGGCACTTATTTATATGTTCGTACTTGTTAAAATTATGAGAGCTTCAGTAGTAATATTAAATAAAAACTTGTGTTTACTTTCCTCTCATTTCGGCCACAAATTTTCCACGCAACAAAACATTTGAAATAAAATATGCCATAAACACTAAACAATGCTCTATCCAGGATTTCCATTGCATGACGAACGTGCCCTTCATGTTTACTAAGTTGGTAAGATAATATTGCACTTTAAGTGTCTCTGTTTTGAATATGAAATAATTTTAAGAATTTATGCAATACGAAACTTGATAATGATAACATTTCATTTTTAATTTAAGTTTGATAAAAATCATTTGCCCAAACTTTTTGTTATCTAACATTTATAATTATTATAACTAAATACGTATAATGTACCTATAATTATAGGAATTGTTTTAGATTAAATACATTATTTTACTATCCGATACTTATGATACGTCCTTCTTGTGACTTTACATTTTAAAAATAGTAATCAAGAGTTCACACCATTATAATTTTCTATTTCATCTTATACACATGTTTTATAATGAAAATCTCTCCTCGTTTTCACTCATTGTAATTATATTGTTGAAATTAAAATAATATAGGTAACCTATCATAACAATAATTATCAAGAATAACATTGTCTAGGTTTGGTCAGCAGCTATTTTAAAAATTTTATTTTCTAGAAAATGATTAACAATAATGTTATCATAAATAACTAAAAATCAAAATATTTAATAAAAGCTTCTAGCAAAATACAGATGGTATTTTACTTTGTTAATGTTATAATAGATAATGGTGCCTTAATTTCAATAATTTAATCACAATGAGTGAAATACTGAAGAAGGTTTATAGTAAATTCCACGAGTGTAAAACAGAGGGAAAATGTTTACTCTCAAGTAAAAAACACCTTTGTAAAATCAGCAAATTATTTTATTTATAATGCAGGCACGAAGATTAAATTAGTAAAATTTTAAATAAGATGGTTAACCATATTTTCAAGAACAGTGGTTTTAAATAAATTTTTCACAGTTTGATACAATATTGGAATACAAGCCTTTGAAGTAAGATTTCTAAGTTTTCAAGGACCAATAATAAATATCAGTGTTCATCTGTCATATTTTTAAAACAAATATTTTACTTTCATTTAAAACCTTAAGTACGATAATTAATAAGTTTGGTGTAAGTAGTCAGTATAACAGTTAGTCATAACGCATTTAACATTTTTTTTGAAATTAATTTAAAAGTTTATTCTATCGTTACTCAAACTTTTACTTTATTGCCTTTTTAATACTTACCGTTAGCGAGGAAACTAATAGCATTGAAAAAATATTTAATGTTAATAATAGTTGAATGAATTCAAAATTATTTAACACGTTGAGCGCCACGGTGTTTTTCACAAAATATGGCTAACCTAACCGCCATTAGACCCAATTCTAAGTCACAACATATTACTATGAGTTGGTTTTTACTTATTTTTATAATTTTCAGCCGATATCCCTTTCTGGGTCTCAATAATCAGTACCTACTTTCTCGTCGGATTTAAAATCTACAGTTTTGCCACTTTCAGTAGGTGTTACAAGTTTGCAAATATGATAATTAGTTTTTTCTTAATTAATATTTGTTTAAATTGACAAACTGTATTTTAGTTAACCTATGAAAAAACCCGCGGCGGTTAGGAGTTAGGACAAAGTTTGGTGAGACCCGATTTTGGGTTTCATTGCATTCAACGTGTTAGTAAAAATAAAAATAACATGAAGCTCTGAAATGTATAACTGTATAACTATTGTTAAATTTCAGCAGTGATAGCAACATTTCTATAGGAGAATATTTTGACGATCACCTTACACCATGTAACGTATTACTTATATTATAATAGATTCAATTAAACACAACACAGTTTCGACTACTTTGATGAAAATTAATTAAAAACATGTGCAGTGGTTATATGTTTTTGTACGGGGTGTCGAATAATCAAACGGTCCAGCGTGGCGAAATCGTCTAAATAATAAACGCACAGAGTCCTGATTTCCTGAAATACACAAACCGGTAAACAATACTATGTTAACTGAACCTACATGCTATACCTACTACACTGCATAAATATATTTTGACGGAAACGACACATAATTTATAAGCAATGCATTTGATTCGTGTAAATTTATGTTGTGCTATAAGTAATAACTAATAAATAATAGTACACGCCCCAAGAGTAAATAACGTAACCTGGGCCGCCGCTTTCGAGTGACCGAGACGTTATTATTATTTTATAATAATATTGTGTATTGTTGTACCACGCTAATTCCCAAACGTCACATAGTACATTTATCATTTTTCTGTGTACGAAGTGAAACACTGAAACGTCGTTAATATATATTTTATATATTGACAGACCACTCGTACGAAGCATGATCAATGAAATAAGAACCAAATGACAACGACTTTTTAGTATTCACATATTAATATTTTAGTACATAGGCGCCGGGTTTAAAAAGAGAAACCGAGTGCCAAATAAAAAATGTTACCCCTCAAAAACGAATTATTTATTTTTAATAACTATAAGCAATGTGCCAAAACGTTGCACACTTAGAAATGTAGTTTATCACATTATTACACATAATATATTACGATAATATGCTAATTTTATTAATTACTATCTGTTAAATGTATATTTTCCAACAAAGCATTTTTAAAGTTTTATCATATTATTGCTGTATGTAAAATGTTACAAAATGAGGACTTACAATATATTCTTTATTGTGTCTGAATGTGTGTGAACAAAATTACAAATAATTCTTCAGTATATAATAATATTATCATTCAGTATATTTCAATTTTGAATATATGACATAATTATTTTTGTAGTATGTATAGAAACTATTTATTATTTCAAAATTTTAAAAATGAACCGGTGCGCTGGAAGCAACCACAAGAACTCAGCTTTTACGATTATATTATTTCTATTTATGTCAGTTCTAAAAAAAAGGAGTTTTTTTGATACTTTCCTATGGTATTTAAACATTTAAAGATTTTTAAAAAGAATTGATTGAATTATAATTGTTGAGATTTTCAAATCAAGATAAGAATAACTTATGGTTACATTGTTGGTCTTGATATTCAAATTTAAAATGGCATACGCTTAATAAAAACAATAAGTTTTCAAAATTATTTGTTCGAAAACTAAGTCCTTTTTGAATCATTTAAAAACAAATGTTAGGTATGTATTACCTAATACTTAATCGAATACCTACCTAATCTGTGGAAACTCCAAATCCCCAGATCTAAGTTTAACTGTCATAAAATAAAGGAATTTAATTTTCTTGAAAACAGATTATACCGACTTTCTATATTTCGTCATGACGCATACTGTTATTCATAATTTCGAAGAAGTTTTCATTGCGCCTACCGACAGGGAAACCATGTATTGTAAAAATACGAATTATTTACCATTTGAAAATATTAACAAGATAACAAATATTCTTTTTAAATTTAAAAAGATATCTTTCTCAAGCACATTTGTAGTGTGTGTTAAAATACCATTCCATTTGGATACTACCAGAAAAATTGGTAATGTTTTTTTACTGCACTAGAAAACGGGCACGCATCGTTGTAAAACCAATACAGCACTCCTCAATCCTCATAATCCAAAAAGCGTGCTGTGTGCCTGTGTATACTTAACTATATTATTTAACTTATTTTTAATACCATTGTGTACGGATCGTTTTATCAATATACTTAATGCTAATATAAATTCAAGAAGCAGCATTTGTCTTTTTGGCCAAATCCGCCCAAAGCTAGAATAAGTTATCAGATCTAAAACGTTAAACGACTTTGAAGCTTTTTACCCTCTGTTGCACATTAATATTCGAACGTTTTCACTGTCTGTAGGTACTTATATAATCTTGCACAATAATTAATTCCTAAACTTATTGTGATTGTTAAATTCGAGTTAAACAATTGTTCAACAAATCCGATTGTAAATCGTTTAACAGTATCTACCTAACCTACTCTACGCTGATAAATTTAAACAAACAAATAAATGTTGTTTAGTATGTAACTATTTAAGTAAAATAAAATATTATGATATGGTTACAGACACCTATATGATCTATAATATACAATAGTTTAACATAATATAGGTATTCCAATTTTCACTGTCGGTACAAGTATAATTTATTTATCGGTTAAATTTCTTCCTGAAAAATGTCAGAAGTTAAACACCATGACAACGTTGTCAATTTAAAATGATTTCTGATCTTCAATTTCCAGCACTTAAGAATTGCTAAGATAAATATTATTCTAATACATTTAATATTTGGTATTTTTTCTTCATATTTCATCGGTTTTGTACAAAAAACATCTCAGATAAATGTGTTCTTTTTACGTACAATTGCAACGCGACAGACCCAATATAATAATATTTTTTGTCAAAGTAATAACGGCACTATTACAACAATACGGGAAACATAATGTATGTGCCAGTTCATTATACGTTGAACGTATACGACATACGTACCCTCTACGGGAGATTTACGACGTGTGGTTCGGTGATTCGTTAATGGACTTTCCATACCCCTATATACTTATAATGAGGAACTTTAGTTCTTAGTTCACACCATGATTTTATAGAACGCAGTGATCATTATTATTAAGAGGATTCCATTTGTCTTGTAGTTTTAATGAACGTTTAATACGTTGAACAATGGTACCTACATAACTTTGTGAATTCTCTTGTTATGCTTGTCAAATAATATAAATATTGTAAATCACTGCTATGATCATTAAAGTGTTAGCATCCCACCCGTATCAAAAAATACGATCCTGTGTCATATGAACTTAGGGTTGATAAAAATAAAACTTACCTAAGTATGTACTATTCATTTTGTTTGTTCACAGAGTTACCTACGAAACAAATTCCTAAATACCGTGGTTTGAATTTAAATTTCACAATAATATTTTTAATAAGAATTTAAACATTTATTGCTGAAACCATATTATTTCAGTGCCAAGAATGTTTTTCAAATTAAATTTCTGAAAAAAAAGTTCTAACTGTGTGCATAGTGTTACAGAGCTATTACCTCGATTCGTTCAGCCCAGTGAAGGGTAGTATTGTGTCATGATATTGTATTTTAAACTTTAAAGCAAAACATTAAATTGGCTATAGCTTGGCTTGGTAGCTATATTTAATGACTACGCTGGACCTTCTGCAGTAGCCAGCTGTAGTGCTGCAGTATTCAATATATAAATAAACTGCTTACATATGCATTTGATTTTCAAACGTAATTTAAAACATAATTTATTATGATGCAAGTTAGGTACAAGCACATAGATTGAATCTAACCTTAGGTTTAGACCATAGGGACAGTAAAAATGTTTTAGGGTGGTTTATGTTAGAAAATTATGTTTAGTTAGTACTTTGGGGGTCAGAGTTAATAGTACTTTTCGAAATAACCAGAAAATAAGTATAAAAAGTTAAGAAAAACAGGAACCTTAACGCAAATCCAGTATTTGACAAATACTGTAATATACCGTAATAGTGTTTGAGGTTTTCACTAAAAATGTATAACAGTATTTTCTATATACATGAACAATTTTCAAAATATATTGACTCTTTTAGAGCGATGTATAGACAAACTGCTTACTGAATTAGTGTATAACTATAACGTCTAAATATAAGAAAATGAATAACTTTAATATGACTTATAAGCAATAATATCATAAAAAAAACTTAGTTATATATATAGGCTGACAGACCGTCTTCGCTCAGAACCGTTTTTCGTATACAATGACTTTTATCATTGAATTCATACTTAACACGTCATACATTACGGTGACTTACCCCTCAACGACGCGGTACACTCGACACCTACTCTACGTACCATTGCGGTTACCTACCTTAACCTTTTTTATTTTTCGGTTTGCTTGTTGATTGTATTTTTACGCCCTTAACTCGGTATAATACATCATATAAATTATGGATATTATAACGCATCCTTACCACTTCCTCGCTCCTAGAGAGTCCATCGATATTTGCATGAAAATCGAATTTGTGCTTGGCGAAAGTTTGCGTTAAAGTATGAACCTGCCGATACTCTACACTGTGAATTGATTTTATTGACTGTGATGGGATTTTGATTGATTCGGTAGCGCCGGTGGCTAGGCGTTATTTATATACGCACAAGTGTGTATGGCGTATGCATGTATGGGCGGTGGATTTGCGTATTTGTATGCAAAATGACAGTGTACCTCATTAATAATAATAATAATAGTAGTAATAATAATAATAATAATATTGCTCGGTAAAATGAAATCTCTCGAGTCTCGATTGGCCAAATGGCGGGCCATTGTACTTTTCCCTTGTCGCCAACAACACAACTGACCAAATCGAATTACCGATCACTTACCCATAGTCATCCACCTGTACCGGGACAACCGGGAAAAAATAGTATGATTTATGAGACATTTGAATGCGACAGTCGGCAATTAAATCAATTCGTCGTCTTTTGGTACACATTTTTATAACAAACGTCATATAATTGTGATCCTAAGAAACTTTCATAACAAATATTAGAAAATATTTACATTTAAATGTATGATTTGGTACCACCATCATACTGTCTAAACTACTTTTATACTTCAATACCTGGCAAGTAAATTGAATAAAATCTGTGTAAATTAATCAGCCAAAATGCAAATATATTTAAAAAATAATGCATTTATATATTACTTTTAAAGAGCCTATTCAATCGTTTTCATTATGCATTTTTCAAATCTCGTGGGAAGTAGACTTTACCTAAATTTTGTTTACTTGTATATATCACTTATTGAAAATATTAATTGGCTATAGTTATTTATTATTTACTTTAAATGAGTAGGTACCTACACCTAAATAGAATTAAAATAAAAAGAATAAAAAGAATCAACATGTAGGTAATATTTATGTATCCATTTATTATTGGTAGGTATAAGTTTATATTTTATATAATCTTACCTGTCTAGTATATAAAATATGAAACAACATATTAAGTACAAATACTCGAGGGTATCTTTTTTTGTCACAATTAATAGTGTTTTTTTTTTAATTGTATCTAAATATGATGAACACAAACTAAAAGTAAATAATTTCTATGAGATGTGGATAATTGTTCAACTTTTGAGTTTAGTTTTTTTGTTCTATGCCTTTCATCTAATTTTATAAAACTCAAGTTGGATTAAATAACATAATTATGTAAAAAATAATTATTTTAACTTCACTTAAAAATATTCACTTTGAATAACAAATGTACCTACCTTTAAAGATTAATTTTGTCATATTAAAAAAAAATTTTTATATTTGGTGAACTTAAAAATGTATTTTTGCTTATTTTTTTTACTTTATAAATGTAGAGTTAATAACTAAGAAACACGAATACACTTTTTTAGGAATATAAAGTTTACCAAAGAAAATATTAGTTTCCCTCAAACAAACAATATGTCCTCGACAATGCAATTGTATTAAGTAAGATTTAGTTGCGTTATTATTATGAAATATTAATGCCTGATATTTCTATAAGAATTCAGTATTAAATACTTTGGAAATTTCTCTGCAGTATATAGTATGTGTAGGGTAGGTCACTGAAGTGGCCGTGTTAAGGGTGTCCGTGCCGGTTTTTACAATTTTCCGATATTCTATACAATTTAACAATTATATTTTACTTGTTATTTTAATTATAACCCTTTTCCACTAATCTACTGCCCAATACCTATTTCAATATCATTTTAGGGAGGGAGGGGTTGATAGGATTATTATGTCAATAAAAATAAGTTCACAGCCTTCCTTGATATGTTAAATTTTGATAATATTGTTTTTTTCTGAAATATGAGAACTTGTTTCAGGTAGAACCCAATTTTTTATTTTATTTCAAATAGTGCTAGAAAAATGACAACATTTTACTTGGGGATTTGGTTAGTTTTGATTATGAAATATAATTATATTTATTTTTTCCTTTTTTTATATATATTTAGGTCGCGACACCATGATCTGTTTAGCCTGCGAGGAGGATTCCCAGGAATGGTTTTGGAATTTAGCGCTGATATAAGGGGATTTGGATGGTTTGTTAGTCGAGAATGGAAACGTTTGTATAGTACCTTTGCGGTTTCTTATACTGTTTTATTTTTCAATCAGTATTATGTAGAGTGTGATTTGAGATAAAGAATTGGGCATTTGTATTTATACAAAGTGTTATGGATTGGAATGATTGAATTTTGTAAATGTTTGATTTTTTGGGCGCCCCAAATGCATATTTAAGCTTTTATTATTAAAATTTTGAAAATCGGGCTTTAATGCAACCTGCAAAATGTTTTCTTTTCTTTTAAATAAAAAAAAAAAATGAATAAACGAAATCCGACTATTCCACAAGGTTTTCCTGTAAGACATGTTTTTGTACTAAAAATGAACCAGCTCTGACACTCTTAATTTGATATCACTGATAAATCAGTGCTATGAAAACGATACTGAGCAGAAAAAAAATTCTTAAAAAATAAGGCATTTAAATTAAAAATGGTATGAATTTATATCTACAAAATAGTTGAAATATTTTTGTTGTTTTGACGAGTGCCGTAAAAATTAGAACTATGATCATAAATCTCTTTTGAAAAAAAAACGTCTCAATAATAGCAATATTCAAATATGACGATGTAATAAATGTTAAGTAGGTATTAGATTTATACAAATTGTCTATAGATACAATATGTGAATACAAATAAAAATTACTTTATTATAGAAATAGGACCCACAGTGGATTATTATAGTGGAGTAACAATATAACTAGTTTTGTATACAATTTGGTTATTTAATATATTTATTATTATGTATAATTGTGTGCTATAAATAATCATTTATGATATGAAAAACAGTTCAACGTTTCAATCAGTTCATAATGTACACGAAATAAAAGTAGATAATACCGAAGGTTTGAAACTTCTTTTTAAAACAATTGAAAAACTGTATGGGCCACCTCTACCATGGTTCGGCATGATGTAAATCTAAAAATTATATATGTTTGCATCTGTTAAAAGTTTAGCATTAATCTGAAGATACATAAATAAAAACAAAAATATATAGGTAGGTACATATAATGTAATTGAATCAGTTAGTATGGCTTTGTTTCTATTTTGTATACCAACAAAATTATCAGTTTATTGAACCTTTGTGTCTTCCATCTATCATTTAATTTTGTCGTTGTTATGATATAATTTATTCTTAATACAGAGCTTAAGAAATTATTATTTACGAACCCTGCACTGATGAATACCTATATACAAATTTAAAGTAGGTATAAGGTAAACATTATATTAAATAGATTCATATAGTAGTATCTATGTACGATATATTTCGTTGAGATAAATAAAATACTACTATACTGTTATGGTTATGTTTATGTTTAACTCATGTAAATTAATTGTACATTAGAAAATTTACAATGTTTTTGAGATGTTGATCTTTTAGCATTTAGCTACAACTTTTACCTAGAACTATAAACTATTTGCTAAAAACTAAAAAAGTTGTTACTAATTTGTTTTTAACTTTGATGTATCATGTTTGAGTACCTATATAAACAAATCGTTTACCAGCTACAAACATTAAAATTTAGGATCGATACAGGCCCAGTAAAGAAGACAAGCATATTTACTATATATAGCTATAAACATCACTAATACTAACAAAAGATTGATTATGATCATTTTGAATAAAGAATTAAATGGATATTTGAAATTTGGAATTGTACATGTTGTATCTAAACTACCCAGAATGATATTTAAAAATGTCTGATAAGATGAACTCGTTGTTCACAAGAGAGGAGTAAAGTATTGTATTATAGTAAATTTGAAAGTAATGATAATTGATAAATCATCGTATTCGAGAAACATTTCTGAACAAAAATTGGTTCAAATAATTAAGCTCTCTCCAATTATTTCTTAATTTCTTCAATACGTCTTATCTGTATTTTTTTCTTACGGTCAAGGAAGCTACTGGGTAAGTAAAAAAAAATACTTTTTCAAACTACAAACTAGATTCGATTTTCATCCAATTTCCAATGATATATTGATACTGGGAACTTTTAAAACGATTTTTCTGCCGAAAATAGTGTTAGGAGAAATAAATAAAATGCTAAAACATAAAAAGTTGAGAAAAAAAAATATTTCTTGCAGGCTTCATTTAGAAAATTACCAAACCGAAATTAAATTTCTGAATATTTGTAAAAAATATAATGTTGTGAAACTAATAATAAAACTGGCGCGGCGTAACTGTTGGAAGTTTCCAAAGTGACACAGTTTGCTTAGGTGTTGTTTTTTTTTAAAACACTTCAATATTTAAAAACATCACTAATATTGACAGGTTTTGTAGCCATAAGCATATTCTGTTCCTAAAAAGACCATAAAGTCGTTTGAATCAATAAAAAAAAAACTGTAGTTTGTACATCAATTAAATTAAATAGATTACACATACATTTTGGTCATTAAAATCAAAATCTATATCCTTCATTTTTTAATAAATATGTATTTTAACTAAAAGGTTGTCATTAGTAGTGTCAAACACGATGAATTCAAAATTATTCTAAATATAACTTTTTCATTAAAAACAATAATATAAAAGTTCATTTATTTAAAAAAAATTTTTTTTTTCTATTAAGTTCAAAATAACATTAAATCATACAAACCAAATAGTTTTTCGTGATAAATACTAAAACACCAAGTTCATTAATTCTATAAAAGTACATAAAATCAGAAACTGTATGATTTTAAGATCAAATAAATAGTTAATAACCTAATCATATTATATGAGGTTAAAATATACACTAGAAGTATACCTTTTTGTTTATATATTTTTTATTATATCTGAAGGCTACAATGGCAAATATTAAATTAAGCCAATAATTCAAGTGCCTATAATGTCTAAAACAAAGTTATGTTTTGTTTACGTATTTTTTTTACAATATGATGGTCATCGGAAATTGGTGAGTGCTATGACAGTGTTAACCTTTTTTCTTTTTTTGAATTCGGAGTGGATCGTGAAATATGTTGGTTTTTTAGCACAAACATTTTACTTTATAATATAAGTAAACATAAGAAATTATTTTAGTTGATATTATAAATGTGAATTGTATCAGAGAGTAGACATTTTTCTCTGTAAAATGAAAAAAAAATACTGGTTGGTTGATACAGTTAAAGTATTTTATTATTAAAAAAAATTAAAAAAACGTTAGACATCTTTTTTCACAAAAAATACATATGTTAAGATGAATAAATAAGTTAAAACTAAAATTAATTCTAAAAAATATTGTTTTTAAAGTAAATTTAAAGTAAAAGTCTGGATGCGACTATTGGCGTCACAGAGATTTAATAATTTCATATAGTATATAATATATTGTACATAGATATACTAAAATTCTGTCACATAATATGCGATTAGAAAATACCTTTTAAGTCAAAATAGTAGAATTACACTGAATTTTCATTTTATTTTTATATCGTATGGTTATTACAACGTAATATAAAGTGTAAAAGTTAATATTTTAATGAGCATTCAAACAAAAATTGTAGAATACAAATTAATTATAAACAAAGAAAGCGACAGAGTTAAATATAAAATGTAATTTGTTTACTTTTATAACCGATTATTATAATAAAATTATAATAAATAATTATATTTGGAGTTGCTGTATTAATATTTTATACAAATTAATTACTGAATACAAGCAAGACGACTTAAAATTTGCATTTTCGTGGCGTTTATGGAATATGCAATATCCAAGGCGTTTTGCTGACTTAGATGCTAACACTATAATAATGCATTGCACATTCGTCTTCATGGCTGAATTCCCATGTTGATACTTCTGTTGCTTTGTTAAGACTGAATAGATTCTTTTTTATCTCCGTGGTCTTAAGTTCTATAACTGTATAAGATATATCATAGATACGTGCATTCGCTATCTTTTGCAATGACTTTGCATTCTGCCGTTATTCATTATTTTAATGTTTATAGTTTATACCGATCACCTCTGTGGGATTAATCTAATAATTGCATTCATACTCCGTAGGGTTTTATAGGTCATTTGTATTTTCTCTGAATCCATAAATTCTAAACAACTTATTTACGCAATCACCCTGTCAGTATTTGATTTTATTCTTGACCACATTTCTTCGCATACATCAGACTTTATACATACCTATTCTTTATAATATGATGTTTGGATCGATAAAACAAGTCCTCACATTATTGAATTAGTGTGAATAAAAATAGTTTCGTTTTACAACTTCTAAAATAATTATGCTTTGTAACTTTGATAAATCTTTAATAATTCGGGTACATCGTGGTAAATTAATTACACTGTTATTTTTACTTTGTAAATCTCTTCAGAAAGTAATTTTACAAATTTTACAAAACAAACCAACTAGCGTAAATACAGAAACATCAACAGATTTAAACCAAAAGTTATATCTTATCAGTTCATTATGAATGTTTTTTTTTAAGAATTTACTTGAGTGATGCAGTGTTATTTTACATTATTATATATTACGATATATTCCCGTAAATATTAGAAGAAACACTGTTTCTTCTAAAACTATTGACCAAACCTGATTGGATTCAAAAATGTTGCACAAGTAAATTAAATCCAATGTGCAATTTATCCAATTTATTTTGTTCAAATTTATTTAGATCCAATTTCTATGCATTTAACCATGTTCATCCAACCTATTAAATAAATATCCGATGAGCACGAGAAAATAATTAATTAGAGACAAGTAGTTAGTATGTATAATTGTATACTTGTTGATGAGTAAAAATAAACGAAAAAGTAGACTATGAAATAATTAGTCTGGACAATAAGAAGTTAAACAGCTTACATTTAAATTGTGTGACACGTTTTTGAATGTCAACAAATAAAAAAAATGAATAGGTATATACATTTTACCAAATCAACGGCAATCACGCAATGACCAAGTGCTAATAAAAAAGTCATGCAATTTAAATGCATATATACAATTAAAATTTCAAAACAAGTCCTAATAACATATACTTAAGTTAACGTATACATGCAAAAAATAACGTTCCGCCGGCGTTATCGAAAAGCATGATATTATTTTAATTAAACGAATTATCGAAGTTCGACCTTATTTGCTGTGGATATTCATATCATATATTATTACGGCCAAGTTAAGGCGTAATTTGTAGTTTATACAGTTATTATTACACTTTATATTATGTGGTCATTATTTGTATGAACAATAGAGTCACACTAAGCTTTTCCCGAACGAATTCAGCCAAAAATCCTTTTCCACATTGTGCGTGGCCGGTCTTTGTATACGCTGCTCTCGTCGTTATTGACGACGACGTTCAATTCTTCATACATGCACGTATATGCCCATTTTATTTTAACACAAACACTATGCTTATAGTACGGCATAAATTTCCCACGATGGTTGCACGGGCCATTTGACGGGTAATGTACTGCCGTCACGACTAAGTCCTAAAAATACGCTGTGCACTGAGCGTTCTTAAGGCAATTATTTTCCTTTGTTGGCCAACCGTCAAGCAGACGATTAGCTCAAAACCACCCATTTTAATAAAAAAAATTACAATTTTTTTTCTATTTCTATTCCCATTCTTATCTTGAGAAACTAATAAAATTACGTTACGTACAACAATGGTTTACGGCAAACAATCGAATAGCTAGGTAGGTAGTACATTTTGAATACAAAAAAAAAATTTTTAAATCATATTTTCCCTCAACATAAGTATGAACAGTAAAAAAATAGTAAGTATATAACTTTTTATGACCTTTTTAAGGTGTATGTATTTTCTGAGGTTTTTATCATCCGTTCGCAGAGCTATTAAGCGATCTTACAGTGCAGATAGTTTTTTTTTTCATTTACACATTTATTACTGGTACGAATCGTTTTTTATGCTCTATTATTTTATGATCTGATCAAAATAAGTCTTAGTGGTTCATTTTTTTTTGTAAATTATTCGTGTAACATTTTCACACCATTTAAACCACATTGCAATATTTATAGGATTTCTAATTGTACCTGTTTATTATAATATTAAAGACATTTTTTATGGAAGATGAACTGTCTTTAGTTTGTTTTCATATCATTCTTTCCCAGTTAATTTTTTCTCGAGTATTTCATATAGGTACATTTTACATTTGCAGACGTTTATTAATAAAAATCTATCCTCACAAAATCAATATCAAGAATTTTTAAAACAATCTAGATTCTATAGAACAATCAAAATTGATAAAGATTCATCGTAAATAAAAATATATAATCTATCTTTACGAATTGAAAATATTTATCCCCCCCCCATATATTTCTCCACACTACATTTACAACTAACTCATTTATCACAAATTATGAACAACAGTGATCAAAATACATCACTGTCATTACTCTCTTGGAATGGTGAGCGAACTCAGTACTTACTTCGACACAAACGAGAATATAAAGCATTAAAACTATGCTTAAAGTAATTGATATTGACATAGCTCTCTTGGCATCACTTCTATAACATATTTCACCGCACACAATTACGCCAAGGAGATTATTTACAGATATCAAAATTCCACTCAGGGATTGTCGAGAAATCAAAACATAAACCAAAACCTTTCCCAAAAATATGATTTGTTCTCACTCAGTCCACAATAAGGTTCAGCCTTTTAGCCATTTTTAAAGTGTATGATTTACCAAAAAATATTTGTTTTTATTATTAAAATAAATCTCTCATAAAGTCATAAATAATTTCTTTGAAATATACTCATGCATACTCCCATAGTGATAAAACTTTCTATGCTTAATGAAGTCTTTAATTTCAGGTGGATATACAAGACAAAATCTTAAGGTTATAACTTCTTATTCCGTATATTTTAATATATTATAGTCCCACGGTTAGATTTTTTTCTGGAGAATATCACTATAAATGTTACTTGAAAGGAAATGGAACTATCGATTTAATGGAGGATATTCTTGACTCGTGAAATAGCAAAAAAGAGATTATGATATTATGTGGTTCCTCCATGTATTTCCCTGTCTGCAATTTAAAAGGTAAATATAAAATATTTAACGATTAGGTATATTAATAAATGCTTATTGCTTATAATAATATGGCTATATTATATAACAGGGCTTGAAATCAAAATTAAATGTCGATATTTAAATTTATTTCAACTTTCAAGCCCTGTAATGTTTAATTTATTTGAACATTAATAAATTACAACAAATTTAACTTTTTTGGTTTTAATATGTAATTTCGTTCAAATTTGAATTTAAAATGTCTATAAAAATTAAATGTGTTCATATTTATATTCATTAGTTGTTTTGGTTACAGTATGAACTATTTATGAGATTTTTTTTTCATTGTCTATTCTTAGTTAAAAAAATTTAACATTTTATAATTTTTTTCATTACAATAAATGATTTTATTTATGGTTATTCGTGATTTTGATAAATGTTGTTAAAATTTGAATTTTAAATACTTATAAAAAAAATCTTTAAAATGTATTAACTGCTATTATAGTAGTAATTATAATATAATTTACATTTATAGGATAAAAACTTAAAAAATGTTATCATGCATAAAAAATTATAAAATAAACATTTTATGAACATTTCGAGTACCTACGGTTATTAGTTTTTGAATAACCACAAAGTAAAGAAATAGTATAAGAATTTGTTAATTTACTGGTGAATATGTCAAGCATCAAAACCTCGTAAAAATTAATTTGTTTTCCGGTAAACCTCTATTTGTTGATGAATGTAGAAAAACATAAGGAGAATCTTATATTAAATTTTCAAAGAATACTAATAATAAGAAATTTTTTATGAACTTCTAACTCGAAATAATTTGCCAATCGTCATGATTTTGATGAATTTTGTCAACATTTTAACTTCAGACACTCATAAAAAAATATTGTGGATTTGTGTTCAACTTTTTTTTGAATTTATACTAACATTAACTTATAATGATCGTTCTTTTATATTATTTAAAATATAAAATTTATATTTTCAAGTTTTCTAACGGACCAGAAAACTTTGTATAGACAATAGTGAAAAAAAAACTAATAAACGTCGACATTTTTTATGCCCATAAATAGCTCAAAAAGAGTCGCAATAATACGAAAATGTTAGGGTGCCTAAAAATTGCTAATATAAATATTCAGTGGAAATTGCATTTATATACTGATATTATTTTTAGAGTTAATTAAAAAACTAAACATACATCATTGTAAAATCAATACATTCATCGCTCCTAAAAAAATATTTAAGAGATTACTTTTTATTATTTTTCTTTATGGATAAATAACATATAGGTATATATTTTTTCGGCTTACAAGATAGGTAATTTAAGTAAAGTAATAAATCATGATGATTATACTTTGGTCTTAATTAAACCTTTAAAAATATAGTTTTATGTTAATATATTGTAATTTTGATTCATATCATACATTCATAAAACAAACATTGGCAAAAAAGTTTAAACTTGGGTTTCTCGTACCCGAGGACCCACTATACAGAATAATTACTTTTATAACTATTGGAACCCAAATTATAAAAGTATTTAATATAAACAATACAAAACTCTTTAGAATCATATGTTATGAGGAACGTGCGTACACTGTGCAATGTAATGTAATTAATATTTAAGTCCTGTATGATAATAATCATTAGTTGTATTCCTAAAACTTTCATATTTTGTTTGAAAAGAAAAATCCATTCTCTCATCAAAAAGGTACTTTTATCACTACATATGTACCTATATAATATATATTATATTGAAAGTATGCGTTAAACCAATTAACTTTTAGACATTTAGTAAATAAGATTTGGCTGGAGCATCACACACATAATATATCCAATTTTAAAATTAAATAATCAACCATTTATCTGAACTCCTAATTGTATGCGATATTTAAACGCATATTTTAAAAAAAAAATCAGGTTAAGAATCAGAAACTTTTTTCAAACTGTAAAAAATATAGATAAAACATATTTGATAATGCAGCCAATACAGATACTGTATAGTACCTAAATTACATGGAAGTACTAATTAAAGTTGAAAACATATTGCCTTTCGGAACACTTAATTTTAAATAAATGATGTCAAATATTGCTAATCTATAGTTATGTAATAGGAAACTAATTATTTGTTTAATATCAATTAGGTCATTTAGTCAATATAGGTTACATCTTGCATGGAGAAAATGTTAATCCTTTTATTCGTATTTTAGATGTTCTACCATATTTGTGGACACACTCACTTTTTAATATAATTAATTATTAATTTCCGTAATTATGAGATGCAGTGGAACTTCAGTATAATGATTTTACATTTAATGAAATGTTTTTATTAACGAGATATTTTGAAAACCATAACCAAATAAGAACCAAATGTATTTTATTTTATTCTAAACATTTCTGATAATCTTAAGAATTTCTTTTGTTACTCATTAAGAATTAGATAGTATAAAAGTTTCACTGTACATCCAATTTCAAAGTTATTAATTTATCACATATTCTTATTTTATCATTTTAAATAGTTATATCAATAATATTCACAGTATCAGTTATTAAACTATTATGGGTCGAACTCAAAGATTCTTCAAAATTGCTTATTGTATCAGTATAATATTATGCTAATAAACTTAGGACATCATCACAAATCGTTAATGTTTTACTTGAAATTTAATTTAGTAAAGGAGAAGTTGTAGCTTCTAACATTGTATTTATACGGAAGTTGAGGGTTGTTTCAGAGAAGTTTCTAATTTGGCTATGTATCTATCTATCTTACTCCGCTTGTATAAGTCTCCACAAGTGATGATATGATATTTGACAAACCTTTTTTCTTTTCCTAGAAATAGGTGCTTTACAAAATGGACTTTTATGAACTTTTAACTCAAAATAATTTGTAAATCTTCACGATTTTTACGATATTTAAGTATTTTGTCAAAATCTGAACTTTACTTTGACCCCCTCCAAGTACGAACTATAGACTCACATTCCTATCATAAAATATGCTGTTGAAGAAAATCAAAGCATTTTTACTGTCCCAAAAGGTGATGACAGAAACAAATAAAAAATAAAACACACATCATTGTAAAATCAATACCTACATTCATCGGTCCCCTCAAAATCTAAAATCTAAAACAAAAATACGGTAAAACGGGAATGTTTATTCAATAGGTACCTTAGTACCTACCAGTTTTCGACAATATCGATTTTATTATTTTTTTTTAAATTTACACCAAATATTTTTATTAGCATTTTGTCGATATGATATAATTTAAGTTTATAATAGTATAAGATATTAGTTGTTTATACAACTATTAAAAAATATCGAAAATACATAGTCATAATTTTTTTGATATACCTACATTATTTTAAGTTCAAATTTTGACAAAATACTGTACTCTGTATAGACGCTGTATAAGGTTAAAACTTTATAAATTAGTTGGATTTTAGCACACTGTTTGTTTTGTATATCTGGTCCACGCGGAACATAGACAAGACGAATTCACGCAATATAATTTGCTTAATGGTTTTTAGTAATCTTAAATTAAAACCACCTTTTTAAAAAATATATAGAGAATAATATTTTTGAGGATATGGCATAATGATTTGTTTAAATATTGTCTCAAAAACAATTCAATACCTATTTATTTAAATTAAAAAAATTATTTATTTTTTTAGTAAAAAATAATGTAAGATAATAATAAAATATAAGACCGATGTGACAAACCCTCAAAAATATTATCTTCTATAATTTTTGTAGCAGGTGATTTCACTCTTAGATTACTCAAAAATATATATTTAAAAAAAAAACCATTTTAAGTGAATTGATTTTATCTATTTTGCGAGTGAACCAGACATAGAAAACAGAAAGTGCGCTAAAATCCTCATAACTTTTAGTTTTAACCTTATTAGGATATGAAAGATAAAAACATATCGTGCTGATAACTTTTAAATAATTACCTATCGATAATAATTAATGATAATATAATAATAAATGACGTATTATAATAAGGTACCTATATTGTGTCATGATTTTAGTGAAAATTAGTTGAACATACTCTAATATAAAAAATAAATTGCTAATAGTAGTACTACTATGGAATATCTTATCACAGTAGCATACCGCCTACACACGAATGATAGTTTTTCGTTTACAATGATTTATCATAAAATTCAAATTCAACACATCCAGTAGAGCAGTGTCTTATCAAATAACAAGGTACAAGCACTCATAACTTACTAAATATTGCGTTTATTTCAAGGTGCACACATTTTAATAATTTTTTTGTTTTTTCTTTATTCTTCAAGAAGATAATGAACATGTTCGTAATAATAAATATTGTATGGATGATTGTAAGGTGTAGTTTTACTGTCATATTTATACAATCATTATAAGTCTAAAAGAAAAAAAATCATAATTTCTTAAACATATTATACAGCTAGCACCTATTTGAATTTTGCCAAAAGTTATATCGGCAATTCTGTGTTTACGGACAATATTGAACAACTAAAACGTACAGTTTTAAAATATTGTGATCAAACAAAAACACGGTACATTTTAATCTCAATAAATCAAAAAGTTATTTTGATATTACATATTTTATAGCGGTTATTTTACATGTATACTATACGGCAATTAATATAGGTATTATGTGAAAATATAAAATGTTATGTTATAAAATACTGTATTATTTTTATTCGTATTATTAATGGTTTTTTTTTCACTTTTGTTGGTAGTGTCGGTAGCACTGGCTAAAAAATAAATGCAAAATCGTTGAAAACACTATAGTGATGTAACGTGTATTATGTATATAAAGATAAATAAAATATAAACAAAAAATGTAAATGAAGAAGATAAATATTCTATTTAGATGTACTCGTATTATATTATAATATATTAGTTTGTATAATATATTCATTTCTCCAGAGAAAATATAAAATCTTCAGCAACTCATCAACGGTGTAGAAAGAATAAAAAAATTGATCGTTACCCAAATCCACTATATTTTGATCGTGGATGGAACTAATGTGGCAGAATCGGTTATACATAAAATAGACGGAAAGAAGAATCTAGCTATTTCTCGAGATAAAATTATAACACTTCGGTAACCAGTTCACGTCCACGTGAATTTTATACATACCTATATATATAATTGGTACTTAAAAACAAAAGTGTGATTACTTTAACTACCTGCTCATTTTATATTAACATTAAACGCTTATAAATAAAACACTATCCGTTCAATATTTGATATATTTATCATTTTATCAATTGTATATGATTATACAGTTGTACATCAATATTTTTAGAAAAGTATTCTGCTTCAGATTTATAGTAATGTAGGTCTATTTAAAATTAAAAGTTGACATGCGGTCTATATATAGGTTAGTATGTTCAGCAATAAAAATAAAGATTAATAAACTAAAGGTAACATGAAATATTATAATTTGCTTGTGTCTTAAATGTTATCCGATATGGTTATTTCTCAGTAAATCGTGAGTTTAGTGTTTACTATTAAGAGAATTATTCAGTAAAAAATGAAATTAATATATTTTAGATGTCCCATCTTAATGGTTTAAAATATTATATATAAAAGTCTAAAAAACGAGTTCACATTTTATTTTTATTCATTACAAATACAACAAATTAGAATACGCTATAATATCTTGAAATATACTACAGATATTTTATTAATGGTTAATAAAACTATGAAAATATTAAAGATGATAACATTATGCGTTCGTTTTAAAACCAAATTAAAAATTAAAAATTCTTCATGCAAATTTTGAGTGAATTCTCTTAAAGTAAAATATAAACATTGAATAATTTCAACTTTTCATAGTAAAATACTGAAGGTATGAGATTAATGTATTATCATCCTATAAAAACATTTTCATATTTATTTAACCGATAAAATAAAAAAAAATCTCTGACAATAAAGTACTATATTGACCAAAAATACACATGATTTTATTTATTCTATTGAAATAATGGTGTATATTATTTTAGATTGTTAATTTTTTTTTTCATCCAGAAAGAAATCCGTTGTCGAAAATGAATGCTGATTCTTGACATTTATTTTTGAATCGTCATATTTTAAACATTATGTCCAAGGAAATTACGTAGGTACCACCCTAATAAGGGGAATACAACTATACAAGTGTAGGTAAGCATTGGCCCTCTGTTAAAGTGCTCAAGTGCCATCGTTTAGTCTTAAAATATAAAAACAGAACGACCTAATCGGTTTATCAGATAAATAAAACCAACGGATGGTTTATAAAATTATTTTACTAAAATCAGTGGAAACCATTTTTTCTTTATCGCCATTATCTGTTTAAGCGGGACATGCCGTTTTTAAACTCCTCAGCCACAAAAGATATGCACTCGACATTTTGATTGAATGAGAAACTTTCAGTACGAAAAAAAAAGATAAACTATTTTACGTTCTTTATACCGTCTAATTGGTTTTTAGATAACGTGTGTTAATTATAAAGATAAACTGTTTAATTATCCGAGAGAAAAACAATTTGTTTTTTACACTTCGTCACCATTATTTTGGCGAAAAGCAGCCTATAAATTACGTAGTTGTATGCAAAAAAATTTAATTTTTAATTTATATAATCACTCAACATAATATTTAAACCCAACCACAAAATATTTGAAAACCCGTTTACAAAAAATTATAGTTCAACAAAATTTAAAGCTGGTTAAAGCACAGTTGACAAAATACGTATTTTGCTTTTGTGTTATATTTTTTTTTTTTTGTAGAGTCGATTTAAATAATGTATAGTTCTGAGTGTAGGAACATAAAAAGTTATCATGTAGTTTACTAAATGTTTTGAATCAATTGAGTGACTTAAATTTAACCTGATACAGCGATTCACTAGGTACCGGAGAAAAAATATTGATTATTCTCGTATAATAAATTAATATGTTGGCCTATCATTGTGTGAAAAATCAATATATAATATATATATCAAAGTGCCGAACTGCAAGGCGAGCAGCGGTTGTTTTTATATTGGTAATTTATTAAGTTTTGGTAATTAAATAAAGGATTACAATGTGTACTATACATAAAATATTAAAATACACCAATCAAAACCTCGACCTAACCCATCAATAAAAAGTACAATAGATATACCTCTACAGTTTACACGCGTAGATATATAATAATAATTAATACTTTAACAATCAACGATAAATTTAGTGGGTATTATTGTGGCAATATATATTTTATTTCGGGTCGGTCGGATATTTAGAAGTGTGTTAGGTTTACACAATATTTTCCACACTATACGAAAAAAGATATTGTGGGCCACTGGACGTAAATTAAAACTAATGGCCCGATAACGCCAACCGTATATAGTGACCGATAGACGTAGTATGTAGCCGCTGTGTTCTCCTCGTCCACGTATAAAATCAAGGACCCAAGTTTCACTACTATATTAGATATTTGAATTTATTTTCGCTCTCTCGAGAAGATGGATATACGTCAAGGTCAAGATAAAGTATTTATGGCAGGTAAATAATAGTTAAAAATAAGAATAAATAAATAATAATAATGTTGGTCCTGCACCTTAAACTGAATCCAGGAACTTCGTATATATTATGTTATTTAGGTATAATACCACTCCAGTACATTCATATCCGATATGTATATAATATATATTAGAATTTTAGATTTCTGAAAATATTTCTAAAACAAATATAGATATGCTATAATAATGTGTAAGAATATAAGAAGATCACTGTTCGAAACTTTGTAAACTTAACATAATATGTTATACAACATTATATTATATTTGATACTACCTATATATTTGTGAATAATGAACATTTGTTTAATAAATTAGGTATAAGGTGTGCAAATGTCATGGCGAAAATAGTACTAATAACAAAATAGAATACATTTATGTGCCTGATATTTCCAAAATTAGATTACATATCAGTGGCGTATATAGGGGGAGGGCACAGTGGGCTGCACCCCCTCCCCCCCCCGAAATTACAATTTTTTTTAAATAGAACAACAATATATTTTATTAGGTACTATTAAAATATTTCATAGCCTATTGAAAAATGACAAATACGAATATATATATATAGAAACTGTTAAATATATAGTAGACAGTAGCCTTTAAGTAATAAATCACTTGCTAGTTTCTATATCTACTATAGCCCACTCCAAAAATTATTTCTATATACGCCACTGTTACATTACTAAGGAATTTAATAACTACGATTGATAACAGTAGTATGAATACTACTAGGTACCTAGATATTAGTAGGTATACCATTGTTTATATATTGTAATCATATTTTAAGTATTTTAAATTATTTTAGGAATTTTTCTTATTCAACTATAGACCCCAAAATCATAATCATTAAAATCATTACAATTTATAACATTTAATAATTTAGAAGACCCAATTCTAAAACTAACTCAAATAGCTGTTTTACCATATGTTGAAAAACTTGTACCCTATTGTACACTACCTACCATTTCAGAGTATCCAATACCCAATTAAAACTACCTATAGGTATAAACATAATAATAACTTATCCAAGCCAAAATACTAAGTACAGATAACAATAGTCACAAATTAAAAACGATGTACACTCTATCGTAAATGTTGTCGATTTCTCAAACATGTATGTATGCATGGTAAAATTACCTAACGATATAATAATATGTCATTCATTATTATATTTTACACGTCTATAGTTATGTCGGCGTTTGATATGCAAATAGTGAGAATTTATTAATATGGGTAACATTAAAAGTAGGATATCGTGTCATTGATATAATAAAAACAACTGCGACTACATCACCACAAATATGTCAAAAACTTCGAAAAAAAAATGTTTAAAAATATTAAACCAATATTGACCCTCGGTTATATAGGTAGGTACCTGGAAACGTATCAGCTATTATAGGTATTTATGAAGTTTATTTTGGACAACAAAGACAACAAATCGAGAGAAGTAGATAAAAAAATAAATTCTTTGGATCAATATTATTTATCTATTTGTTCAACAGTGAAACAGTTTTCGCTGTATTTGAAATTTTTTACCAAGTCCAAAGTTTTTCAACATTCTCAGAATTGAAATTGGAATAATTAAAGTGTACCTACACAACAACAAACATATTTGAATACTTTTGTCTTTTACACATCAACCACCTGCAACCCCCATCAGTTCAACCATACACCAACTTGCAAAACATCGAAACTTCTACGGAAAATGTACGTCAATTGTATACATCTGCTATTATTATTTCTTCTTTGTCTAGGAAATATTTTCAATCAAGTACAGAAGAATACATTTAAGTTTTTTTTATTAAAATTTGTAGTATACCCTAATATTTTTTAAGTTTTATTCATTGTTAGGTATTACAACTATATTGATGTTTTACAGAAATAATGAACTGTCAAGCTAGAAATCACTTTATTTTGTTAGGTTTCATAGTTTATACTTTAATTTAGTTTATATGATTTTCTTTAGTATATGTCATGTAGTATAGATTATTTGAAAAAATAGGTAAATAAAAATGGCATAAAAAACAATTTTTTTCACAAGGTCCCAAAATTGTAATCACCGTCGTAATCTGGTTCTACAGTGAGCAGACCGACAAGAGCTGTCACCGCCCGAACCGACAAAACATTCTTCTCGACGTGAGTTCACATATTATGATCAGTATTCAGTAATATTAAATCTTGTCGTGCCATGTCAGTGTGAATCAGACTAATTATGTTTGCGTCAAATCTTAAAGGGTTTCAAACAAAAAAAAATACAATAAATAATCATAGTATAACCATGCACCATTAAATATTTCTAACGAGAATGTTGCAAGAAATATTACACTTTTTAATTGAAAGTAACATTGAATATAGATAGCAGACTACCTATTGTATTATATACTTACAGTGGTATTAAGTATGCATGAACATGAATAGGTCAAAGGATGTTGTCTCCACTAACATATTGTTCATACTTATATTATTTTAAGTAAGCACTAAGCACTATATAATATAAATACGTATATTCTAATAATGACTTATCAAAGCTGTCGATATATGCACAGTTTTAGGTGAAATAGTTAAAAATATCAATATTTTTTGTCTCAATTAGGAACATTTTTGAGGAAAAAGTTTATGTGCCTATTATATTTTATGTTTTCATTAATATCAAAAATTATGTTGGCATAGTTCTAACAAAGGCTCGAAACTTAACAAAAAGATTTATTTCAAAAGTTAAAATTAATTTCAAACACTTCACTTGACAACAAGACGTATACCTACCACATAATATGATGTAATTATAACCGATATTATGCACACAATTTCAAACTAAATACTAAATATTATATAATTTGAGATAATTTTTTTTTTAAATGTACCTATTACATGTATTGCATAAAACCATATATTAGAATAACATGTTGTTAAACTTGTCGTACCTCAAATATATTTCCCTAAAAAGAATAATGATAATCTCCCGTGCACGTAATTTATTCCAATTAAGGAAAAAAAGGAAAACTGAAACACCAAACATTTTAAGCATAATTTTTACGAGGGAAATAAGGCTAGTACAGAATTTAAATGAGTAACATAACATTTTATCACGATAGAAACATTGTTTTAATTTTATTACAAATATAATAATATACATTTATATATGAGTTTTTATTATTTTTATTATAAATATTACAAGGAAGTTTTCTATAAAAAATTATAACATTTTACAATTTTAAAGTTTTTTAATATGTATTACAATAATAATAGATGCTTTAACTAATAAGCCAGCAGGCTTTTATTACATTATAATGAATAAAAAATTGGGTGGGATAATGTCACATGAAGTTATGGAGAAGTGATGATTCGTTTATAATACTCAAAGAAAAGAAAAGAGAATGGTCCGTGTGACATAAGCTGCTTACTTAGTGCCAAGTACCTACAAGAAAATCTAAAAACATCTACTTCAATTTTCAATAACTAGTTTTAATTAAGTATCATGAAATTGTATGAGTGTGTAAAGCGGCTTTTATTAAACAATGGGTTTCATTTGTCAATTTCAATGTAGGTACCACTTCAGTACTTCACATATTTACTAAAATCAATTACTTATAATAAGTTATATTAATCAGATTATCAGTTTTAATCATTGATTATATACTACTTGTATCAAACATAATGTATATTTAATATATACTGTCGTAACTTCCAAACTAGATCCTATGTTAAACTAATATTGTAAACTAATATTTTTAAACTGATATTGTAACAATATGTGATGAGTATCGTGTTAAATTTTCAATCTTTTTTACCCAACAAAGAAAATGTTATTGACATTTAAAGAAAAAATTGATAAAATTGACATTTGGTATTTTGGTGTAAATTTGAAGTATCTATGGTTATTCGTTTTTGAATTACAACAAAATAATAAAATCATTCCATTAGAATTTTAGTGAATAATGTGTTGTAATAAAATGTTGTAAAAATTTGAACTTGAAACGCTCATAAAAATGTTATTTGACTGTCAGAAGGTATTTTTTATTGTTAAAGGTGCTCATAAAAAATTATTATGGATTTACTCTCAATTTTTTTTTCAATTTCCTTTTACAAGAACTTATATGGAAAATTGTATTACATTCCCAAGCTTCTTGACAGAGCGAACAATTTTTATCTTCTGAGTAACCGAAAAAATAAAAAAGCAAAAATAGTATACACATTTAAAATAAATAAAATACGTGACAAAACATTCAGTTAATTTATCAAAAATTTAGAATATATTGGCTACACTACCCAGGAATTTATATCAAATTAAAGGTAATTTATTAGTTATTACAATTTACAACTTATTGTTGATGAAACCATTTTTTTATAGCCCTATTGTTTTTAGATTATAATTTATGGCTATTGACTATATGGTCTATGATTGTGAATACCACACATTTTATTTATGTATTATAAATATACATATACATTTATTATAACTTATTTAAACAATATAGATGGATGTTCTATATTTTTTTTCATTACATTTAAATGTTTAGTTTAAAAAAAATCGACTATTGTTGCAACGTTGGATAGCAATATAATGATATAGCAACATTTACACATAAATTTGATCTCAATCGAATTCGTTTATTGAGTAAGCTGTTAGTTTTGTGTGAATTTTAAGTGTTCACAATCATTCAGCCAAAAAGGTATAGGTATAATATTCTCAATCGTTTGATAGCCTTTAATTTGTATAATAATATGTTTTGTAATTTTATTAACTTTATAATTCTTTGTGTTGATATCTATTTTATATTTACCTTCCATCCATATTGATCATAAAAGTGACGTCTACATTTTAAAATATATTAATACAACTATTACTAGATGCTAGAATGACACTGAAGTATGTTGTAGTAAAAATTATATACGAAAAAAAAATTTTAAAAATTAAAATGTAAAAACGGGAATTTTAAACAAAGATTTTGTTTTGAATACAAGTTCTAACTTAACGATTGTATAGCTGAAATCTTGTAACTCATATATTACCAATATGACATATTTTTCATTAAATATCTTGGATTACTGATTATTATTCTTTGTGTAGAACAAATCAAGAAATGTTATTTTTTTATATGCCGTAAGACTGATTCTTTGTCTTACAGTTGACTGTTTTTTATTTATATAAAAAATATATTTCCGTTATTAATTCTTAAAATTATAGTTTATAGCTGAGAATGTTTTATTTTTTTTATATATACAAAGTTTCATCATTAATAAGATCAATTGTCAGCTTCTTGAAGTTTATATAATACAATTTTTAAATTTTATCTGACCTAATTGTTCTTTTTGATCGTTTTATAAAACTAACAACTGCGTTGTTACTAAAGTAATACTTTTGATTTTATCACTTTCAAAGTTTTTTATTTATATATAAAAAAAGCACATAGCTTTATATATAGTACATAAGCCTCAAGTCCCAACACGTCTTCGTATAAATTATCTATATAACTTTAGGTCTCATAATTTTCTTATTCAATTTAAAATCTGAAACTATTATTTAATATTGAAATAAACAGTATACTCTCGTGTTAAACACATTAAAAATATTTTAATATTATTGATAATATATTACACACTATCACTATGTAGGCTCATTGCTAGTACCTACGTCCTACATAGGTACAGCATAATATATGTATTTATTAGCTAATATTATAATAAAATGTACATAATACTAATAACAATAAAAGCTGAATGATCGCCACTGCAGATCAAGATTGATAAGGATCCTAAATGACAAAACCATAATATTCTAAAATAGAACATTCTAGAGAAAATTATTAAATTATGAAACAATTTGGAGCAACCAAATCCACGGAGAGCATTATTACACATTGTTCTTAGTATGAAATCACAATGTTTCGGGTTGTTTTCAATTACTTTGTTGTTAACATTTCTTGTTCATTGGTCAAAAATCATGAGAATTCAATACAAGGTTCCTCGTGAGATTTATACACCAGTTACAACAAACCAAAAGTCCGAAAAGGCAATATACAATATAATAATAATAATAATCTTTATTTAACGGAATATAATTCAAATTTAATTTTAAATATAATATACTGTGGTATAATCATACAGTCTAAAATATACATAATTATAATATATTTTAATATATAGATTAACAATTAAGAGTTTAAATTAAAATATAATATAATAATATCTATAGACACAGATTCCATAAAGCCCCATGAATTCATTTTACACCAGCGTGTTGACGTGTTTAGTAATAATTATCTATATATGTATGTATAAATGAATGTATGTCTGTCTGTCTCTGTGTCCTTATTACCATGGTAACCATTTATATATTATTTTCAGATTTTTCGTATATAAATGGTTGCCATGGTAATATGTATAACATATTATTCATATAGAATAGGCATTTTTAATGGGCAATGAAGTGAACGGGTTCAGCTATTTTTATATATATAGATAGATATTAGACCAGCTCTGGGCAGAAGATAGGCTAATTTAAAAAGGGAGACGACCAACCCCGGGAGGTGCTCAGAAAGGGATTTTTGATGGAAATTTTTGTTTGTAAATGGTTTTGAAGCTATTATAATAATAATTATTGGTTGCCGGGCAACGAAATACAGGGGATCAGCTGGTATCAAACCAAATAAATAACATATTAACAAACATGTTTATTAGTGAATAAATCTACATTAGATTACGGCGGTATAGCCATATTTATAGTTTATAGGCATCATTTTTTACATAAACATATCTTTTGGTTCAGTGGTGGAATTCTGACCATAGTAACTGCAGCTTATCTTTGGCGATTAAAAGGAGGTAGCGGAGGGCATCAGTATCCGCTACTGCTACAGATATTTATATTATAAGACTATTTGCTCAGAAGATCTATGGCACAAATGCGGTGATACTGCATGGTCAGGTATACTACAGCTGCGCAAAAGCAAAGTTAGTACAGAGCGTATGACTAGGGAAAACACACAACCGATACGTGGCACAAAACACGGTGAAGAGCCGACCGCGGCACGGTACACAAAATATGTGGAAAATCTGCAACTTGACAACGGCTGCAAACAATAGGGGACAAAAAACGTCAGACGGGCGATCGCAAGCAATGGCGAGCGTAAACGGATTAGACGGATTGTCCGGCAAACACAAACGGCGTCCAGCCGGACACAAAAGCGAGGAGCGAACTCGGAACGAACTCGGAACAATGACAGACACATAAGTGTGGAACGAACTCGGGACAAACGTGTCACACGGTGGCGTATTACACAGGCGCAGTACAAAGGTTTGATGGGAAGGAGCAAATTCCGTTAACTTTTAAAGGCTGCAGCAACGTTTAAAATCCGGTGCCCAAACACTCCTTAAAAAACGTTACAAACTCTATAGTTAACGGCGGTCTATGTCGATAGCAAAAACATTCGCCGAGTGAAACTCTTCGTCCGGCTAAACAGTGAGTGACGTCTAGGACTGACCGCGGTTACAACTGTCGGGTCAGTTCCTACAACATCTCCGAGACCGTTACCATGTCCTGCACACTAGCAGTCTCGTGTTCTGGGGGTTTTTTCGAGCCATTTTTCGACTCTGCATCACCAATTAACTGTGTTGATATGGCTCTGTATCAAACTTAACTGCCGCGCGTCGGATTCGACAGGCTGAACCGGTGGCAAAGTTAACAAGACGGAGAACAGCGTCTCAATGTCACTGACTTTTGTGGCGGTAGTTGGCATTACTGTTCTATTAGTCGATTCGGTAGACGGTGAATTCATCAGAACGTTAATTTCCGTGGATGCTAAGCGGACTGCATCGCCTCAGGTGCATCGTCTGCAGAATTTGTCTGGAATGCCATATTGGACATCGTCTTTGGGCCTGAAAATTCTTGAAATCGTTACTTTCCACAGCTACCAATCTACCATGCGATTCGCCCGGATGTCACTGAAAACTTGGATCATTTAATTGGTTGTGGACGGTCAACCGATCTGAGGAGCCTCGCCACCGGAATTTGACTGTAATACAATGTTACTATGTTAGGCAACGGTTTATATAATTATATCGTCTGTGCAGCTGCAATCTGGTGAGATCACAGTCTTCCAACAATTTTGGGTGATTTTCCCGGAGATCGTCAAACACTTGAATCATAATTTCGGTCTCGGACAGATTTTTCACTGCTTCGAAATTTTACATAATATTGATCTGAATATCTGATATAGAAACGCGTTCAATATATTATACAAAAATTAGGTACGTTATAATTTTCACACTGTATTATAATTAATTATTCTACTGAGAACTGACTGATATATACAAATACGAATTATATTTATTTCAAAGAACCTAAGCTGTCCATAGGGAATGTATCTAGATTTTTTAAAAATATTTTGTTTTTGAAAGGATAAATAAAGCATGTGTTACAAGTGATCGTATGAGTTGTGTCTTGTGTGTAATAAAACATTAAATTGCATATTTGTACCTACATATTCGGTGTGAGTATGCCATTTTTTCTGTCAATAATTATGTGAATATTGTACTCAATTATTATATATCTATATTCTATACTCAACTACACTGTTTGAATGTAATTTATTCAAAAAAATTATTGGTCTGACTACTATTATTCCATATAAATAACAAAATTAATCTCAAAGATGTCAATATTGTGCTATTGAATGCGAATTCAATTTTTTATAAATAACTTTATGGATTAACAATTGAACAGCCGCTGAAAAAAAAATGTAATCAAAATGTTAGATGACTTTGTCGGGAAGACTCTATAAATAAAAAAAAGAAAAAAATTCGAATTCACTGCAATTTCTGTTATTTTGTTAAAAAATAAAATATTTTTATCACAATATATTATACCGACTAATATTATATATTATACGGACATACGGCGGCCATCTATGATACATTATAAATTATTATAATAATATAATAATATGACGATGGTTATAAATATATTATTGCCTACTCCTTTAGCATGCCATTTGCACCTACCTCACGCTAGTATTACGTATACCGCTATACATATTACATACTATCTATGCGGTTTACACATAATAATAATTCACGTGATAATAATATAAATGCGTACGCAGTCGCCCGGTACGCATACGTATATATTATACACGGTATGCGGTATATACACACCACACACGGTATACGGTATACGGTAAATGTGTATAATAATATCATCAAGCATTTTTATTCATGAAGAGAGACCACGGTCTTATATAAGACCGTGAGAGAGACCAATGAAACTCGTACGGCCACCCGCTTGAAAAAACATCCAGAAATGAGTCGCACGATTAAACGGCCACAGGCTGCGCTGCGTACGCTAGGTTTGCTACTTTAACCCTCGTAGTATTAGGATTATTCATGTTTTTGCGGCTTTTTGGAAAATCTATTCATTATTTTGAACTATGACCCTTTTAGATTTCATAGCTATTACGCATTTATACATGTGCATATATATATATTGCGTATATTTAATAAATATGTTTTTTTTATTCTTGTGTAAATAATTAACTATATACCTACAATCCGTTAACACAATGTCTAGTTATTTTATACCTATAGGTATATCTGTTTTCACAGTAAGTCTGAGGCCGATACTAGTCGATACACCGCATACACATGTATTTTCTTGAACGATCATCGTTTTATACCGATAGATATCGTTACACTAAAATTTGTTTCTTAAGAAATTAAGAATGTTGAATGTTTAAGGCCTTTTTAAACAAGTATAACTTCAATAATCATTTTTACTAGCCTAGTTTGACCTTTAAGGCTTTAACACAAGTATAGTATTAGTATAACTAATAAACGTACAGTTTACTTTCAAATATAATAAATTTATTTTACGATTGTTTTATACACTATAATAAATAGTCCCAGTAATATACAGTACCTAGTGATGTACTTAGCGTATCCCAATTATTGCATGACTATTGACTATATTATTGTAGGCCATATATTATAATACACGGAAAAGTTTATGACTTTATTCTCGAATCATTTATTTACGTTATAAATTTGATTATAGATACATCATTAAATTGAAAATATATTTCATATTTATATCTGTTTTTGCTATTATTAAACTAAGATTTAAACACAATTATTTATTAAGAAATTAGGTATATGCCTAAGATTGTTAGATTTATATGACATAATTTAAAAATCCTAAATAAAATATGTCGTAAGAAAAATAATATTCAAGCATCAGAAAAACACATTTTAAAAATATCACGAGACAATTCGATGTAATCAAAAATTATTCTGCAACAATAACTCCTTTAAAGATAATTTCCATACAATTTTTAAATATCTACATTGTTGTGGTGAGTTATATTTTAAAATGAGTTTAATTAATTAAAAAAAAAAAAAGGTTATGAAGCATATTTTATTTGAAAATATTAGTTTTTTTTATTAGTAAACCTTTAACATAACGCTGTGCAATTAAGGTCAAACTTGTATTTGATTGTAGGTAGTTGGCCAAATTGGGTTTTATGTAGATGCTATTTGGTCTGTTTTACGGAACGAATGCAGGAAACAGTTGCCTGTAATCGAATCTAAAATGTATATTTCGATGTAGGCACTAAAGAACAAAACGAGGAAAATATGATGACCAAATTGCGTAGAAATTAAAATAATAATTGTTACTGTCAAGTTAGTTTCTTCACAAATTACAGTTCCAATAACACTATATTTTAATAAGATTTCTTAAAAATGTATACTACATTCCTTAGAGTTATAGTAGGTTGGTTTTTGAACAGGTCTTTAGTGTGAAACATTATTTTAAGTTTCATTTAAGCGTTTTCACTGATGTTAAGACAAAAATAATTAATTATTAGACATAAATGTAAGCTCCCGAGTAAACTAAATACTGTGTAACAATAATAACATCATAATGGTCCTACATTCTAAGTTTTTAAGTTTTAAAAGATTTATGCTACATACAATGAAACCCGTTTTCAACTGAAATTGTTTATAGGGAAAAACAAAATTTTATCTACCTACGATGCATAGAATACATGCCTCCATAACATCATATTATTCTAGGTTATAAAATCGTGACCACATCAGCATATTATTAATCGAAACTTGACATACTGTTTCCAAGGTGCTAGTATTATGAATATTAGATTGGTTGTATATGACATAATGGCTGTTCGCGCCTAGTAATTAGCGATACGATATCGTTATCGGTGTGTCGCGACGACGACCGTTCCTTTCTTTATCATCTCTCGGCTCCACCGACACCTCTCATTATTTAAATGTGTATTATTATTATTTTTTATTTTTTTGTATTCATTATAATTATCAATGTTCTTTGTCCAGTATTATTGTCTATCCTCTGTCTTTGGGCATGATTATCATTGTGTGTAATCATATCTTCTTTTTCTCTGTTTACTTTATACGGCCAACGCCCCTGTTTTTGTTTTTATTATATTATCGTATGTTGTGTTGTTGTCGTGTATCATCTTTTTCTAACAGGTGTCTCGCTCTTGTGTTTTTTGATCTGCTATTAAAGCAATCTTTTTATTATTATGTATTATTCACTACAACAGTGAGCACCAAATCTATTATTCTTAAATTATTTATTACTACAATGTGCACCTGGTTGCTCACTGTTCTTATTAGTATACTTTGTGTCGCTGTTATACAACAATCTCAATAAAACACGATCTCATACCCAAAACTGAATGCGTAAGTCATTTATTCATTATTCTTATTATCATCATCATCATCATAATAAACGAGTCGTCCGCGTAAGTCCGCCAGCAACGTACGTTGTGTGAGAGGCCGCCCAGGTCGTCGAGAGTCAATTTCCCGAGCTGCGTCTTCGGCAGCGTATCACCGTCTCCGGACTTCCGTAATATTTAAGTTAGTTTGTAAGTACTGGCCTTATATTGTGAGCTCTGTGATCATTGCACCATACCAGAATCGATCACAGAGACCCCTCCCCATAATTAAACTGTATCATCCTAACTTAAAAACTAGGTCTGTCCCATCCTTATCGTCGTCGTGCAACTATAATTGCCTATCCGCAAACAATAAGGCGTAGGCATATTCGGTTGCTTAATTACTGTTAGTCGGCACCTTTTAAAAAAGCACTTATAGTAATAATCTCGTCTCGGTTGTTATCGAGTGGTCCTTCGGGTAGCCCCCTATTGGTGAGCGCGAACAATGGCATTACATACTATGTCGGAT
The DNA here is from genome assembly GCA_949089665.1 of Macrosiphum euphorbiae. Classification (NCBI taxonomy): domain Eukaryota; kingdom Metazoa; phylum Arthropoda; class Insecta; order Hemiptera; family Aphididae; genus Macrosiphum; species Macrosiphum euphorbiae. Next base: position 27,891,642 of record CARXXK010000004.1, on the reverse strand, counting down.
AATCCAAGTAAATTTACAAAATAAAATCAAAGAACATAATGTTTAAACATTTAGGGGAGCTGAAGTCCACTTAGCCATTAACATAATATAGGGGAAGCTAAGAAGGGGGCTATAACAGGTATAAGGACCATGTATGATAAATAAATAATATAACACTATAATTAAATAATATACCCTTGGTATATTTTATAACTATAATTATTAAGTTATTTATACATTAAGTCACGAAATTATTTTATATTAGCTAAAGTTCGCATACAAATTTCAAGAAAATAAATTAATAATAGGTACAATTAGGTAATACCGACTATTTTAAAGCAATGTTTTTATAAAACTATACACGCTATTTAATACCTATTTAAAATTTAAGTTTTACTTAAACCGTGCAAACATATTGTTATAAACTTATAACTTATTTTGCCTATGAGAATATTACAATAAATTCTAATGCTATTATACACCGTCTATTAATAATTAATATAAAAACCGGGTCGACGACGAACGGGCCAATATAAATACCTAATTGTATAGTGTGCGAGTGTACAGTGTACAATGAATGCAGTGATTATTAGTGGACATCTTTTTGTTACTACACCCATTAAAAAAAAAAAAAATGGCGATAACTACTTAATAAAACATTTTTTGAACCTTAAAAAAAAATCAAAAAAAATCTCTAAACCCATTTATAATAATATAGAAGATTAGTATATGAGTATTGATGATTATAACGAATTTGTTTCATATTTGTATACCATTGTATAGAAAATTTCATCTTTTATGCATTATTATGATAGATGGTTATCTTCTATAGTCTATACTGTGTGCAATGTCATCTACTGTGAATACAGGAAAATTATTTTACTTTATGTACATTGTACCTACCTGACTATAGGTACCTATAAGAAATAAGAATTAATAGGTGAGTAGTTTTATTTCCGTACAGTATAAACAAAAATAATAAATTGTGTTTAAATCATATCGATGAGAACTCAGAATTAGGTACATCATTTTTGTATAATAATATAGTATAATATACATTATACACATAGGTAAGAATGTTTTAAGTACCTATATAGGTACCTTTTATTGAACTATATGAAGTTAATTACCTATACAAATAAATGAATAATTTCTTTTTGTTAGTAACTTTAAAATTATAATACCACTTCTTTGTTTTAAAATGGTTTATGTACCTATTGATAAGAACCGCTCTTATTTATATATATTATATTCATCAAGGTTGAATTGGTAAAGTTGATTTTGACATAGATGTTATTTTGTATCTGAATAACTAATAAAAAAGTTTTTTCTAATTTATATAGGTAATTGAGATACTATATAAGTAGCACACTATCTCTATTTACTATAGATAAGCATGTAAGTTTCGTTTCATGTGAACGATCCTTTTCACATTTCAGTAATGTGACAATTAACACCATGTCTGGGAAATTCGATGACCGAAGATAGATTTTCAGATCCATCGTTCATCCACCCTTCAATATGAAAGGGTTTTAGCTAATATTATCGTTTATTATCGTTTTTAAATTTATCGTTTCAGCTTAATATTAAAATCTACCTTTATAATAATACACTGTTTTTTTTTTATATTTAAACAAATTATAATATTTATTTTTATTCGAAATTTCTTTTGAAAATTATAACTATTGAAAGAATGTTCCTCAGCGAGTTATTTTTATGAATCAAATAAATTAAAAAAATTGTAAATAAAAATGTATAGTTTAATTTTATATTTTATGAAATACACAATCAAATCTACTCCCTGCCAGATTAAATGAACGTGGAGATACATTAGAATATAAAAATAAGTTAAACTTAATAATTATAATTTATAAGTAAACGTTTTCCTTTAGTATAATTTGTCTACCAGGGTGAGAAAAGTTTTTTAGGACATATTTTCAAAATATAACATGATGTTTATCCGAAACATTATTTTACGATTATAGGCTACTATAACCCCCATTAAAAAAACGTTATACCACATTTCCACACTCCACATATATTATGTTTTTATCCATGGTGACTCCAATTAATGACCACGTGGAAAACTAGCGTTGGTCACGTATACCGACATTTTGGTTGCTTTATTTTTAACAGGTCAAACTCGGTTTAGCTATTGTTCGCAAATGTTGTAATCATAGCGATGTATTATAATTGTCGATCCATCGTCAATTATTGTCAACGTTATTCGTTTGACGAAATACGCGTCTAAATTACGTAACAGCTGGACAGCGATGCAAAACGTTCGGTAAGCCACGTACGAGGCTGATGCGCATCGATACACCTTGATATTACGATAATTATTGTTCTATGATATTTCTGATGCTGTATTATTATTTACATACATCTATATAATTGTGTCCGGTGGACTGGACCTGGACGCGAAGTCCCTTTTAGACCACGGAAACTCAAACGGAACTTGACGACCGAATGTCACTGTGGCGTTTTTTATGTTGTAGTTTTGATCCGTCTGTATGAGTGCAATTGTACAATGTGCATAATTTCAAGTGCATCACATTAAAATATAAAATATACTCGCACACGTCATGATTTTGTCACTTCGGTATAAAATAAAATTGATTAAATTATAATAATAATAATAGGAAACGATGACGTAAAAAAATATGTCGAACACACAGTCATCCATGAATTCTGATCCCAATACGATTCGCATTTGTGGCGAATCGTGTAAAATAATGGTATGACGCACTGAAACCTGGACTTCGACCACACCGGAGACGCCGCGGGCAGTCTATTACAGGAGGGGGTGGGGATAAAGGAGGGGTGGGCTGAGTGAGCGGGAGGACAACACCCAAGAGGACCCTCACAGTTTTGTAATCATTTAACGGCAAATACAGAAAAGTCGTATTAGCTAGTGCTGGTCATTTTTATTGTTTTTGAATTGATCGATACTGTTTGAAACGACAAAAGCGACAAAAGTAATTCAAATAAGATTTGGTTAGGTTATTACTATTTTTGATTCTAATAAACAGTTGATTATAATAATAACTATAATAATATTATATATTTTCCTGCAGTCGTGTGACACACCAACTTAAAGTTATTATAGGTTAATATCAAGGCATATACGCTGCGGAATATTCTCATTTGTCGTTCGGATAAAAGGTGTAGTCGTGCTCGAAAAACTCGCTGTGATAAATACGCGAAATTCCGGACGGCGGTCAACAGCCCAGATTTTGGTAGACTGCTTTTGTACTACCTTTATAGAAGTAATTTATCACCATTGATGGTGGCCATCGTATCCTCGCGTAGTAATTATCGCGAGACGTTTTTCGCGAAGAAAATCAGTTTACAGCGTATCCCAAAAACTCGAGGCTTAGGGCATGTGCAAGTATAATTAATTCTGACCTATATGCTTTAATTTGTTAACGAATATTATGAATAATAATAATTAAACTCAATTCGTGTACCTATAGTGCTTTCGAACCATTAAAGAATTATTTTATTTAATAGTTGTTCGACTAGAAGAGAGTTGAACAATATTATGAAGTTAAGGAAGACAGCAATATTATGATGTTATAAGGAAGAAAGCAATAATCACGGTTAAAAGTCTGATGCTGTTTGATAGAAATGTTTTACAGACCACCAATAAGCCATTCCTTTGTGACCATATCCTGAAGCAACATAATGGCTATTCGTACAATAAGTCAGCAAACACATCTATAGTTGTTACTTGTTTAAATGTATAAATAAACCAATTGTACTTATTTAATATGCTAATACTACTGAGTACTAATACTAAAATGATATTAATTAGTAGACTGAAATTAGTGGTACCTTAATGACGATATCGTGCATAAAAAGTTTCGAATAAAGTGTTAAAAATATAATTTGTTCAAAAATTGGTGTTGGAAAAGGTTGCGCAACACCGTTATAGTCACGCAATATTTTTTAAAATAAAAAGTGGGACAGAAATCATTTTTTTTTAATTTCTAGACTTAAGAGTGGAATTATACAATTTAAATTATAGATGATTCAGTCAAACCTTTATTTTTCTTGTCTTACTTTTGATTTATTGTTTTGATAAATTATAGGTATAGCAATTACCTACCTATATAATAAATAGTCGTGCACACGGTGTGAAACTCTACATAATTTTAATTTATAGTTATTAATTGTAGATTAAATGTATTACACATTCAAAAACCCTGCACATGCCCATGAGTAAGTATGCAAAGTTGTCAAGAAAGTAGAAACTATTGAAGAAAAACGAAAAATTAGGTTTGAAAAAATGAAACTAATATTTCTTACCTTTTACGTTTTATGATAACCACATTACATTGGTAAGTTCCCTTGAATGTTTAAGATAATAACCAAAAATTGGTTCTACTGGACTCAAATATTGTACGCCATACGTCTGTGGGATGGATTCAAAACATGCATGTGTGATGTCCTCTTAAAATATCCAACTAAGGTCCATTAAATGCAATAATATTATGCTATATATTCCAAATTATGGAGAAACACATCCCCCGCCTGCATTGTATCCGTCCCACAAACGAACAAAGAATAATATAGCAACATTTGGTTCAGTAAAACCAATGCTGTGTTGTAAGCTTTAATATTTGGGTGAATTGACCTAAATATTATTAACGGGACATCTGATACATTTTTATTCGTATTTAAATTTTTAAGTGGGTTGTGATCATTTTAAAAATGGAATTGTGTATAACATAGATTAAGTCAAAAGTTTATGTAACTACCTAGATAGTATTTATATTACCTTTAAATTTGATAACAGATCAATTTACTCTAATGTTAATTCTAAAAACACACAACTTATTCTGCTGATCAAAAATTGCTAAGATGTAGGTACATTTCAATATTTGTATAAATAGACAATACATTACAATAAAATGTCTGTTACTCACATGGTCTCTATACATTATAACTATATTTATATTACTCTACATTTATTTTAACAAGTTTTATCAATATTTTATACTAATTTTCAACGATTTTTTTTAATAATTAATTTACACTTAACATTTTTGTAAAATTCAAACAGCGATGGCAGTTAACAGTTTGTCAAACTTTTCGAACAAATTATATTTGCATTACTTTTTATTCGAACAAATTACATTCATAAAAATTCGTATTGTTGCTTTCAATACCAATGTAATGACAAGTAAAAATACAGAGTTTTTGAACACATCTAAAATCCTGAATACTTGCTTTAAATACTATAATATTAAATGCATTTATCATACAAACGTATCTAGAAAATGTTATTCAATTTTTATAATAAATTTTAAATAACGAACTTTACACAAAATAATATAAAGTCGATTTTAAATTAACTTTAAGAACATTTTGAATACTATTGGACTGGTCGAGTAAGTTAAAACCAAAAAAAAAAAAAGAAACTTTCGATTTTCAATTGAAATGTGGAATTACTATACTCTAATGCGATTTGACATCCCTAGACCCTAAGACTAATAATTCTTTGAAGATTGACAGAATTAATTTGCATAAATATTCAATTTGGTACATTCTACTGCAGTACCTGTTTGGCTGTTTAAAAGTTTTTGGGAGTACCTACATGAGAAAATAAAACTTTAAATTAAAAATTGAACAGTTTATAACTAAAAGTAAGCCAGTTATAAAGAAGAAAATATTTAGATTAGAAATTTTAACGTGAATTATTTTATCAATTTTAAATACCATTGAACGTTAATGATTATTTGAAATAACAAAAACGGCATTGCTAATAATAACTTTTATACTTGGGATATTAAATAACTATGTACAGTTTAACCGATTATTAGTTTTGAATATATTTATTTCCTTTGCAAAACAATTTATTTATTTGTCATCACTCATAAACTTACCTAGAAGTTCAAACATTTTATGCTAGATTTCTCATACCTATGTTGAATTATTTTTCTGAACTGTCAATTCTCTCCCTAGACTCGTGTTGACATTAAACATATAGATACCGTAAGCCGGCCAATGTCAAATCTTGTCCAATTTACGTAAATCACACATATTACCTAGGTACCCTTAATGCGACATCGGGATTTGGATCGTATGTGTTGTGTAACTAAGAGATTCAGAGGGTATTCAAAGATTTATTTTAGGGCTGTAAAGGTTCGGATTTTATGACACCCAAAAATATTGGGTGTAATCTTATAAAATGAGACCTTTGCCCGATGGTGTCGACATAACCGTTTTTGTTATAACAGACATTTATAAGTAAGCAAATACCTTTTTTTTTTAACTAGTTATGAATTATTTTATTTGCTTTACTGAACGTAGCGTAGTTAGCTAAAATATACTCTTGTGATGTGTTACATATTTTCCCAGGTTTCTATACATTATGAGAGAAAATGTTGTATAGTATTATAAAACCGTATATATCACCAGACGATAAATTGTACCTATAGTTAATAATGAGAATATATTTTAATAATATGTATTGCGATAATTTTCATAGTAATTATAACTGATAGTATATATATGTATAATTAAATACCTATTACAATTATTATTTATTTTAAATTAAATTATTTAAGTATTTTAATTTGCTCTTTGTGTCTTCTTTTTCCGACATTAAGAATCATGGTAGTATGATAATATATTAATATAAGATTGTAATATACACATTGAAATATTTCATGTCAATCGATTGTTATTGCATAAATATTTTTGAATCAATGATAATAAACCATCATAATTACAAAAACATTACTCCATTAGGTATATTTAAAATAATAAAACAATAAATAGGTATAATCTATTAATTAATATTTAATATTGATATCGGTACCTAACTAAGTTACCTAATTCTACGGATTGGCTACTACGGTGTGGGCATATAATAGTTCTAGACTTTTTATATAAACTTAAGAACTCATTAAAAAACACTTTTTCAAAAAATGCATGGAAAGTCAAATATGTGAGAGAAATACCACCCGGACTATATCACATTTGAACTTCTCAGCCTAGGAAAGTAAATTTGTTACCAAAAATAGTTTAGGAAAGTTATTCCTATGCCTCGGATATTATAGAGTATGGTTTTTTAAAGGTACAAAATGTTTCATACATTCGCTAGCTATCCGAAATTTTCACTCTAACAAACGTCACAATTATTTATTCGCTGTTTCCATAAATAAATCCACACTGTCTTGTCGATGGAAACATATCTCTTTTGATTGGTAATCAAAATGCTTCACCACCTTTTTTTACTAACGTTCAACGTACATAATCCACACAAAATCACCTAAATCTAATCAAACGTCAGGCATCTAATAAATTATGACACACACAATTTTAATTTACACGGTTTTTATGATATAACTCTGAACTTAATACAAAACACGAATAACAATGTAAATAAAGATTTAAACAGATAAAATGTATAATATTATTTATTGACTAGGTAACGTAATTTCTGTTATCTTTGAGTTTAATGACAAAATGTTTTTACATGACTGCTATTATTCTAGTTATTTGATTCATCGCCTTATTATGCAGTGGGTTTAATAATTATTATTCTATTTAAGTATCATCTAAAGCAGTGTTCTATTTCCTTTAGGTACATTTCCGTGTTTTTGTAAAAAGGTCGTATATGTCTTGAACGTTGGTTTTCCATACTATACATACAACTAATTTTATATAACAATCATATAGTAATATCGTAAATTACATAAATTTAAATTACCAAATAATTAAACTCACATTGAAATTTTAATACAATTCATAAAATTCATAATTTAATTATAATCATAATATTAATATGATGCATAATGTAACTATAAAGAATACATTTTTCGTATTATATTTATTTATTTATTTATTCAATTTGGAAAAAATCAGATCCCAGAATGATAATACCTACAATTTTGGTTCATCAATAAAAAATTAAAATACTAAACTGAACAAAATGCATAATATAATATATGTAAAATGTAATGAATAATTTAAATCTCAATTCTTAAGTATGAGACTTAATTACCAAGTCTGATAATGGTGTGAATAGATGGAATCTTTTTATAGCTTCCATTGTGTATTCTTTTTTTTATAATTCATTATTAAATCTTTTTAAAAAAAGTCCTGTTAATTAAAATTGAAATCTAAAATTCCAGACGGAGCTTTTATTATCCATTTTATATAAAGAAGAGAAAAAGCATGTGACCAAGTCAGAACTTGAAATGAGATTTTGAATTAATATTATTTTTAGATTTCATAAAATACGAATTTCTATACCTTACAATTTCTGAGATGAAATTCTACAGGTAATTTTGTACCTTTCTGCAATTTTTATAATATTATTTATCTGCCATACAGGATACTTTTGAACAATAATTATTAAACAGGTGATGTACTGTTAATAATATTCGACTAAAAAAAAAATGTACTCTATTCTTTAATCTGAATTTTCTAATGCGGTCTAACGCTAATAAGTAATAACTGACAGTGTAAAATGTAAATTAAATAAAATATATTATTAAACATTACTAAAAATATATTTTATTCAACGTCCAATCACTGGAAAAAAAGAATATTGTTAGTTGTATAATACACCCGTAAGGTTTGTGATGAGACTATTTCTTACTGCGTTTTGCTTTTTACGTAAGAAGATAAAAAAACAATATTTAGCCAACGATGAGTTTTGTATTCTAAAACTCGCTGTCTTAAGATTACATTTTATGATTCAGGAAAAACAGATGAATAAAGTTTCAGTAAGAATTGAAAGAAAAATGTGGATCCATCAAGATTGTATTTTGTCAATATTTCTTTGTCGAAACACCATTGTTATATTTCGTAAGAACCATATTATTATCCTCATCTGTACACTTGTTAAAATAATAATTATGACGGAAGCCCGAAAGAATGCAGATATTTTCATATTGTGTATACTCAATGTTGTACAAAGATAATACTCAAAATTGTTATCTAAATAATAGATAAAAGATAACAAATTTTATATAGATATAAAACAGGTACTCACATAATTTAAGACTTGCATTTGTAAAATAGCATTTTTGCTATAAATATACATTATACCTATAAGTTTAAATTTTTATCCTCATAAACTCATGTGTTTTTTTTACGATTATGCCCATTGGCGTTTTCAGAGAATGAACAATATACCTACTACAAAATATCTACGGTAGAAACATACATAAAATAACTAAAGCATAAAATAAAATAAATATTCTTATATACCTTAGAAAAATTAACATCTGACCCACAAAAAAAATGTATACAAAAATAAAATTGAAAATCTCGTCACACAAAAATATGATATAGATAATTCACAACACTGAATTTATGCTGCCGTTTAATCGGCATTTTTCATTCGTCCAAATAGAGACGCCGTCATTGTTCGTGTGACAGATATGGTACAGCGGTTCCATATTTGTTTACAGTTATAGCCTATAGGTATACCTATCGAATATTGAAGATATCCCAACTTACGCGTTCGGACGACGTGTCTCGACTCACCGTTATCTACATCATAATTTATAGAAATTGCTGCTATATGTTTGCTGCAGATGTATTTATTTTTATTTATATTGTGCTCTTTTTTACATTTTCAAGCGAAAAAAATATCTCCTGTTCCTCCCAAACACCAAACCACAATAACGCATAATATACTCACTGAACTCTATACAGATAGTAATATAGTATACAGTTCAGTGAATATACTATTATACGCAATAACGCATTGTATACTATTATAAGCTTCAACTTTAAATCGCCTGGCGCTTATAATACTCACCTCGAACCGTACAGGCAGTGCTTTATTTACGCTTGCGATTTGTGCAATATACCATATAATATGTCTATATACCTATTCGGTGCCATCTAAAAACTGTAACGATTGGTCATATATAAGTAAGCTGGATTACAGCTCTAGAGACGACGACGACAACTCCTGCTTTCGATGGCGTCTTTGGGAGTGGAGGGTGATAGCAGAAATCGCCTCCCCAGAGCTTTCGTTTTTATCTTACTATTTATACGTTCATAATTTTATGATTTTGTCTATGATGATATTTGCACAACTTTTAATTTTTAAACTCTACGGGCAAACCACGGCTTTAAATTATGTAGGTGTGTGTAGTGTGTACCTATTTTGTATTAATGTTAACATTATTGTGAAGCTCTATTCCAACCGTGGCTTAGAACTTTGAAGCGATATTGGGCGATGAGCTCTTCTGATTTTTATATTTCTCAAATTCTATATCACAATGTGAATTTTGATTGTTGTCTGTGCAAATAGTTTAATTTCAGCTTTTATTCGTCCAAGCACGTAATTTATAGAAGGAGTTAAGTGAGCGTTCGTGACGATTTTTTTGTAAAAACACTCTCTTTAACCCTCAAAAATAAAACGTAAGTGCCTATATTATGTTTCTTAAACCTGATACTGAGTCAGAAGTTTGTATTTCGAATTTTTCATGGTTTCAAATACATTTTTTATTGTGGTTATTTCGACAAATGATCAACTACTAAGATAGAATTGATGTGATAGATATAAATACTATTATATTATAAGGAACAAATAATACTAAAAATATAATTTTGATTTAGCACATTATATTGTCGTTTGTACAAATTTTAAACACGGGATATGATATATACAATACCTATGCATCTTGTTTTGCACATCATAGATACTTAATATATTTTTTTCATAATCATATTATACTCAATACTCACTAGATATATTGACATATTGTATTGTTTTAATCGATTATAAAATAAATATAAATATACGTGATTTTATTAAAACCCTACCTGCCCACACCACTTGCCGAGATGAAGTCTAATATACGTCTACGCCGGGTTTTAGATAAGTAATTTAGTGTAATAGTAATACCAATAATAATATGGACACCGTGTTCGCATACCTAGACAGTGTCTAAACGACACCATTGTGGCGAATTTTCTACTTGGAGTCGTAATCTTTTTCACCGTGTATACGATAATTAACAACCCACACGCGTCATAAAATATAATATTCTACGGTAAGAGTTTTTGCGGTTGTTCCGTTCGAAGGTTCTATATACACAAGGGGACGCGCACGCGCGTCATACTATATATATATATACGTATAACATATATTATCATAGTCTGCCGTCGTGCGCACCATACAACAACATCACGTATTATAAATATATAATATATAAGTATGGGGTTAAGTCGAAAAAGAATTCGACGGTTTCGGCGCCAACTAAAAACTGTACCACGTCATCATCCACACTCCTCGCGACACACGATCGGGGCGACGAAAAGGGTGTTTTATCCGACCGACTATACGGAACGTGACTGCTCGTCGTCGGACGGGCGCAACGGTTTCCGATTGCTAATCCCGGCCGAGCGAATAAAAACGCCCTACATGACATTATTATACATAGGTGTATCGAAGCTTTTTTCGACTTTTGCCGGTAACGGGTCCCCCCGGAGAGGGTGTATAATAATAATAATAATAATAATAATAATAATAATAATAATAATATATGTTATAATGCGCGGGAGGAAAGTTACCCGCAGATTAAACACACCCGCGGATAGCCCGCTGCACCATCAGCACCGCGACGATGCATAATATTATATTTTGTTTATTTATTCAGATATGCGGACAATGAGTCCTAGCTATTGCAGCCATTTGAATATTGTATAAGTGCTAAAAATTAGTTCCATTAATATATGCAATAACAATATTAACATATTTATTTATTTAACGGCCATAATGCCCGACAGAACAATAAGACAGTGTAGGTACACAGTAACTACACAGCAGATTGCAATTAAATAACGTAATAACAAAGTTAAAGAATTAACAATAATAATTAAAGAAAAACAGAATAAATAAATTATTAATGTAGGTAACAGATGGTAGTAATAACAATAAAGAAGAATACTAATAATAATAATAGGAGAAATGTAAAAGAGGCTTATAGGTGCTCATTCCCAAGATGCATCACACTGTAAATAGGGTAGTTCCTACCATAATAAATTAGTGAGTGAAACGGGACAACAAAAGAAGAATTGAATTCAGTAGAATGAGATGGAGCTCAGCACGCAACCTACCCCTTACCTATCCCGCGCGCACGGCTATGTCTATTGAATAACTTCATATGCATGTCATATAGGTACCACAAGCAGCTATAGCCCAGATAACAACATTTAAATGTTGTTTGTCAAATATTTGCCGACGTTTTTAAAAATGATACCATATTGTATAAGACTGTTAACTGTCCATAAGCTCATCAATAATCCGCAATACTTTTGTATATTTTATATCAAATCGTTTGGGATGCTACCGTATACGTGGTTTCCGCATGATAATAATTCGTTTGAGAATTTTAAGTTTTCTACTTTATTCTTCCAGGTGAGACCCTCGCGCGCACGGATGGAGCGAGGTAACGGGACTTCTGGAGCGGGTGGCGGTGCCGCGCACGTCTCGCCCTACTGCGGTGATCTTCTAGTTGACTTGCACGACGTTTACGTCCACTACCACGGTTATGCCAGCCTACTGGTATGCGCGTTCGGTTCGGTTGCCAACGTGCTAAACATCGCCGTGCTGACACGCAAAGAAATGGTCTCGCCCACCAACGCCATACTCACCGGACTGGCCGTGGCCGACCTACTGGTCATGGTCGAGTACGTGCCGTTCGCCTACCATATGTACCTCCGGCCAGCCAACTATCCACGCGCCGACCGCTTCTCCTACAACTGGTCTCTGTTCGTCTTACTCCATTCGGACTTTTCGCAAGCATTCCACACCATATCCATATGGCTGACGGTCACCCTGGCCGTGTGGAGGTAAGTTCAGCGCTCGCATTTATAATATAATAGGCACGCGTGGATTTGGAAGTGTAAATTGCATTTTTTCCCAAATGTCCTGAAATATTGTATTACAAGCACAAAATTAATTTCATCCACCACTGATAACTTAAAAATGAAATTTCTACTTTTTTTTTTTAATTTTTAAAGCATTTTTTGTAATTTATAAGGTATTTTTTAAAAAATGTTTGTACTTTTATAGGAATGGATAAAATTTGATAAAAATTTTCTATTAGACTATATCAGTATATCCCACTCAAAAGGAATAAAGAAAACTGTAATAGTATTTATTTATTTCGTGTTTTCAACTATATATACCAGTCAAAAGGGGCAAATTCTACACAATGGTCTGAGAAACAAAATTTTAATATATAGATACAATTATTAGAGTTCATAACGTGTTTTAGCTTCCTTAAAACTTAAAAATAAAATATGTGTTTTGAGAATGTTTGGTATAAAATAATCAATTTATAAAGCTAATTGATATAAATGTTTAAAAGTTGAATTTTGAATTACCTACCTAGGTAAGTTTTAAAGTTTAGCAGGAGGCTAGCAAAAAGCATTTCCATAGTAAGTGTGAGTACAAGGGCATAGTGAAACACTTTAATTATATATTTATATATAAATACAGACAGTATAACAATTTAAAAAAAGAAAAAAAGTGTACAAATATTTAAAATGTAGAAAAGAAAATATTATGATAAAAAATATATAGTACCTGACATGATAAGTGGATCACTCTGTAAATAAAGAGTATAGACTCTTAACATCTCACAAGTCAAGGGCAATAAAAAAAAGTTAACATATCGAAAAATTTTAACCCTTTATTTTATTAAGTAGAAAAATTAATCAATGAGAAGATTACTTCGTTCAAGGTAATGAAATATCAATATAATAATATTATTATTATGACATTTTGAGTCTTCGGGAGTCCAATATAATTATTATAGTTGTTTGAAACGTATTTAGAGTTTTGATGCCCTAGGTAAAGTTTTGATGGTGGCCATCCCTATCCCGCCTTAACGAAATGTGTCACTGCAACTATTTGGACACAAAAGTTAGCAAGAACTTACAAAACACTCAGTATTGAGACGTGCAAGTCAAATCTTCAGGTTTCTTCGTCATAAAATATTTGTCTAATAACTAATTTAGGAACTTTATAAATAGGTAATATAACAAGTGCAATTTTTTCAATGAATAATTTTTCAAAAGCTGCACAACTTAACTACCTGTTAATAATTTGCCATTCATTTGAAGATGCTATTGCTTTTATAATATTGAAAAATTATCAGATTATATCAATCAAAGTTCAAAATAATAAAAAAAAATTAATACAACAATAATTAGTGTCAACACATATAAACCGTAATCCACAACAAAACTGAAAATAAGATTTAAGTATACAATCAAATGATTTCCTCAGTTAAGTACATCTATTTGATTTACTAACGACAACATAAAAAGTGAAAATTAAAAAATGAAATGTCGTAGGACCTCTGCTGAGAGGCCTCTACATTCCGTCTAATTTGCCTTTTTATTTTTATTTATTTTAACGTATAAACCATCAATTGTTCTTATTGTTCTTCTTTTTTTGGAACAGATTGAATAAAAACATATGTGAATCAAGAAAAAAAAAGGTGGGCAAGTGGGTGTCGCTCTGCTGTACAGTAGGTTACAAGTGGGTCACTGTATAATGGATGGTATTAAATTTGAATTCAATGATATAATATCATTGTATAAGAAAAACGATTCTGAGCGGTGATGGTATGTCAGTCTATGTATAAGGCATATTATATACATATCTATGGTATTAAACAAAAAATTGACCTATAATAGGTACCTATAATAAATTCCAAATTAATCATATCACAATATCCATTAGATACTTATAACGCGTTATACATCAACAAAAACCGTGATACTATCATAGATATATAATAGTACACTTTAGAAGTTTCAAGTACCCACGAATAGTATTATTCAATCACAACAAAATAACTAAAATCGTAATTCTTGGTTTAAATATGAAATTTTGTCTAAATTTGAAATTAAAATGTCTGTAAAAAATAAGTGTGTTTATATATTTTTTAGATTTTTTGGTTACAGTATGAATTATTTAAGAGAATCTTTGTTTTAAATTTTCAACTCTTAGTTATAAAAACTGAACATTTTATAATTTTTTAATTCCAACGATTGATAATTTTCGAGATTTTGATAAATTTTGTCAAAATTCCAACTTTAAATGTTTATAAAAAAAAATCGTGCCTATGTATTTTTAATATTTTTCAACTGATATTGTAACAATATATCAGGAGCCTTGTATTAAATTTTTATACTTTTTGGCCCAACAGATAAAACTTTATTGATATTTATAGAAAAAAAAACTAAAAAAAATTGAAAGCTGTAAATGTCCATAAACAGCTCAAAAAGAGTCAAAATATTTTCAAAATTGTATGGTGTGTAGGAAATGCTAATATAAACATTCAGTGAAATTTTCATGTATCTACAGTTATTCGTTTTTGAATTACAACAAAATAAGGAAATCGCTACATGAGAAATCGAGTGAAAATCCAATGTTGTAAAAATTTGAATTTCAAACGCTCATAAAAATTTAATTTGACTGTCCGGTAGAGATTTTTTTATTTATAAAGGTAGATAATCTTATAAGGAATCTTGTGTTTCATTTTCAAATCTTAGATTTAAAAAGAAAAATTTTTACGAATTCTTAACTCAAAATAATTTGCTAATTTTCGTGATTTTTCCATATTTTGTCAATTTTTGAACTTTAAATGCTTATAAAAAAAAATTGTGACTAAGGATTTTTAATATTTTTCATCTGCCTTTGAAACAACATATTAGGAGCCTTCTATTAAATTTTCAAGCTTTCGCAACCAATAAATAAAATTTTATTGATATTTTTAGAAAAAAAACTAAAAAAAAATGGAAAATGAAAATGTCCCTAAACAGTTCAAAATATTTTGAAAATGTTATCGTGTATAGAAAATGCAAATATAAACAACCAGTGAAAATTTCATGTATATACGTTCATTTGTTTTAGAGTTACACCAATAACCAAAATCGATTTTTTGGAAAACCAATTTTGCGTAAAAATTCTCGTTTTTCCTTAATTTTTATGTTGTTTTTCCCGGCGCTTGTGAAAACTACTGGGAAATTTATACTTTTGACCCCCCAAAGTACCAACTAGATTCACTTTCCTATCAGAAAAGCTACTGATGAAGAAAATCCAAACACTTTTACTGTCCTAAAACGTGATGACAGACACCAAAATATAAATAAAAATATAAAAATATAAAAATATAAAAACATACATCATTGTAAAACCAATACATTCATCGCTCCGCTCAGAATCTAAAATAGTATGAAATAAAAAGTAGTAACTACTAACTACTAACTACTAACTACTAACTATTAATTATAAATTAGATTAATACAATTTAAAAGATAATTTCAATTTACTGCTTCCAAGCGGTACAGCAGCAATGGGAGCCTGCTGCTGTGTTAACCGGAAGTCCATACCACAGATTTTAATTTATTTAATATAGGTAATAATTTTATAATATGAGACAATATCAATAATATTTTACCTGGCATTATACCAAAAATAAAATTACGCAATAAAATAATAGGTACTGATTTTTACTTAAAATTGCGATATGTTAAACAAAATATTTATAAGTTTTGATTTGCGAATGACGATGGACGATGGCTGTAGGTTGTGGACAGTACCTAATATATACTTCTAAATCCCTAAAAAAGTTGCCACCCACAAAGGTAGGAACACTAAATGTAAATTATATTTGCATAATATATCTACTTCAGAAACTATTGAGGATCAAATTATACCTCATTTAAAGTTTCTGCGTACTCTGCACAGGGATTGTAAAATACCAAAGACATAAGTATTCCACTTCCCATATTACGAGTAAACGGTAAATACAAACGACAATGTACACGGTGCGTATATAGCATTCGTTAAGTCCGAAACGCTCTGGGAGGCTTACCCTAGGAGGCTTCGACTCCGTGATAACGTTTTTAATCACCAAATGCATTTGATTTTGGTATTATTATAACTTTAAGACCCGCAGAGGTGGAAAACAATTGAAACTCAATTCAAAAGAACCTACTGCAGGCTACGACATAACCTACAATATACTACGCGTGTAATATATAGGTATACATTTTATGTTGCTTTCGATAGACTTCCAAAGCGACAGATATACAGAAACCTTTTTGAATATATATTATGAATCGCAACCCCAGTGACTTATTATTAAGCCTGTAACATTTGCACAACATTTGGGCCAAAACTATGAGCATTTCTATCTAATAATCCCATGGGTTCTCAAAACCCTACAATCTGCCAGTATCATACATTTTTGGTTTATGTATTTATTTTTGGACAATTTCCAATATAATATACTATATTTTCTCTTCGTGGAGAAAAATACCTAATTGTTACACGTTTCGCTGAATACTAAATATGTGTGTTAGTCATATAAGATCAAATGGTCCAAAATTATAGCACAACCGCTAAATGTATAAAAAAAAAACCTAATACCTAAATGAAATCACATTAATCCGAGAAATCATATTCACTGAAGGTTTGGTCTGACGTTAAAATATAATATACGTTTTACTTTAAACGTTTACATATATAATATTATATAATTTCATTTTCTTAATTTTATTTTAATTTAACATATAATTACCCGAATAAGCAGAAACTAAATTACTTGGAAAAAACCAATATGAAATAAAATAGTTTATAACTAATTTATATAATCTCTCATATATTTTAGAGAAATATTTATGAGATTTGTAGTCAGAATTCATATTTAATATAAACCCCCAAAAAAATGATGGACGGGACATCAACATTTGAACTTTGAAACATCATAAAAATTAATAATTTCAACCTGTCTGTATAAAGACTTAAAGCTTGCTTCAGTTATGAGGAATTAAAGTTGAATACAATTAAATTAATTATGTAATATAAAGTACAGATAACTGTTTCATTTCAATGATAGAATGAAATTAAAAATATAACCAGTTATATTTACGAATTTTGAGTGGACCTGAGATCTATAGATCATAATATGTATTTGAGTTAAATTTGAATTTAAAATTAATTTTATAATTTATTCAATTACCAATTCAAAGACTATGGCAAAGTTACTCCAAGAATGATTTCTATAGAGCATCTATTCTCTACGAATACCTACTGAAAAAGATTTTTATTTTTTTTTCCTTTGTGAAAAAAGTCAGAGTTAACTTGGATTTATGATTGTAGAATCCTTTTACTATTTTTCAACGAGGTTTAGTTTTCCACGGGCAATTTCATTAATTTTTTCGAATTCATCTAGGATTTCAACGAACGATGGCAATTTTTTAAGGGTTTGCATTTAAGGTCGAACATATACGTGGAAATCGTGATACGACCGAAGGTGACAAGATTAAGTGAGTTGTATCGGTAGGCCATAATTAACTGTAAGAGTAGGTATAGTCATTGATTGTTTCACTTTATCATTGAAGTCGATTTGAAGTCCGGTGGAGTATTGCTTTTTTTTTCAATGGAAAAAAAATAAACCTACACAAATAATAGCAATAATCAATATTATACTCTCTAAATTCAATTTATATTTCTACACTTAAAAATATAGGTACTACTGTTTATATAGGCACCTACTTCACTTTATATTTAGCTAAACATTAATATTTCATTAATAAAGTCAAGACGTTATAGGTGTATATTGTATGATGTATAATTATTTATAATAGGTACCTGTTAAATTAATATGCAACACGAAAAAAGATATTTTTATAAGTATTTTCCAATGAAATTTTGTTTGAATACGATTTGTGCATTTAACGATACCGATGATATTATATATAAATATATGAATAGAAAAAATTACATTATTTTTATAATTCAATAAATTATCCTGTACATTTGAATAATAAATAATAAAAACTGTAAATCAATTAAAATCTAGTTAGTGATTGAAGCTAAGTTTAATACAAAAAATAATAATAATTTATAATGATGGTTTATTTTTACAGTCAATAAAAACTATTAAAGGTCTTCTACATTAACATACTACGGGCTATAATAAGCTGCGGGCCACATATTATTTTTAAAATTTTCACTGATCGCATTCGTAATAAGAACATGTATTTCTTAGAAAATTCCGTTTTTATTATTTTAAAATTAAAATTTATATTTTATTTTTAGTGGGATATTTTTATTTTACATTGTTTTTCCTTAAATAATTATTCTATGTATGGTTATATTTGAGACGATGCAATCCTCGGCGAGTTTTCTAGGTGAGCGTTATAGTTAACCAAGAATAAGACCGATATATGTTATGCTTAAAATGGGTTAGTGGACCTCAAATAAAGACAAAGCGAGCCGTGGATTGAAGACCCCTGTATTATACTAATATATTAAATCTTCTTTTTATAATAGTTCCTAGATAACTAATTTTTACTTAAACTTGAAATTAATTAAATTAAATTTTTATTTATATTTATAAAATATGTAGAGCTATTAATTTTACCCAGAAATTAAACATCTAATGAGTCTAAGATAATCCTTTTTTAAAAATTTAAAACTTAACAAAATATAACACTGATAGTACTTACCTAATATCAAAAATATGTTTATGGTGCATATGAAAATATCTTTAAAATTGACTGAAGTAATATACAATCCAAGCCAGCTGTTTAAATATTCCACATAAAATAGAATTTTAATGATTTGCAGATCAAATGTATCTATATAAAAATAAACAAATAAGCATTTTTAATTAATTGTATTATTTAAGTTGAGATTTGTTTAGAATTCTTCTAAGAACATAGTAATCTGATGATTCCTACACAATTTATGATGTTGCTTTATACTATATTATTGTTGTCTATTGATCGCATCCAGTGATTCCTCTGACTGTGTAAAGTTAAAACTACAAAGTACTTATTCTCTACTGATTTTTGTATGAAATAAATTAGGATTTTAGCAATCAGGTCAAAAGTATCCGATAACACGTCGAGTCAAAGCAAACAATTTAACCTTATAAGTTGTTTATGTCCAACGCCCTTCTAAAGGCACGCTTAAGCTTCAAAAAAATATATACCTACCTTATATTATGTGTATTTTGTAACATCTGAATTTGATAAAAAGTATTACATATTTCGATGACCTTTAAATAAGAATTATTTTGTTAAGATGATCTAATTAATAATGTACAATAAATCCTTAATATTTTAGTAATATCTTTGAATACTTCAAAATGTACATTATGTAGGTTAGTTACACCTACCCAACTACCTACTTAATTTTTTTGGTACACAAATTCGAGAATATTAGTAGGTACATAATGTGTGAACTATCTTAATATGAATTAAAAAATTACACACTTTATAATATTATGCGAGTCAATTTATTAAATCGTGATAATTCCAAATACATGACGTATATTGGACCTATATTTGTATTTCATATAGGTACCATCCGAACATTCAGTCGGCAACATATTTCTATAAGCGCACACACACGAGTTTATAACACATAACCCCGACAAAGAAAAGAAAACAACATTTAATTCAAGTCGCGTGCATAAAATGTGAAAGCTTTTAGATTTCTTGCAAATATGTGACAGACGTTACATCTTTAGAACATATTATAAAAGATACGAAAATGAAAAGACGAGGTTTTATTTCATCCACAAAAAAAATAAAAAATAAATAGATTAGGTTATATAAATAAAATATATTTTTAAGAGTGGAATAACCTACTTCCGATTTAATGTGTATTTCTTACAAATTAAAAAATAATCTATGGGATGTATTTATTGAATAATGGCATGTACAAGACATAATAAAATTACTTTACCTGCATATTATTATAGCACTTTATCTTGTGTAATTACTGCTAAACTTTTTATGACGTTTTGAGCCCTTTTTGAAACGATGAACTTATAATTTTTAAGGCACGGACACTTATACATATTAAATTTATAAGTTGTGGCATAAATAAATAAAAATTGATTTTGAAATTGTATACATTTTTAATTGCACAAAACCAGTCTACGGGCATTCAAAAACAACGTACCGCACATCAATTGTAATTTATTTTGAAATATTTAAATGTCTGCTGAGCAACATTGATGATTAGTATACTAATATATATATATTATTTAAAAAAATTTAAGATTCCAAATTTATACGTAATTAGAAAATTGTTACTATTAAAGCTCACAACATCAAGACATTAGTAAAATATTATCTAGATAAATGTATGGTAATTCCTCTATCCCAGATTATTATTATCATTTATTATTTCGCAGTAGTGGATATGTTCAATATTAATTAAACAATTATATATTAAGTTCTTAATATTATAGGATTGAAAATTAATTATGGACTATACAAATTAAGAGTACATAATATATAGTACGATATTTTACACTTCATAACATACGTTTTGTTTTAAACATTATTTTTTACAAATTATTTGATTATTTTCTTAGGGTAGTTTTAATTTAGAGTAACAATCAATTTTTCTTTGTTATAGGTTATAAAAATATTAATTTTATGTAGTAATGTAGTATTCATATTTATATTAAGAACTATTTGAATCTGGAAGTATTCAAGTATATCATATTCTTAAATCTTAATCATGTATATTTAAAATCTAACTCATTGCTCTTTACTTTTTTGTGTTATAAGTAATTTAATTCACAAAATAAAATAATGACAATTTAAGTAAAATTTCATGAAGAGTGTTTCTCATTAGAAACAAGTATAAATAATTTTTTATTTTCATTTGTAAATAATCGATTGATAACTTATTGACTATATACATATCACAGTAAAATATAAATTAATAAGTTAATAATAATCAAATTCCAATCTGCTGTCAATTAAAATCGATTATTGTCTATATCAAGGCTGGTAAAATACTATATTTTAAAAAATATGTTAAAATTACAAACATGAATTAACCATTGGATGTTTAATACAAATAGTTATAAAAACATAGGTAATAAAAATGTTTGTTTTATTTGAGATACAACTTTTATAATAATTAATTATAATTGTAGTAATAATGAGGAAAAATGTATGTGATGAAAAAAATTACCAAACTCCATTTAGTAGATGAATGTTATTTTTTACCTTTTTTTGTTATGATCTTTCATTTTTAGTAAAAAATATTGTTTTAATAATAATTTAATTTCTTAGGTAACAAATTATATAAAACGTATTTTGATTTATATGATCGTTATAATTAAATTTTAAACAAAAGTTTTAAAAAAAAAAATACGATTTTAATCTTATTAGGTACTTATGAAGCGCGAATTAAATATTAGTTATACATACATACGGGGCTAAAAATTAAAATTGTATGTGACAAAAAATTATGAAGGTCACGATCCCAGCCACTTTTGTCACACAACATTTAGAAGACGTAGTAAAACTAAATTTAAAAAAAACCTTAAACAGATTAATTAAATATTTTACTAAAACAAGAATTAATATTTTATAATCACTCATCATACATATAATAAATACCTGTATTAATTATACCTACAGAATCACAAAATTCGATTTGCTCACTTTTGTACAGCCGTACAGAATAGCGTTGTATTTCACTATTAAAGATTTGAAAGCTAAGTAATAATTCACTGCGTTTGACAAATGATTTGGAGCTCAGTTAAAAGTTAAAATCATGCTTGGTCGGTCGATTTTCGTCTAAATTTGACGATAGTATTTAATATATTTTCTTTACGCTCAGAAAAACTAATCGAAAAATTACCTCTTCAAAGTAGGTACCAAATAGACTCAATTCCCAATTTAATATTTATAGGTATCGTCACTTGAAAGTTTTCTACTTCTTCTACTCAATAAAAGTGTTCACAGAATAAATATTAAATGATAAAAAAATAACACATTGGATAATATCAATACATTCCTCACTTTACGTCATAGTCCTTACTACTTATATAGTTATATCTAAATTCCTTATAAAATGTTGAAAATTCGTCATAATTCAAACAACTATGGCAATATTTTTTCCAAGTATTTTTGTATTATAGTTTGAATTATGTATGGTTGACTTTGTACATCATTTTCAAGTACTGTAATGAAAACTGCCCATTAGTAAAGTCTCAAAGCATCTTATAAGTACCTAAGAATATCAGTTAATATGCCTAAAACTTAAATATGTCAAAGTTGTGTGATAACTTACTATTATGCATGTAGGTACAACATTTATAACTGAAATAAACAATTGGTGAAAATAATATTTGTTAAATATATTCTGACGACTAAATTAAAAAATTTTAAACAAATGATTCTATTAAAATATTCTGTCAATTTATAACCTTTAACAATTAATTATAATATGATTTAATTTTTCTAGCTATGTCTAATGAACTGTAATTACGACAATACACGTATGTAGCTTAGATTAATTTAAAATACTATACCTGTAATATGTGTCCAAATCGATCAAATTATGTTTTCGTACAAGTTTCGTAAACACACTATTTGAAAAATATATATTATTATTTTTCAAATAAAACTGCTATAAATCGGTAGGTACCTAACTTAATTTCGAGTCTCTTAAAAGTGTTTTGAATGAAAAAATGAATTCCGATCATAGTTTTCGATTAAAAAAATCTTTTCAAAAAAATAAAACTTTTACCGTCGACCACAGAATAATAATATAATACGTGATATGTAATTCTATACAATATTATGAATGGACAGTAACGTCCGGATGAAGAAACACACATGGTCAGAATTGTGGGTGAATCCATTATCGTCATTGTTGTGTGTCTTGTCGTTGGGAAATAGTAAGGTCCTACACGAGAGTAACAGGTAAAAAATTGCATATGCTATTCTAGAAATGAGATGTTTAAGTAAGCAAGTTCCCACATGATCATAAAAATGAAATTGTTAATTCCTACATGATGAAAAAGTATCTATTAAACAATAATACCTGTTAAACAATCACAATACATTCTGTTATTGCTGAATTTTAAAATGAAACATTTATAATTATAGTGGTTTTACAAATGGTGTTTATTTTATTTATTTTTTTATTTTTTTATCCTGTATATAAAATATCTACCAGAAAGAGTGCTTTGATTTCAACATATAGTACCTTATCTTTTAGAAAATTGGATCAAGATGATACTTTAGGAAGGTCATTTTTTGATTTTCTCAATAGTTATTTAATGCCACGGAAAAATTACCAACAAATTACGAAAAATCGCTAAAAATTGGAATTTAATTTCTAACTCTTTGTTTATCAACATAGAACGAATAAAAAAAACGACTGACAAATTACAATAAAGTGCTAATTATGGATTTTAATTTCTAACGCTTTGTTTATACACCATAGAAACAATAAAAATAAAAAGTGGACGTCGCTCTGCTGTACAGTAGGTTACAAGTGGGTCATTGTATAATGGATTGTATTAAACTTGAATTCAATGATATAATATCATTGTATAAGAAAAACGATCCGAAACGTAGATGGTGTGTCAGTCTGGATATTTTATATTGTTATTATTTATTATATCATGTAAGTTGAGTTATAATATTATTATTTTTTATTCGTTTCTGTGGTGATAAACAAAGCATAAGAAGTTGAAATCCCATTTTTAGCGGTTTTTAGTAATTTTTCGGTGGTTCTTCCAGTGGCATTAAATAACTATTGATTAAAACAAAAAATGACCGCTTTAAAATACTATCTCGATCGAATTTTCTAAAAGATAAGATACTATGTGTTGAAATCGAAGTACTCCTTCTGGTAGAAATTTTGTATACAGGATATAAAAAAAAAAATAAATAAAAAAAAAAATAATTAACACCATTGTAAAACCACTAGATTCCTCGCTCCGCTCAGTATCTAAAATAATATTTTAATATTATTTCAACTTACATGTTATAATAAATAATAACAATATAAAAAATATCGAGACTGACAAACCGTCTCCGCTCAGAATCGTTTTTCTTATACAATGATATTATATCATTGAATTCAAGTTAAATACAATCCATTATCCATTGACCCAATTGTTAACTACTGTACAGATGAGCGACATCCACTTACCCTGTTTTTTTTTAAGATAATTGTATGAATAATATTTGTATCATTAATACCTATACTATCATATCATCTATGTACAGAAACTTACATATTATATTATTTTTTTCTACCATATAGGAACTAATATATGAATTTTTTACCCGTTATAGGTCTCGCGTAGGAGCACCTTAGTTGCGTCCCGTAAAAATGATATACACGAATTGCGTCCCACTATATTATTGGTCGGGTAGTACAATGGTTTTTTCGTTTTTCAGGGGTTCTCCGTAGTGTATTTATACGAGGGTCCTGTGCTCTGACATTATATTGCGAGATACATTACTAAATTTAAATAAACATGGGTGGACTGTTTTCTCGATTTCTGGTTAACAAGCAATAATAAGCAAAATTTAATTTATCGTCATCACGATCAATAACAACTCGGGTTAATAACTATACTCTACTATCGATGCATTGTTAAATATATAAGTATTATATATATATAATATTATGAAAGTATATAATATTTAGTATCACACTGTTTTCTATTTATCAAGCTGATGAAAAATACTTGATTAGGTTAAGTGTAATCAGATTATAAAATATAATAACACGGTTAGAAATTGTATAAAGTTTATCAAAAAGTATAAACTTAATTTTTAATGGGTTTATGATTATATTGGTGTTATTTACAAAGTTATTTTATTATATTATTGACTATATTGATTTTTAATTAGATTCAAGTGATTTAACGTACATATATTTACTTTTTTGTTACATTCGACAGTCAAATTTTTTTATTAGCTTATGATTATATTTATATTATTTATTTACCTATTAGTTTTATTACTTATATTATATTGTTGATCATAATATTGAATTTAACGTATACCTATTTTCTAATTTGTTACTTCATAATTTTACATTCAACAAACATATTTTTAATTACTATATATTTAATTAATAGTTTTTTAAGAACTACCGATTAAAATACACAAATTTCTTTACTGATCATGGACATGATTTTTATCTGCCAAAAAATCAGTTCCCCGATTTAAACTTAGCCCTCTTACATATTAAAACCAAAATATACTATACCCGGTTCCACCAAAATGTATTTTTGTGAAAAGACGCCAAATACTTTTGAAAATCTAATGTTCTAATCATTATATACCACATAAGTATCCATTATATACCTACTTTTATCGATTATATTTAAATATTTTTAAATGTCAAGTACGAATATAGTTAAACTAGTAATATAGGTATTAAGTAAATTAATATAATAGGTACAGTTAAAAAATCAAACATCCATTATATTCAATATTTTTTAAATGTCATGATAAAAATATAACTTGAATACTATAATAAATACTATATAAACCAAAATACTTTTTGCAAATTCCATTTAACAACGGTATGTAGTGTTAGACCAAATAATATATGCTAAATAATAAAAAAAATTCCCAACTCACATATCAATGGGAATCGGAGCTTTTTAATTTGGACAGAGAAGGTTAGGTAGCTGTGTTGGAAACGGAACACCCCAGATCTTTTGGAACACAACTCATATACTTTTTTCACGTTATCTCTTACATTCGCCTTTGTCATTAATTATGCTGTTTTGTCCGGATTTCCGCAGGTACGTTGCCGTGGTTCATCCTCAGATCAACCGGATATGGTGCAGGATGGAGACCACTCTGTCGGCGATCGCGTTAGGCTACCTGGTGTGCCCGATTATCTGCATACCAAGCTACCTGTCGTTCAACCTGTTCTCTCGAGTGGAGACCTTGGACGCGAACGGCAACCGTCCGGCGTCTGCGCTGCAGTCAGCGTTGAGGCGGGCCAATAACGGCACCGATGCCCACACCGGTCAAGGCGCCGGCGGAGGAGGCTTTAGCATAAGCACCAGTGGAGGTGTTGGTGAAGTAGGTGGAGGTGGTAACGACAGCGGTGGGCCTCTGCGCAACGTCACCCTATACTACGTCAACGTCAGTGACCTTGCCACGTCCACGTATCTGGCAGACATCAATTTCTGGGTGTACAGCGTCGTCATCAAGATCATACCGTGCGTGGCGCTCACCGTTCTCAGCCTGCGACTGATATGCGCGCTGCTGGAGGCCAAACGCCGCCGTGCCAAGCTGACGGGCAGTGGTCGCAAGTCGGCCGACAAGGAGCGGCAAACGGACCGGACCACCCGGATGTTGTTGGCCGTGCTCTTGTTGTTCCTGATCACCGAGTTCCCGCAGGGCATATTAGGCCTGCTCACGCTGCTGCTCGGCAAGCGGTTCTTCCAGGACTGCTACCAGAACATGGGCGAGGTTATGGACATGCTGGCGCTGGTCAACTCGGCCATCAATTTTATACTGTACTGCGTGATGAGCCGGCAGTTCCGCAACACGTTCAGCCTGCTCTTCCTGCCGTCCTGGATCTCCAAGGCCGAGTCACAGGCTCTGTCACACGGTAACCCAACCACCACGCAAGTCACGCAAGTCTAAGGTGACGGCTTCGACCGTTAACCCGTCGTCGTTGTCATAGCGTATACGCGCAACTCACCTCACAACACCCACCACGCATCGACCGCCAGCTCCGACGGCGGTAACGACAATGATACAATTATAACGTATATAGACGGTGATTCATCAAGGATGCTTTCTTCCCATTTTCACATCAATAATGCTAATTGTTTAATTTGTTAAAAATCTGATTTCTGGAATTTTCGGGTAATTTTTAGGTATTTTTTATACTGAATTACTCAGATTTCTTATAATTTTTGATGAATCGTTCCTGTGACGATGCCAACTTTTGCTTTTCAAATGAGAACCCCCCTTTTTACTGTAAATTATTTGGCACATGATTTTTGTTTTTGGAATTTTCAATGTATCTAAATATTAAAATTGTGCCTGAAATGGTTAAAAAAAAAATAAGTATTTGAAAATATGACCTTTAAGTAATCATGAAAATTGCAAAAATCAGAAATTTAATAAATGCATCATTGTGAATCACTCTGTTTATAAACATTATCTCGTTAATGGCCGTCTTTAAGACTCAGAATTCTAATACCTAAATATTAATGATAATTACAAAGCGACCACACAGGGTTATTGTTTTTAATCTACACTCTGTTTTTAGCACGAAACAATGTCAATGTTCATGTTTCGAGCCTTTTTCACTATCAAGTTGGCTCCAAGCTTCGTATTCGTACCGAATTTCGTTCAAATTCCTTTACATCACTCATTCAAGTACTATCCGCTTCCGAACAGCGTTTAAATAATAATTTACTGGCGCAACAATTATAGCAAATATTTATATACATAAATAGGCAATTCTAGTCCACAGAATACAACTAATATATGGATCAGCATTATTTTCATTAGATTAACAAAAAAATAATAATACCTAATATAATAACGTCTGCCTTTGATTTGATCACCTAGCAAAACATTCGGTTTAGATTTTCGGTATACATTGTATTATTCTGTACTAAACAAAATATTTCGATGATTTCATATGTACATAATTAATAAGTAATAATGTTACCTGCTTATTGTATTCAAATCGAGTAAAATAGTTGTGTAAAAAAACATCATTTATTTC
Source organism: Macrosiphum euphorbiae (assembly GCA_949089665.1). NCBI lineage: Eukaryota > Metazoa > Arthropoda > Insecta > Hemiptera > Aphididae > Macrosiphum > Macrosiphum euphorbiae. The sequence goes on along the minus strand of CARXXK010000004.1, from coordinate 27,863,099 downwards.
CTTTTTAGTTTTAGTCATGTTGTCATTTCAGCAGTGTAAGCCAGACAAAAAGTGCTGACCTCTAGATGTTTTTGGTTCCTTAGTTTCCATGAGGTACCTATTATATGAACAAAAATTTTATTGCGATTTCTAATGAAATAGTTTTTATAAACAACTTTTCAAAGTAAAGTGAATTTTTCAACTTACTCTGCGCTGGTTGTCAACAAGTTTAAAATATTATTATTTTAATTTGTGCAACTCGAGATTCGAAGATAACCAAACTATTAAGCACACGGAGATTGCATTGCTATAATGGCTTATAATTGTACTACTACAATTATTATAGTAAAGTCTATGAAAATGTTGTTATACTTAAACGTAAATATTTTGTAAAAGTCAAATCAACGATGGATTCACTCCATAATGAGAATCATAAAAGTGACTAACCCTAGTCCCTAACACTATGCGATTGTGTTGGATTTTATATTTAATATTACCAAAATGTAACGATGAATAAAATTAACAAATTTTTATGTTAACTTAAAAAACTATGTTAAATTTACAAAATCCAACCTTTTATTAATGAGAACAATTTATTAATTTGGCATGTTGATTTGTATACTCAAATTCTATTAAAATATTGGATTTATTTGTTTATTGTTAAACATTGCAATGAATTAAGTACCCAATGTTATGTATTAACTATAATATAGTTAAATAATTGTACTTGTACATAAACATAAATATTAAAAACACTTTGACATTTATATTAATCTTTATGTTGAAAATATTGTTATATTAAAATTAGTAAAATTAGAAGATACTGTAAATTGTTAGTTAAAATATAAAATAGGTATATAGGGTTATAAACTATAATTTAGTCTATAGGGAGACTACCTATCAGATGTTATATTTTTATTTGTTCGCGTTTGATAAGTGTTTTTGTAATTGAAATATTATTAGCACGAATTTTTATTGAATAATAAAACATGTTGTATTTATTTATAGCTTTTGAAAGAATTTTTAATCATAATATACATTTCAGTGTTTTCGTAAATCGTAGTTAACTAATCGTGTTTCTAATTTTTTGTTTGTATAAATAATATACAACATTTGATGTATTATAATATTATGCATTATATTTTGTGAATTGTCCAATAAAAAAATTATGTGCTTTAGTTTGGACTAACTTTATTTAGAAAGTTATCTTCAGTATTTATTCCTCAATTAATCCAACTCTTCAGTTTAATCGTAAATGTCCTAGACATATTTTCATTGGTTAAACCTTAAAATAAAAAAATCATAAATATAACTAACATTTGAACTTTTAAGTAATGTAAATTAACATCTCCTTCAATCAAGCCATCCTGTCGGTGAATCTTTTTTTTTACGTATTATTAATTATTTCTAGTGTGTACAGATTTAAAAGCAGTATTACCTTTTTTTTTATGTTCAAATACCAAGAAAAAATTGTTCTTCAAACGTTTTATTATAAAAGTTGATAGCTAGCTTTCTTTTTTATCTGATGAAAATAAAAAGAGCTATCATTTAAATGCAGGGCTTGAAATTAATTACAACATTAATTTGAAATATCGATAAAAATTATTGTTATATATTTTTTAAGAAATCAAAAGTAATATTGAAATTTAATTTATTTATGATATTTAAAATTTATTTTGACATTAAAAATATTAAATTTGATAGTTAATAAATAATTATCGCCTTATAGCTTTTTTTTTTAAAAAATCAACTCAAGCTTAAAATTGAGCAATTGGCCAACAAAGCTATATTATTGTTCATCGTTATTCAGTAGGTAAGTAATAAGTAGTAATACTAATATTTTGTTTTCTTATGCCTATTTCATAGCTTCGTGATACAACGCGTATGATGGAAATGATGGAATGCCCGAATGACGAATCTCTACGTAGTTAGATAGAAATCAAAAGTAAAATCATAAAAATTGTAAAAGTGATTTTTACCTAAATTTTTAATAACTTTATAGTAAAAATCATATTTAAAAAAAAACTATACCTATGACAAATCAGAAACAATTAAATCGATACTGTGCAAAGTAAAAATTATAAGATTATAAACAATATATTATTTTAAATTTATTGAAATAAATTAAAACTATTATCAATAAGCAAATTGAATTAAAATCGAATAATTAAATTCGATTTCAAGCCTATTTAAAGATATTTAATAAAATACTTAATGTAGGTAATTACGCTACGATATATACAAAAAACAAATCTCATCATCAACTCATCAAAAAAATTCAAAAATTGTATACATAATCTTAAGTAAATGATTTACGTGTAACATATTGGTGAATTTATTTGATAGATATTGTTAAAAGTTTATTGCTATAATTTATTATCATATCTACATAGTTTTAAAGGTCTGGAAATAATTCCATTCTGATTATAATTTATGAATTATAAATTTTCATCGTATTCTATTAATTTTTATTTTATTTTTAACTGGTTATTATTTTCGCTGGATGGAAATTTTCTGATTTTTCTTTTTATACACAACAATGCCACTGAGAAGTGGAGTTAGAACAAACGTTCAACACTCGAGTGTGTGCACTGTGCCGGTGCTTTAGGAATACCACTTTACAACAGACATAATATAGGAGTTCTATACAAAATACTTCTCATGCTATTACTTACTAGTGACTAGGATCATGCACAAGGAATCGACCCGATGACAGTTTGCACGTCTTCCCATATTGTAAAATAAATATGATAAACCAAGATATTGTACTTGGAGTGTTATCAAAACATATTCAATATTCGTTCAGAAAATCCTTTTTATAATTTGTCATACTTTTCATTTCAAATCGGAAAAATCCCAATTTATACATTATTTTGACATTCAAGAAATGCTTAATAACGTAAACATATTTCTAATTCGATATGTGACCTTAATAATTTATTGACTACTGCAATTACAAATATCAATATATTATTATGTATAGTTAATAGGTATAAGTATTCAAAATATTTAAATTTTAAATAATAACGAAATAGTAGGCATTGACAGTAATAACCTATTATTTACTGTATTAGTAAATAATAATTAATATTTCATAATATGATATACAGATAGGTATAACTACGAAAAAGTATTTTTGTTTTTAAAGTGTATAGTCAAAAGCACCGATATAATTTATGTACTATGTAGGTAGCCATTATATTAATTTTAGGATTCCCTTAGACATTCGAGTCCATAATATGAATTTTTGACACCTAGTAAACTCGTGTAAAATTAATATTCTATTTGACACATTTTCATTATATTATCGATTAGTGTCAATTTATAATTAAATAAATGTTTTGATAATGACATCCAACGTTTCTTATAACACTACATACAGATTGTCTTTAAAATAACTTAATGATGTGAATATAATTTTTAAATCAATATTCCCATCATAAATTACCAGCAAACTCTTTAACGTGGGCTCCAGCCAAAATAACAATATATGCTCTCCCTTAGCCTAATCAAAAATGTTTTTTTAGATCCATAAAAGATTATAGGACAGCATTTTAAACTTCAGTGTTTATTTAGCAGAGTGGAAGATTTGGGTCAATCTTATTTAAGCATAGGATAAGACTCTATTATAAGTACATGTGAGTTCAGCTTAGAATAAGGATTGGCTAACAATATTTGTCGATAAGTATGTCTATATAATTGTATATATTGATTATGAATACTAGTATTAGTAGTATTAGTATTATTATACTAGGTAGTATTCATAACCAAGGTAATATATTAATATTTAAGCATTAAACATTTAATTGCTTTGATTAGAGCCAAAAATACACTTTCCATAAGCATAAGACAGTTATTATGTGGCTTGGTGTGGCGCCGTAGTTGCATTCAGTCAAGAAGCGTGTTCTTAGTGCAAGCACGTCCTGCCTGTTTCACTAGTTCCCGAATGGGTAACCACCCGGATTTTTAGTGACAAATGCTTACCACACACATACACATGTGTTTCAATCCAACCTACCCCTCTCCTACAAAAAGCTAAAGGTCATATAGTTGACGGACTTAAGATAGGTATAAAAAAAACAGATTTTATTATGTAACTTATCAACTATGATGAATTTATAAATAATTCTAATACCTACTTAAAAAAAATCTTATACAAAATTCAATAATTTACACTTAGACATAATTCTTATCGTTACCCTTTTTTTGATTTAAATTGAACCTTAGATTTATTCCCGATAAAAAGTTCTAATCGCAACTAATTTAAAAGTTAGTATTGTTTATAATTCAAAATGATTATATTTATTTCCGTCCAAAAAAGGTGAATAAATGGTTTATTGTTTTCAATTATATAATGGAGTTTTGTTTTTTTTTAAATTTAAGAAAAACGCCAAGCAGAAGTTATACTTTTGACTCTTTTTGAATTGAATAAAAATCACTGAAACTTAGTTTATATTATTTTGAGAAAATTATGTAGACTTTTGTTATTCATGAAAGTGTTTGTTTTACAGCTGCTGTTGATTTACATATATGTTATGAAACGTTGAAATGTAAAACTGTTTTCGTTGTAACATATGTGAATCCACATTTAGTAAAAATGTATTTGACTGAAAGGGTTGATAATTCTGAAATGTAGGTGTATCGTCGTGTATGACTAATTATACAGAGTCATTCAGAAGAAAAACTCATTACTCATACATGGTTGACCATTGTCATGCAAAAATATATGGTTTTCTGATTAATGCCGTACATTACAATATTAACATACGAAATAAATATTTTATATTGTGGTAGTTCTACGACGATATACTCTATGAATCATAGCCTATGATCACTATTTAACCTTAACATGTAGGTTTGGATTAACACGACCAAATTGCAATAAAATTAAGCTGGGTAAAAAAAACTATGACATCATAGTAAAATAGTAAATGATGGGTAAATAAAACTATGACATCATAGTTTTGAATTTTATTTCTTGCAATATAGTAAGCCATAGTACAAGTACAAACTTGTAGTAGTTTTAAACAAATATTTATAGTTCACTTTAGATCAATCAAAGTTACACAATATTTTATATTAAAAATGGGAATAAATATATTATATAAACAAAATACAAAAACATTGAACAAGATGATTCTTTTATCACTAAACAGTTATTCTATCGGTAAATTTATGTTTAAAAAAAAACATTTAAACTTAACATGAAATTATAAAGAAACCTTATAAAAAAATGTAGTATGTTGAAAAAATAAAAAAAACCACATAAATTAACTTATTTATAACAGTTAACTGACATGATAATTTTTGTACAAGAAACAATTCGGAGTGGAGACAGTGTGACATCCTCTATTTCCAATAATATCTTATAATTTATTTATATTAATGTTGGTAATTAATTTCCTATTAATTTATTAATTTATCATAATATGGTATTATAGCTTTAGTAAATTTTTAAATATTTGACAACCTTTGTAGTTGGCAGTGTGGTTACCGTTACAGTTGGCGCATTTAACGGGTTCTTCCCTTTTTTTTTTTTAAACTTTTACTCCTGATTAACATCTGACCCCGATGAGTGAGATAACCAATGACTAGACACTCTAAATCAACATTTCTTTACAAACTTTTTTTATACTTTTATCATATTGTAATCAAAAACATTAGACACACTCGTAGATAAAAACTCCTTCTGCACTTTTTCACCTGATAAGAGTTTTTGTTTAACAATTGCTATTTGTGAATAAGAAAAAAAGATCACAATTTTTTAGGGGTGTTACCTGGGCTGACCAAAACAATTAACTCAAGTGTCTGATTTATTTGAATGTTACGATGTGTTTCGGTTGTGGTTATTTTAAATTGTAGTTTTATTAAAATAAAAATGGGTTGTTATGACTGGAGCATGTATTTGAATTTGGGTGTCTCTGGCTTGAATGCTTGTTTCTTCTGGTATCGTGAATCTGTCGTCCGTTTATTTATATATGATGCTATAACGTTGATGATGCCAAATATTTGTGAATATTGTATAGGTACTTGAAGTGAGCAATAAATAACTAATAATAAAAGCCGTCATTATAAATTATAATATATTAATATCGAACAAGTCGTATAGTAATGAGTAATGACCATCGAATAGTTTAATAATGAGTTATCAATCGCATAACAAAATCATACTAAACTTAGTAGGAAAAAAATCTTGTTGCCTCCTGCACAGTGCACAATCATCCATGGTATTAGAATATGAATTAGTTATGACTAAAAGTAATATTCAGGTATATGTATGTATTGTAATAATTAGTAATTAATAGAATATGTAAGGTACCTATATAGTACATCTGTATATAACAGGTACTAATGGTACTATATATTTGTATACCTAATTATATTATGGATGATATTTATAAATTATTCGTCCAAAGATAATCTTATATTATGTTATTTACTAACGGACACCATTTCAATTTATTTTAAGTGTGCCAAATTTAAGGCGGGCCACTTCCGAAAAATATTTAACACCATCAAGCAACAAGTCCTTACGTTGGTATGTAGTTACTATGTAATAGTCAATAGGTCCGTACTAAATTATATAATATATTGATCTATTGAAATAATAATCATCTCGGACGTTTATAATTTAGGCATGTGAATATTATTGATGTACGCTTTGGTTAAACACTGATAAATATACGACCATAAGCATAAGGAAATTTGAACGATATAAAATAATAGGTAGGTACTTAACTATATTTTATACAAGATACCACCGTGTTTGATTTTACAGAATAAAAAAATACATTTTCAGCTTTTGACAAAGTTACGATGAATTTTAGAAGATTGTACATAATAAAAATAATAATTACTATTATTATTGCTTGAGTCGTTACACTGCAGGCGACACATATCACACGTCGATCAAACAAGATAAGTACATACAGTGGATACCAGATGAAACAGTACCTATTATATTATATAAGAAACGTGACATTTAAACACGCAATAGAGTGCGATTATATATATAGATACGTATAAATGTACTTTGTTTCTCCTTGGTCAAGTAATATGATGATAATTTGGTAGCGCGAAGGTAATGGTTATAGGGGAGAGATATGTGTGTTATAATAAATATTGGAGATTTCCGCATATGATCGCCCTACTACTGTGTTGTACCTAACTGTCTAATGATATTTGAATTACCTACTTTTGTTATATAAACATTTAAACACTTACCTCACTGTAGCTGGTTTTCTTTTAAGTGGTTTGTAGTTCTTCGGGGTCGTGTTCGACAGTCGATATCACGATGACAATATATGTATATTATTTTATGGGATCTGTAGGATTTCGTATATAATTTCTACCTGTGACTATCATCATATGCTCTTAAAATCCTTGCATTAGCAATAGGAGTACGTATAGTTTCTCCGCCAACCGAATGTAATTTAGAGTGATAAATATTTGGTATTACACATTTATATCTTGAACACAGCTCTTAGAATTCCTACATTCGTGGCAGCTAGTACGTATAGTCCAACCGTCGACCGAATGTAATTTAAGTTAATTGAGCACTTACTTCTATACTTATATTCTAATGTAGCTCTTAGAATCCCTACACTCGTGGCAGCTAGTACGTATAGTCCAACCGTCGACCGAATGTAATTTAAGTTAATTGAGCACTTACTTCTATACTTATATTCTAATAAAGCTCTTAGAATCCCTACACTCGTGGCAGCTAGTACGTATAGTCCAACCGTCGACCGAATGTAATTTAAGTTAATTGAGCACTTACTTCTATACTTATATTCTAATAAAGCTCTTAGAATCCCTACACTCGTGGCAGCTAGTACGTATAGTCCAACCGCTGACCGAATGTAATTTAAGTTAAGAGAGCACTTATTACTATACTTGTGTTCTAAAACATAAATGTGTAGTAACGATGTGACAGACCTATAATATGATGACTGTCACAGAACCTTATGTTTTGAAAGATCAATGGATAGGTTAGTGTAAAAAGATGAACAATTTTAATTTAACTGATAAAGAGACAACCAATTTAGACAGACATACCGGGTGAAGGAATGGTTCAATATACATATATTGTATACGCATAAACGCACAGTGATGGCTTGGACAGCAGTGGAAAAAGATCGTGATGTTGACTGGCGTGGACCTTGTGCATCTCCGGAATAGACACTGGCATGGAGTCGATTTTCTGTGGCCCTTATATATGATTTTTGTTGATCCCTTCTTCTTATGCATGGATTAAAGTATTGATATATTTTTATTATTTCGTGTGGTGTGACAACGGTACACCTGGTAATTTATAGTTTTGTTTTGACCGAAGTCTTGATTGGAGAATTATCGAAGGGGACTTGAAGTATATAATATATATATATATGTGTACGTACACGTGTGATGTACGTATATGTATACGAAAGAATGCTTTCATGATTTTATAATATACGGTGTTTACTGGCGCCGTTGATATTTGATTGTGTTGTCTCCACTAAATATCTGGTCGGAGAGGTGTAGAATATTATTTATGTGTTGCAGGTGCTGCGTGTATGTAAAAGAAGTGCGTATATTGTAGGTATATATGTGCCTAATGCGTACGTATATATGCATATCGGACCACCCACACTCCATAATATGGTCCGTTTTCATTATTTGTCTCGTGTTTTATTCTAAGTCTAAATATTATATATTACACAATTTTCACTATAAAAGAGTTCTTTTATTAATTATTAAGAAACAATAATAATTATTAATAAACATACTATTTATAAAAGAAAATCGATTTTTCATAACTAATAACTTTCTACTTTCGAATAATACAAAATATAATAATAATTAATAACAGTAAAAATACATGTAATATCTACTTAATAGTTAATAGATGGTACCTACCAGTGCCGCAATTAGGATTCTTGTGACCCCGGACACATTCAATGTATGCGGGGCCCTGAAGTCTATGTAAAATATAATATTTTTTATATTTTATGTACCTATACAAAAATAAATAATGATGGTGATTTTCTTTTAAAAAAAACAAAATTTTTACAAGCACTTAAAACACTGAAAATCGTGAACTTCGTAAAGCTTTACCATAAAAACTAATAATTTCCGGCAGTTAATTTTTGCATCATAGATATACATCTTAACTGGTCGCAACACATGGGTTACCGAAAAAAAAAATAGAAAAATTTGCTTGAGCGCCGCTTAACTAGATTATAAATTTATAACACTAAATTAAAAAAGATTTTAGAGGTATTAAGAAATTGTCTTCAAATTATCACATTTAATTATTTATTATATAGTGATATTATTGGTAGGTTCAGTTTCTATTTTATAATAGATCAATAGCAAATAGGTTACCTAAATCACATTTTTTTAAATTTAAATCCCGGTAGTCGAGTTTTTGGCAAGTACCAAAAAGGAGACTTATAATAATTCACATTGTAATTTAATAGAATGTCTATACATTTGCGGACCAGTTTCGGATAGTTAAATTTGGCATGCGAACTATGAATGAAATAGAAAACCAGAATAAGTACATTGCTGATCACAAAAATTTCTGTAAAAGTACGTACGATTTAACAAAGACCGATTAGGTACTGAGTATAGTATATAAGTTCTATGGATTTATCATAGTAAATAATATATTTTATCTATGGCTATCGTCAATTATTGTCGACATTCGTCGGCGACGATTAACAATTCTAATAATTTCAGTGAACAAAAAAATAATAAGCGATCAATATATACGGACAGTTTGTTAGCACAAATTCACACATTTCGTTATGGTCAGATTATTTTCATTAAATATTTCGATACTTTCAAGTTTCAGTTCTGAGCAAGATGATGATGAATGAAGATAGCCGTTTTTTCGGCGACGGCGCCACTCTAGCTAGATTTCACCGGAGGAGTCGATGTCTACACGTAAGTTTGTTTTCATATTATTGCTATTTTAGTATTTTACATTTACTTTAAGACTTAAATTAAATATTTATTGCCCCGGACAATCTGTTAACTGGGTGACGTAGAAGCATTTATAAGTTTAATCCTAAAAGCGCCATGTATAAAATACGCGAGACCGAACAGTCCAAAGTCCGTCTTCGTTTCACTACTCCAAGTTTAATAAGTGCCTTTTTGCATAGGTATACTACAAGCCGGGTATCACCTTAGGTTTTTCGTGAAGTATTTAAAACAATATAATGTTATCAATCTTTATATTTTATATACATAAATACATTATAAACCTCTTGTATTTTATTAACATACTCACAAATTTTTTAGTGTAGTTTATACCCTATATGGCTAGATATTAAATGTTTTGCAATTATATATTTTACTATAATTATTATTTTCCATTATCATATAATATAACAATACACTTTAAATTAAATTAGTTGTTATCAAGACAGACTCTTTTCTGGATGTTATCAAAACGGATTATGCTTAAAAAAATTGTACAGTTGTCGTAGCAGTCAGTTGCTAGATCAACCCGTGAGACATTAAATAATTTTTTCGAAAAATATATGTACCTTATATGTATGGCTCATACAATTAAGAATTTATAGTTAATAGAAATGCGGATGTTTATACTTCATAGATATTTTTTTATTGAAATCTTGTAAATAATTGAATTAAGCAATCGGGTACAAATCACTAGTATCAATTTTATTATATTACGTGTAAAATCACCGGAACGAAGTGCAGACTGCAGATTATTAAGCATTAGTACAGCAGTAGGTTATAGTCATTTTTGCCCAAAAAATTACATTCAAAAGTGTCATAGTGTATTCGTGTATATAAATTATAATAATATACTCTATTAATAGTATATATTTGTGATGTCTATAAACTTGTGGACTAATTAGTTTGGTTAAATTTAGTATACGATAAATAACTGAAATAGAAAACAAGAATACATTGCAGACCACAAATATTTCTGTAAAAGAAAACACGGTGTATCAATACACCGTGTATGTGTGTTGAGTGTAGAAGTTCTATGGATTTATCATATTAAATAATATATTTTATATCATCTATGGCAATCGCCAATTGTCGATATTCGTCTGCGACTATTAACAATTCTAATAATTTTAGTGAAAAAAAAAATAATAAGCCATCAATATAATATACAGATAGTTCGTTAAGCAGTGTATAATATTATAATGTAAGTTTTAACACGAATTCGCACATTTCGTTATGTTCAGGTAATTTTCATGAATTATTTCGATAGTTTCAAGTTACATTTCGGAACGAGATGAAGACGGATGAAGATAGCTGTTTTTTCGGTGGCTTCACGTACTGGACGTTTGCATTGTTGATTCACTCTAGCTAGGCTTCACCGGAAGAGTCGATGTTTCAGCGTAAGTTTGTTTTCATATTATTTCGGGATTTACGTTTACTTTTTAGGCATTTTAATAATTAAAAACATAATATAACGTAATGTTGTAGTAGAAGCTGGAAACTGTAGTGCCTATATTCTAATTTTTGAATTTTTTAAATTTTAATGTAACATTTATTATGCCTACACAAAACCCTTTTCTACAAAAATTGAATTAAAAATAAACAATATGATCATTGATTACATACGGAGTATCTATAATATATTATGCATGGAAAACGAAGGTCGAATTTGACTACCTACTTATCGTGTACACATCAAACACAACAAAGAAATAATAAAAAAAAAATTAAAAATTAAATACACATCATAGTGAAATAAAAATATTCATCGTTCCACTCAGAATCTAAAATACAAATTATAGGTCCCCGATGCAATTAAAATTTTCATAATATTGAATAATAATTAATAATTTTGTGATCAGCAGTATTCGTAGAAAATGTTAGATTTGAAATTTTAGAATCTAGTTGGTATTATAGCCGATACTGTAAATTTGATGAATTTACTGAGTATACCTTTATGTTACCTAAAATCCAGTAATCACATTTTTATTTAATGATTTATAAAATACAATAAGCTTTTATAAAAATATGCTTGTACTTCTGCAGATATCTATTCACCATATTAATAAATAATTAAATTAATAAACGAAAATAAAAATTCAAATAATATATCATATTTGATACCTATTATTATAATTCAAATTCAAAATTATAAACTATTGTGATTTTTGTCATACAAAATTTCAACGAACAAATATTGTTCCTTAACATGGAACTATTTGATATAAAAAGTTGCATTATATGATATCCGTGGATTCATCATATGACGTACCTAGTATAATATCTATTATTCTATGGCAAATCTCAATGTCGTTGCAGACGACACAGTCAATTAAAAATTCTAAAATTTCAATAAGCAAAGCAGATATGAGTAAAAAACTTACTGCGTCCCGTATAATTTTATTTTTCATAAATCACAATATTTTAAGTTCTGTATTCTCTGAAGCGTTTCGTCATCGGCATCACAGTTCTCACACTTTACGGATTCCGCCGAAAAAGTCGATAATCAAACTATTAAAGTAAGTTTTTTTTCATATTCTTTTGGGGCTTATTTTACTTTCATTTTTTCTAAAATATATGGTAAAAAATAAATCATATCTCACTATAAAAAAATAATAAAACATAAAGTATTTTAAATTTGAGTGGAATAATTTTTTATGATCATAACCACATTGCCTACAGATTATTAAGCATTAGTACAGCAGTAGTTTATAGTCATTTTTGCCCGAAAAATTACATTTAAAAGTGTCATCGTGTATTCGTGTATATAAATTATAATAATATACTCTGAGGGCCGTTCTTACAATGTCCGGTAAAGTGTCGGTTAACGCTAACCAACTAATAACAGATTTTATTACCTGCAGGATTATACGGGTTATGTGTAGGTTAAATTTAACCAGACATTGTAAGAACGGCCTTAAAAGTTTTATAAATCCACGAACACCTACTATTTTTAAATTACAACAAAATAACTAAAATCGTTATTCTTTGTTTTAATAAGTAATTTCGTCCAAATTTGAACTTATAATGTCTGTAAAAACTAACTGTGTTTTTAATAGATCATTTAGTTTTTTTTTGTTAGAGTATGAACACTCAATATGAACTATTTTTGAGAATTCTTGTTTTACATTTTCAATCCTTAGCAATAAAAGTTGAACATTTTATAAATTTTACTACTAAATAGTAATTTGTAAACTATCAATTTGATAATTCAAATGTCTATAAATCACTGAAAACGAGTCGAAATATTTTGAACATTATATAATGTATATTATGATAGTTTAAACATTTGATGGACATTTTAAATACCGACAGTTAATAGTTGTTGAATAACAACAAAATAAGAAAATCGTTATACGAGAATCATATACAAATCATTGTAAAATCAAAATATTCATTGCTCCAGTAGTCCACTCTAAAATACAAGCTAACACACAAGCCCGGATAAGGGGGCTGGGCAAGGGTGGCACTGTAACGGGGCCCATCTTTATCCCCAAAATATATTTTTTTAACGCTTCCAATACATTTAAAAAATATATATATATTGAAGTAGGTACAGGTATAGGTAGTAGATAAATTATTATTACTTAATAAATAATAATTATAAAAGAAAATTGTTCTCAATTTTACATCATGAAAAATTACTTTAAATAATGGACTGCTGTGTTGGTAAACACAATTTTCATTATGTTTTTTTTTCTGAGTATTTTCGATTACTGATTTAACTATTAACTACCTGTAGTTATAAGAAAACAATATTTAGTTCTTGTAAATTAGGTATTTCAGTTAAAAGTATTAACGCATATTATACTAAACTTTCGAGGACCATAGTTATTAGTTAATAAGTAATATATTACATATTTCCATATAATATATATATATATATAATGTATTTTTATTTTTATTAAATTGTTGTAAAAAAAGGCTAAAAGTTTGAAATCTAAATTATAATTTGTTTATTTTATTATAATGGTTGACTTTTTATTAGGAATAAATGGAAGTGTTAATTTTAAAATAAAAGTGTTCTCTAGGTTAGTGGAAGCATAAATGCAATAAGGGGAAAATATACATTTTGGGTTATCAATTATCACTTTTAAATGGCTTGAAACCTATTGAAAAAAATTTCTGTTTTGGTTTCGATTTATACACTGGTTTCTAATTTTTTTCGGTTTTGGTTTTGGATTTAATACCGATTTCCAATTTTTTCCGATTTTGTTTTTGATTTTATCATCGGTTTCAGTTTTTAAACGGTTTATACCGGTTTCTAAAATCGGTTTCAATACCTGGACTATTTACGTTCATTCTTAGTTTATTAATTTTTTTGAATCGCTGGATCGAGCGTCCGATCGCTCGTGTAAAGTAAACTTTCAAAAATGTCAAGATACAAAGATTTTCAAAAAAAAAATACCGTTTTTTAAATTATATTTTAGGTTTTTAATTATTATACAGGTATGCAATTTTTGTCGAGTCGGTATTGAATTTATTCCCGGTTAAAGTAAATTTTAAATTAAAGGTGGCTTAAAAGTTTTTTGTGATAATGAATAAAAGGAAACTGAGAAAAAAAGGAACGCCAAAATCGTAAATACGCCACTGGTACTATGACGTAAGATTCACTCTGTATATTTTTTGCATAGTAAAAAATTATACAATAATATAAAGTCGTTAATATGTAATAATACAATTATTTTGAAGTTAAAGTTGAAAGGGGGCCCACTAAGTGTATGGTGTCTCGGGGCCCAATTGATCCTTAATCTGGGCTTGCTAACACATAATAGTTAGGTAGGTGTAATACAAATTAAACATTATACATATAAAATATAATATCTGTGACGCTTAGGTCATAAGAATATTGTTGAACATTTTACTGCAAGCTGCGTGTTTTTTCAGAAATGGTATTTAATTCGTCAGTGAAGATTTGTCAACTGGGAATAATATATCATAAGCAGACTGAAATGTGTGAACGTTGTAGTATTTCGAAGACTAAGTTTTATGGCAGATTTTGATTCGGACACGGGGTATGTATTTTCTTCTTTTTCAGTAGGTTTCTTTTTATTATAGTTAATCGATCAGGGTTGTATTGCCCGAAACTTTTCAATTATTTGTATTGTTGCCTTCTATACTGGTATAACACTATTCTGGCTATCAATAAAGTTGTGATAAAAACTAGGAAATTGGTCAGGTATGATCTTTTTTGGTATGTAAGTACTAATTCTTTTGAGTAGATAATTCGTTCAATTATTTAAATATTTTCACCGATAATCAAGTACGTTGACTTGTAGGTAACTAGAGACTGAGTGAATAGGAATTAGGAAGTGTATGATGTGGCGAAGATAAGGAAAGAGGTCATTAGGATTTCAGAGTGTTTGGCGTATGAAAGGGAAATGCGAAAAAGAAATGTTAGGTTAGGGTAGGTAAGTGGAGCGAGAGTAGCAGATATGAGAATGTCAAGTTGAGTGTGTAGGTAAATGCAGGGGGAAAGTGAGAGGTGAGAAGACTGAAGAAGTGATGGGTAGATAGGATACCGATGATAGTATGGAGGTGCTGGAAAAGTGGGCGGGTGAACGTGTATAGATGTGTGAGAAGGGGGAAGAAAAAGTGTGAAGGTAGAATAGTTAGGTTGACAATACCGAATACGTAGGAAAGGATCTCGAATTGCAAAGGCCACTCGACTCTTTGGCTGAAACTACCGGCGGTAGGTTTACAACCTAGACTTATGGGATAGAATAAAAAGATCGGTTGGTTGCCGGTTGGGATGTCAGTGCACTATTTGTTTCCATCTTTGACTCACGCGAAGTAACATCATAGGCGCTATTGGGGGATGGGGGGGGGGTCTAGGGGGCGGGCTTGTAGCCAAATAAAAAAATTATGCGGATCTGTATTGATTTCATGAAGTTTCATCAATTTTAATTATTATATAAGTTATGACTTATTAGCGTGTAAATAATTAAAATTTAAAATGCTTATAAATAATAATTAAACTGATTCAAAGACACACAAAAAAAATAATATTTAATGTCTACTAAAAAAAATTACAATATATATATATCTTAATAATTAATAAACAGTTATTGGCAACTATTGCTTAAATGTCGGTTGGAGACTGTAGTCATCACCAGCTAAAAGTAAACGTGAGGGCGTTGCCCTCACACCACTATAAAAATATTAATTTGAAAATATAAAAACCATAAAATAAAAGAAATTTCTTATTTTCAAGTTTAATTCTTCATAATAATATACTGTCTATACCTAATTAAAAAACAAAAATTAAGAGTTACAGTTGAATTTTAAAAAAGTTTATTAATATATTACGAAACAATTGAATAATTTATTTTTTTTTTTGGAGGGGGGGAATTACAAGTTTTCGGGGGTTGCGCTTATGATTGTGCGTGGGTCAGAGATGGAAATAAATAGTCCACTAAAAATATGACGTCCTCTTAAGTGTTATCAAGTTAAGGGGGGGGGGGGTCACACTACACCGTGTCGTATAAAATAATCACGGTTACCACAGTTACCAAACGATACACACATATTCAACTATGCGGTATCGTGTGGTAACTGTGGTGACCGTGATTATTTTACACGACACGGTGTAGTGTGAACCCTCCTTAGGGGGGTTGGAAGCTGTTAATTGTTGATAATTAACATTAACTGTGGTAGTGGTATGATTGGAAGTTAAAGTAATAAGCAGGGCTGTGAATTGAATGCATTAAAAAAATTTTAAATAAGCACTAAAATTATTCGATAAAATGCTCTATAAAAAAAGCCATTATTAAAAATCATTGAAATTAATAAATACAAATTATAAATGGTTTACAAAAAAAAATTCTTTATTCACATACTAGCTAAGTATCATTATTTTTCTAATTTGTAAAAAATTATGAATGTATATTGTAGCCAATTTAGACCTGATTTACAGATAAATACAATTTTTTTTAAGAAAAATCATAAATAAAAAACATCATAAAAACTTGCAACTATAAAAATGCCTTAACCCAAAATATAGACATGGGATTTTGTATTTGTACAAAAAAATAAATGTTTAATTTAAATACTAGTTAGGTGGCCAAGAAAACATGTAATTACTTACCTAACCCATTAAATTATATGCTAAATACGATTTCGTATTTAAACTATAAATAAACCAAAACAAATTTTGGCCGTATCCATTATCTTACAGTTTTTATACTGTGTATCAAACAAATATGCAAATGCATTTAATTCACAGCCCTGGTAATAAGTAATGATTTATCAGCTGTATAGGCGAAACTGTTGTGCAGTGAGACTAGTATTGGTAACGGACAACAGTGTTGCAATAATACTGATCTCCCAAAAATTCATACAAATACTTCAAATAAATCATTAAGCAAACTCTATTAAATATTAATTTATGAAAAACTATAGGTAGTTATTACAAAGCATTATTATTATAAATGAAACAAAACTATGAACTATAATTGACTGTATCTTAGTGTATCCCATGTCTCGCTGTACATATAGATACTTCTATATTTTTAGCTAAATAATTTCTGTTAAAATAAAGAAAAATGTATTAAGTACTGTTCCTATAATTTCCAAATTTGAGTTTTTACTTTTAATATCTTTATAAAAAAATATCATAGAAGGTTAAGTACAGTTATTTCATATGTATAGGTACATTTGCGGGGTTTGATTTAACTAATATCTACATTCTAAATGCAATGAACCTTGCAAAAATGTTATTCTACTACTCTGCTCATATAAGCTTTAAAATTTAAATAGTTAGCAAAAAAACTACTTGTAAGATATTTAATTTATATAGATATAAATACTCCACCAAATTAAAAAATAATTTACTTTTCATAAATATGATTGACGGATTTCGCTCAAACACAATAAAAAAAATATAAATAATTTTTTTTTTTACATATAATAGTTTTAAAATTTTTTCTAATTTGACTTTGATAATACTATAGTTAGTGTAAAATAAAAATCTATATTGAAATTAATGTACAATAGTCATATATCGCAATACATGTTCAAATGCATAATATATTATAACAAAATATGTTTAAATGTACATAGCAGACCACATATTTATTGGCTGCACAATATTCTGTACTTCACACAGTCTCTCTTTAAAATAATCCCGTCTACAAAATATAAATCATTTGTAAATCTAAAGACTTAATTGAGTACCTAATAGATAATTGTTCTAAAAGAGCGACGTGCCCTGTCGCCAGCTCAGTAAATCTAAAGACTTATTTGAGTACCTACCTAATAGATAATTGTTCTAAAAGAGCGACGTGCCCTGTCGCCATCACATTCTTTGCCCTTTGGCTTAGTGTGAATATCTGGACATTACAATTGCGGAAAGGTGTTAAGTGTACGTATCGGCCGCTGTTACTAGATCCCGGATGGGTGACCACCCGGAATTTTTAGCAACAAATAGTTGCCACACATACTAACGTGTTTTAACCAACCGTTACTACTCACTACAAACAACCTACAAGCAAAAAAACTATCTTATGGTCAAAGTTGCTGGGCTCAAGCTCAAGCTCAAAAAAAAAAAAAAAAATCATTCAAAAAAAAAAAACTTATTACGAAATGTACAATACTAATAAGTTATATTAGATAGACGTGCGGGGTCGTCTGATTAGGTTAAATCAAAAATAGTATTTATATCATTTCTTTTGTTAAAAGTTTAAAAGAGAGACTGTCGTGACTTGAGTTACAGTTCTGTCTTAAATTTACTTTTTATATAGAGAAAACTTAAAGGTGGCTGGCATATTAATATCAGAGTATTTATCGATACATAATTTTTAAAAAAGAATTATTATAATATATATATTATAGTGTTAAAAAAAATAAAAAAATATTATAAAATAATAATACTAGGTAGGTAATAATAATAATAGATTTGAATAATATTATGCAAAAATAATTTGATATGTATCCATAAAAATGGCATATATGTGCTTCAAATTGTTTACACGAGCAAGTGAGCTAGGTATGGCTCCATCCGTAATATTTGGTATAGGCTTAAGGTGTCAAAAATCAAAGGAAAAACTTGATAATCAAACACTTAAGTTCGGCAGCCGACTCAAGATCTTTTTATTCAAAGTGTCCTAATAAGTCATAAGAGGGTTAATTAGGTAAGCCTATTATGGTTAGTGGATCCAATGGTGATGATAGACGACTATCATCACTGGTCGTGAGCTTTGCAATGATCTTTTCCTACTAACTATCCAGGTATTCGATATTGTAAACATAACAATGAAAGAAAATATTTAAATAATGGTAATTTTAGGTTAGGTTAGGATAAGAGATCAAATTAGACGTTAACTAATTATCATAGTTTTGAACACGGTCTTAAAGACTGCCAGCTAGAGTTGTACCAGTATACTTAAAAACTTAAATACAGCCAACTTTAATTAATGATTTTTTTACCACAACGAACTAAAAATAATATGTATTTTAAAATATAATAAAATATAATGTTATTAGGTTTTTATAAGATTTTAAATACTTATTAATTTTTAAATATTTAAAATGTATAACTTAATATTATTTTAAATTAAACATTATTTTATGTCCTTCATAAATTACAATCACATGGTAGAGTCCGTAAAGGACCTCTTTCTCATTTAATTATTTTGCATCCTTAATAAATTACATTCATTTTTATACATTTTCTAATACATATATTACAGTGATACACCTCTGATCATAATAACTGTTCGTTAATTATAATGTAAGCAATACCTAGTTTTTGGGTTTTAGTTAAAATGTACCTTCCAGCGTATTCTTATGTTTAGTGTTAATTCACATGGGTTCCTCGTAATCAAATTTTTTCGATTCATTTTACTCTAGTAGATCTTTTTATACAAACGTTTTTAAACGAGCTGTTTAATCTTTGATATGTGTTCTGATTGTATAATTTTTTGTAAATTTTTTTTTGGTTTTCTAAAATGCATTTGCCTGCGGGCGCCAACACTCCCCATCAATTTTTTTTTTAGGAATTTGACTTAAGTAGAATTTTTTGGACAGACATGTTTATTGATTACCTTCAGGTGCCCTTTGTATTATCATTCTTTAATGAGATTATCATCGTCAATTGTTTTTCTGTTTATGAATCTGAATATTGTAGTTTGAACTCATTGATATGTGTTCTGATTAAATAATTTTTTCTAATTTTTTTTTTGGTTTTCTAAAATACCTTTGCCTGCGGGCGCCAACCCTCCCTTTCAATTTTTTTTTTAGGAATTTGAGTTTAGTTGAATTTTTTGTATAGACTTGAATATTTTTAACAAGCAGGTGCCCTCTGTATCATCATTCTTTAATGAGCCAATCATTGGCAATATGGTTTTTTCTGTTTTGGATTCTAGTTTGAACTCTTTAATGTGTTTCCTACTGTATAATTTTTTCTAATTTTTTTTTGGTTTTCTAAAATGCATTTGCCTGCGGGCGCCAACACTCCCCTTCAATTTTTTTTTTAGGAATTTTACTCTAGGTCTAGTAGAATTTTTTGGACAGACATGTATATTGATAACCTTCAGGTGCCCTTTGTATTATCATTCTTTAATGAGCTTATCATCGTCAGTTGTTTTTCAGTTTATGAATCTGAAGACTGTATTTTGAACTCATTGATATGTGTTCTGATTGTATAATTTTATTTTTTTTGGTTTTCTAAAATGCAATTGCCTGCGGGCGCCAACACTCCCCTTCAATTTTTTTTTGGAATTTGACTCTAGTTGATTATTTTGTATCGACTTGAATATTGTTAACAAGCAGGTGCCCTCTGTATCATCATTCTTTAATGAGCTAATCATTGGCAATATTGTTTTTTCTGTTTTGGATTCTAGTTTGAACTCTTTAATGTGTTTCCTACTGTATAATTTTTTCTAAATTTTTTTTTGGTTTTCTAAAATGCATTTGCCTGCGGGCGCCAACACTCCCCTTCAATTTTTTTTTTTAGGAATTTGACTTAAGTATTTTTTGGACAGACATGTTTATTGATTACCTTCAGGTGCCCTTTGTATTATCATTCTTTAATGAGATTATCATCGTCAGTTGTTTTTCTGTTTATAAATCTGAATATTGTAGTTTGAACTCATTGATATGTGTTCTGATTAAATAATTTTTTCTAATTTTTTTTTGGTTTTCTAAAATACCTTTGCCTGCGGGCGCCAACCCTCCCTTTCAATTTTTTTTTTAGGAATTTGAGTTTAGTTGAATTTTTTGTATAGACTTGAATATTGTTAACAAGCAGGTGCCCTCTGTATCATCATTCTTTAATGAGCTAATCATTGGCAATATTGTTTTTTCTGTTTTGGATTCTAGTTTGAACTCTTTAATGTGTTTCCTACTGTATAATTTTTTCTAATTTTTTTTTTGGTTTTCTAAAATACCTTTGCCTGCTGGCGCCAACCCTCCCTTTCAATTTTTTTTTTAGGAATTTGAGTTTAGTTGAATTTTTTGTATAGACTTGAATATTGTGAACAAGCAGGTGCCCTCTGTATCATCATTCTTTAATGAGCTTATCATTGGCAATATTGTTTTTTCTGTTTTGGATTCTAGTTTGAACTCTTTAATGTGTTTCCTACTGTATAATTCTTTCTAAATTTTTTTTTGGTTTTCTAAAATGCATTTGCCTGCGGGCGCCAACACTCCCCTTCAATTTTTTTTTTAGGAATTTTACTCTAGGTCTAGTAGAATTTTTTGGACAGACATGTATATTGATAACCTTCAGGTGCCCTTTGTATTATCATTCTTTAATGAGATTATCATCGTCAGTTGTTTTTCAGTTTATGAATCTGAAGACTGTATTTTGAACTCATTGATATGTGTTCTGATTGTATAATTTTATTTTTTTTGGTTTTCTAAAATGCAATTGCCTGCGGGCGCCAACACTCCCCTTCAATTTTTTTTAGGAATTTGACTCTAGTTGAATTTTTTGTATAGACTTGAATATTGTTAACAAGCAGGTGCCCTCTGTATCATCATTCTTTAATGAGCTAATCATTTTCAATATTGTTTTTTCGGTTTTGGATTCTGGACATTTTATTTTGAACTCTTTAATGTGTTCTCCTACTGTATATTTTTTTCTACATTTTTTTTTGTTTTCTAAAATGCATTTGCCTGCGGGCGCCAACACTCCCCTTCAATTTTTTTTAGGAATTTGACTCTAGTTCTAGTAGAATTTTTTGGACAGACATGTATATTGATTACCTTCAGGTGCCATTTGTATTATCATTCTTTAATGAGCTTATCATCGTCAGTTGTTTTTCAGTTTATGAATCTGAAGACTGTATTTTGAACTCATTGATATGTGTTCTGATTGTATAATTTTATTTTTTTTGGTTTTCTAAAATGCAATTGCCTGCGGGCGCCAACACTCCCCTTCAATTTTTTTTTTTAGGAATTTTACTCTAGTAGAATTTTTTGGACAGACATGTTTATTGATTACCTTCAGGTGCCCTTTGTATTATCATTCTTTAATGAGATTATCATCGTCAGTTGTTTTTCTGTTTATGAATCTGAATATTGTAGTTTGAACTCATTGATATGTGTTCTGATTGTATAATTTTTTCTAATTTTTTTTTGGTTTTCTAAAATAAATTTGCCTGCGGGCGCCAACCCTCCCTTTCAATTTTTTTTTTAGAAATTTGAGTTTAGTTGAATTTTTTGTATAGGCTTGAATATTTTTAACAAGCAGGTGCCCTCTGTATCATCATTCTTTAATGAGCTAATCATTGGCAATATTGTTTTTTCTGTTTTGGATTCTAGTTTGAACTCTTTAATGTGTTTCCTACTGTATAATTCTTTCTAAATTTTTTTTTGGTTTTCTAAAATGCATTTGCCTGCGGGCGCCAACACTCCCCTTCAATTTTTTTTTTAGGAATTTTACTCTAGGTCTAGTAGAATTTTTTGGACAGACATGTATATTGATAACCTTCAGGTGCCCTTTGTATTATCATTCTTTAAGGAGATTATCATCGTCAGTTGTTTTTCAGTTTATGAATCTGAAGACTGTATTTTGAACTCATTGATATGTGTGCTGATTGTATAATTTTATTTTTTTTGGTTTTCTAAAATGCAATTGCCTGCGGGCGCCAACACTCCCCTTCAATTTTTTTTTAGGAATTTGACTCTAGTTGAATTTTTTGTATAGACTTGAATATTGTTAACAAGCAGGTGCCCTCTGTATCATCATTCTTTAATGAGCTAATCATTTTCAATATTGTTTTTTCGGTTTTGGATTCTGGACATTTTATTTTGAACTCTTTAATGTGTTCTCCTACTGTATATTTTTTTCTACATTTCTTTTTGGTTTTCTAAAATGCATTTGCCTGCGGGCGCCAACACTCCCCTTCAATTTTTTTTTTAGGAATTTGACTCTAGTTCTAGTAGAATTTTTTGGACAGACATGTATATTGATTACCTTCAGGTGCCCTTTGTATTATCATTCTTTAATGAGCTTATCATCGTCAGTTGTTTTTCAGTTTATGAATCTGAAGACTGTATTTTGAACTCATTGATATGTGTTCTGATTGTATAATTTTATTTTTTTTGGTTTTCTAAAATGCAATTGCCTGCGGGCGCCAACACTCCCCTTCAATTTTTTTTTTTAGGAATTTTACTCTAGTAGAATTTTTTGGACAGACATGTTTATTGATTACCTTCAGGTGCCCTTTGTATTATCATTCTTTAATGAGATTATCATCGTCAGTTGTTTTTCTGTTTATAAATCTGAATATTGTAGTTTGAACTCATTGATATGTGTTCTGATTAAATAATTTTTTCTAATTTTTTTTTTGGTTTTCTAAAATACCTTTGCCTGCGGGCGCCAACCCTCCCTTTCAATTTTTTTTTTAGGAATTTGAGTTTAGTTGAATTTTTTGTATAGACTTGAATATTGTTAACAAGCAGGTGCCCTCTGTATCATCATTCTTTAATGAGCTAATCATTGGCAATATTGTTTTTTCTGTTTTGGATTCTAGTTTGAACTCTTTAATGTGTTTCCTACTGTATAATTTTTTCTAATTTTTTTTTTGGTTTTCTAAAATACCTTTGCCTGCTGGCGCCAACCCTCCCTTTCAATTTTTTTTTTAGGAATTTGAGTTTAGTTGAATTTTTTGTATAGACTTGAATATTGTGAACAAGCAGGTGCCCTCTGTATCATCATTCTTTAATGAGCTTATCATTGGCAATATTGTTTTTTCTGTTTTGGATTCTAGTTTGAACTCTTTAATGTGTTTCCTACTGTATAATTCTTTCTAAATTTTTTTTTGGTTTTCTAAAATGCATTTGCCTGCGGGCGCCAACACTCCCCTTCAATTTTTTTTTTAGGAATTTTACTCTAGGTCTAGTAGAATTTTTTGGACAGACATGTATATTGATAACCTTCAGGTGCCCTTTGTATTATCATTCTTTAATGAGATTATCATCGTCAGTTGTTTTTCAGTTTATGAATCTGAAGACTGTATTTTGAACTCATTGATATGTGTTCTGATTGTATAATTTTATTTTTTTTGGTTTTCTAAAATGCAATTGCCTGCGGGCGCCAACACTCCCCTTCAATTTTTTTTTAGGAATTTGACTCTAGTTGAATTTTTTGTATAGACTTGAATATTGTTAACAAGCAGGTGCCCTCTGTATCATCATTCTTTAATGAGCTAATCATTTTCAATATTGTTTTTTCGGTTTTGGATTCTGGACATTTTATTTTGAACTCTTTAATGTGTTCTCCTACTGTATATTTTTTTCTACATTTCTTTTTGGTTTTCTAAAATGCATTTGCCTGCGGGCGCCAACACTCCCCTTCAATTTTTTTTTTTAGGAATTTTACTCTAGTAGAATTTTTTGGACAGACATGTTTATTGATTACCTTCAGGTGCCCTTTGTATTATCATTCTTTAATGAGATTATCATCGTCAGTTGTTTTTCTGTTTATGAATCTGAATATTGTAGTTTGAACTCATTGATATGTGTTCTGATTGTATAATTTTTTCTAATTTTTTTTTGGTTTTCTAAAATACCTTTGCCTGCGGGCGCCAACCCTCCCTTTCAATTTTTTTTTTAGAAATTTGAGTTTAGTTGAATTTTTTGTATAGGCTTGAATATTTTTAACAAGCAGGTGCCCTCTGTATCATCATTCTTTAATGAGCTAATCATTGGCAATATTGTTTTTTCTGTTTTGGATTCTAGTTTGAACTCTTTAATGTGTTTCCTACTGTATAATTCTTTCTAAATTTTTTTTTGGTTTTCTAAAATGCATTTGCCTGCGGGCGCCAACACTCCCCTTCAATTTTTTTTTTTAGGAATTTGACTCTAGTTCTAGTAGAATTTTTTGGACAGACATGTATATTGATTACCTTCAGGTGCCCTTTGTATTATCATTCTTTAATGAGCTTATCATCGTCAGTTGTTTTTCAGTTTATGAATCTGAAGACTGTATTTTGAACTCATTGATATGTGTTCTGATTGTATAATTTTATTTTTTTTGGTTTTCTAAAATGCAATTGCCTGCGGGCGCCAACACTCCCCTTCAATTTTTTTTTTTAGGAATTTTACTCTAGTAGAATTTTTTGGACAGACATGTTTATTGATTACCTTCAGGTGCCCTTTGTATTATCATTCTTTAATGAGATTATCATCGTCAGTTGTTTTTCTGTTTATAAATCTGAATATTGTAGTTTGAACTCATTGATATGTGTTCTGATTAAATAATTTTTTCTAATTTTTTTTTTGCTTTTCTAAAATACCTTTGCCTGCGGGCGCCAACCCTCCCTTTCAATTTTTTTTTTAGGAATTTGAGTTTAGTTGAATTTTTTGTATAGACTTGAATATTGTTAACAAGCAGGTGCCCTCTGTATCATCATTCTTTAATGAGCTAATCATTGGCAATATTGTTTTTTCTGTTTTGGATTCTAGTTTGAACTCTTTAATGTGTTTCCTACTGTATAATTTTTTCTAATTTTTTTTTTGGTTTTCTAAAATACCTTTGCCTGCTGGCGCCAACCCTCCCTTTCAATTTTTTTTTTAGGAATTTGAGTTTAGTTGAATTTTTTGTATAGACTTGAATATTGTGAACAAGCAGGTGCCCTCTGTATCATCATTCTTTAATGAGCTTATCATTGGCAATATTGTTTTTTCTGTTTTGGATTCTAGTTTGAACTCTTTAATGTGTTTCCTACTGTATAATTCTTTCTAAATTTTTTTTTGGTTTTCTAAAATGCATTTGCCTGCGGGCGCCAACACTCCCCTTCAATTTTTTTTTTAGGAATTTTACTCTAGGTCTAGTAGAATTTTTTGGACAGACATGTATATTGATAACCTTCAGGTGCCCTTTGTATTATCATTCTTTAATGAGATTATCATCGTCAGTTGTTTTTCAGTTTATGAATCTGAAGACTGTATTTTGAACTCATTGATATGTGTTCTGATTGTATAATTTTATTTTTTTTGGTTTTCTAAAATGCAATTGCCTGCGGGCGCCAACACTCCCCTTCAATTTTTTTTTAGGAATTTGACTCTAGTTGAATTTTTTGTATAGACTTGAATATTGTTAACAAGCAGGTGCCCTCTGTATCATCATTCTTTAATGAGCTAATCATTTTCAATATTGTTTTTTCGGTTTTGGATTCTGGACATTTTATTTTGAACTCTTTAATGTGTTCTCCTACTGTATATTTTTTTCTACATTTTTTTTTTGTTTTCTAAAATGCATTTGCCTGCGGGCGCCAACACTCCCCTTCAATTTTTTTTTTTAGGAATTTGACTCTAGTTCTAGTAGAATTTTTTGGACAGACATGTATATTGATTACCTTCAGGTGCCCTTTGTATTATCATTCTTTAATGAGCTTATCATCGTCAGTTGTTTTTCAGTTTATGAATCTGAAGACTGTATTTTGAACTCATTGATATGTGTTCTGATTGTATAATTTTATTTTTTTTGGTTTTCTAAAATGCAATTGCCTGCGGGCGCCAACACTCCCCTTCAATTTTTTTTTTTAGGAATTTTACTCTAGTAGAATTTTTTGGACAGACATGTTTATTGATTACCTTCAGGTGCCCTTTGTATTATCATTCTTTAATGAGATTATCATCGTCAGTTGTTTTTCTGTTTATGAATCTGAATATTGTAGTTTGAACTCATTGATATGTGTTCTGATTGTATAATTTTTTCTAATTTTTTTTTGGTTTTCTAAAATACCTTTGCCTGCGGGCGCCAACCCTCCCTTTCAATTTTTTTTTTAGAAATTTGAGTTTAGTTGAATTTTTTGTATAGGCTTGAATATTTTTAACAAGCAGGTGCCCTCTGTATCATCATTCTTTAATGAGCTAATCATTGGCAATATTGTTTTTTCTGTTTTGGATTCTAGTTTGAACTCTTTAATGTGTTTCCTACTGTATAATTCTTTCTAAATTTTTTTTTGGTTTTCTAAAATGCATTTGCCTGCGGGCGCCAACACTCCCCTTCAATTTTTTTTTTAGGAATTTTACTCTAGGTCTAGTAGAATTTTTTGGACAGACATGTATATTGATAACCTTCAGGTGCCCTTTGTATTATCATTCTTTAAGGAGATTATCATCGTCAGTTGTTTTTCAGTTTATGAATCTGAAGACTGTATTTTGAACTCATTGATATGTGTGCTGATTGTATAATTTTATTTTTTTTGGTTTTCTAAAATGCAATTGCCTGCGGGCGCCAACACTCCCCTTCAATTTTTTTTTAGGAATTTGACTCTAGTTGAATTTTTTGTATAGACTTGAATATTGTTAACAAGCAGGTGCCCTCTGTATCATCATTCTTTAATGAGCTAATCATTTTCAATATTGTTTTTTCGGTTTTGGATTCTGGACATTTTATTTTGAACTCTTTAATGTGTTCTCCTACTGTATATTTTTTTCTACATTTCTTTTTGGTTTTCTAAAATGCATTTGCCTGCGGGCGCCAACACTCCCCTTCAATTTTTTTTTTTAGGAATTTGACTCTAGTTCTAGTAGAATTTTTTGGACAGACATGTATATTGATTACCTTCAGGTGCCCTTTGTATTATCATTCTTTAATGAGCTTATCATCGTCAGTTGTTTTTCTGTTTATAAATCTGAATATTGTAGTTTGAACTCATTGATATGTGTTCTGATTAAATAATTTTTTCTAATTTTTTTTTTGGTTTTCTAAAATACCTTTGCCTGCGGGCGCCAACCCTCCCTTTCAATTTTTTTTTTAGGAATTTGAGTTTAGTTGAATTTTTTGTATAGACTTGAATATTGTTAACAAGCAGGTGCCCTCTGTATCATCATTCTTTAATGAGCTAATCATTGGCAATATTGTTTTTTCTGTTTTGGATTCTAGTTTGAACTCTTTAATGTGTTTCCTACTGTATAATTCTTTCTAAATTTTTTTTTGGTTTTCTAAAATGCATTTGCCTGCGGGCGCCAACACTCCCCTTCAATTTTTTTTTTAGGAATTTTACTCTAGGTCTAGTAGAATTTTTTGGACAGACATGTATATTGATAACCTTCAGGTGCCCTTTGTATTATCATTCTTTAATGAGATTATCATCGTCAGTTGTTTTTCAGTTTATGAATCTGAAGACTGTATTTTGAACTCATTGATATGTGTTCTGATTGTATAATTTTATTTTTTTTGGTTTTCTAAAATGCAATTGCCTGCGGGCGCCAACACTCCCCTTCAATTTTTTTTTAGGAATTTGACTCTAGTTGAATTTTTTGTATAGACTTGAATATTGTTAACAAGCAGGTGCCCTCTGTATCATCATTCTTTAATGAGCTAATCATTTTCAATATTGTTTTTTCGGTTTTGGATTCTGGACATTTTATTTTGAACTCTTTAATGTGTTCTCCTACTGTATATTTTTTTCTACATTTTTTTTTTGTTTTCTAAAATGCATTTGCCTGCGGGCGCCAACACTCCCCTTCAATTTTTTTTTAGGAATTTGACTCTAGTTCTAGTAGAATTTTTTGGACAGACATGTATATTGATTACCTTCAGGTGCCCTTTGTATTATCATTCTTTAATGAGCTTATCATCGTCAGTTGTTTTTCAGTTTATGAATCTGAAGACTGTATTTTGAACTCATTGATATGTGTTCTGATTGTATAATTTTATTTTTTTTGGTTTTCTAAAATGCAATTGCCTGCGGGCGCCAACACTCCCCTTCAATTTTTTTTTTAGGAATTTTACTCTAGTAGAATTTTTTGGACAGACATGTTTATTGATTACCTTCAGGTGCCCTTTGTATTATCATTCTTTAATGAGATTATCATCGTCAGTTGTTTTTCTGTTTATGAATCTGAATATTGTAGTTTGAACTCATTGATATGTGTTCTGATTGTATAATTTTTTCTAATTTTTTTTTGGTTTTCTAAAATACCTTTGCCTGCGGGCGCCAACCCTCCCTTTCAATTTTTTTTTTAGAAATTTGAGTTTAGTTGAATTTTTTGTATAGGCTTGAATATTTTTAACAAGCAGGTGCCCTCTGTATCATCATTCTTTAATGAGCTAATCATTGGCAATATTGTTTTTTCTGTTTTGGATTCTAGTTTGAACTCTTTAATGTGTTTCCTACTGTATAATTCTTTCTAAATTTTTTTTGGTTTTCTAAAATGCATTTGCCTGCGGGCGCCAACACTCCCCTTCAATTTTTTTTTTAGGAATTTTACTCTAGGTCTAGTAGAATTTTTTGGACAGACATGTATATTGATAACCTTCAGGTGCCCTTTGTATTATCATTCTTTAAGGAGATTATCATCGTCAGTTGTTTTTCAGTTTATGAATCTGAAGACTGTATTTTGAACTCATTGATATGTGTGCTGATTGTATAATTTTATTTTTTTTGGTTTTCTAAAATGCAATTGCCTGCGGGCGCCAACACTCCCCTTCAATTTTTTTTTAGGAATTTGACTCTAGTTGAATTTTTTGTATAGACTTGAATATTGTTAACAAGCAGGTGCCCTCTGTATCATCATTCCTTAATGAGCTAATCATTTTCAATATTGTTTTTTCGGTTTTGGATTCTGGACATTTTATTTTGAACTCTTTAATGTGTTCTCCTACTGTATATTTTTTTCTACATTTCTTTTTGGTTTTCTAAAATGCATTTGCCTGCGGGCGCCAACACTCCCCTTCAATTTTTTTTTTTAGGAATTTGACTCTAGTTCTAGTAGAATTTTTTGGACAGACATGTATATTGATTACCTTCAGGTGCCCTTTGTATTATCATTCTTTAATGAGCTTATCATCGTCAGTTGTTTTTCAGTTTATGAATCTGAAGACTGTATTTTGAACTCATTGATATGTGTTCTGATTGTATAATTTTATTTTTTTTGGTTTTCTAAAATGCAATTGCCTGCGGGCGCCAACACTCCCCTTCAATTTTTTTTTTTAGGAATTTTACTCTAGTAGAATTTTTTGGACAGACATGTTTATTGATTACCTTCAGGTGCCCTTTGTATTATCATTCTTTAATGAGATTATCATCGTCAGTTGTTTTTCTGTTTATAAATCTGAATATTGTAGTTTGAACTCATTGATATGTGTTCTGATTAAATAATTTTTTCTAATTTTTTTTTTGGTTTTCTAAAATACCTTTGCCTGCGGGCGCCAACCCTCCCTTTCAATTTTTTTTTTAGGAATTTGAGTTTAGTTGAATTTTTTGTATAGACTTGAATATTGTTAACAAGCAGGTGCCCTCTGTATCATCATTCTTTAATGAGCTAATCATTTTCAATATTGTTTTTTCGGTTTTGGATTCTGGACATTTTATTTTGAACTCTTTAATGTGTTCTCCTACTGTATATTTTTTTCTACATTTCTTTTTGGTTTTCTAAAATGCATTTGCCTGCGGGCGCCAACACTCCCCTTCAATTTTTTTTTTAGGAATTTGACTCTAGTTCTAGTAGAATTTTTTGGACAGACATGTATATTGATTACCTTCAGGTGCCCTTTGTATTATCATTCTTTAATGAGCTTATCATCGTCAGTTGTTTTTCAGTTTATGAATCTGAAGACTGTATTTTGAACTCATTGATATGTGTTCTGATTGTATAATTTTATTTTTTTTGGTTTTCTAAAATGCAATTGCCTGCGGGCGCCAACACTCCCCTTCAATTTTTTTTTTTAGGAATTTTACTCTAGTAGAATTTTTTGGACAGACATGTTTATTGATTACCTTCAGGTGCCCTTTGTATTATCATTCTTTAATGAGATTATCATCGTCAGTTGTTTTTCTGTTTATGAATCTGAATATTGTAGTTTGAACTCATTGATATGTGTTCTGATTGTATAATTTTTTCTAATTTTTTTTTGGTTTTCTAAAATACCTTTGCCTGCGGGCGCCAACCCTCCCTTTCAATTTTTTTTTTAGGAATTTGAGTTTAGTTGAATTTTTTGTATAGGCTTGAATATTTTTAACAAGCAGGTGCCCTCTGTATCATCATTCTTTAATGAGCTAATCATTGGCAATATTGTTTTTTCGGTTTTGGATTCTGGACATTTTATTTTGAACTCTTAATGTGTTCTCCTACTGTATAATTTTTTCTAAATTTTTTTTGGTTTTCTAAAATGCAATTGCCTGCGGGCGCCAACACTCCCTTTCAATTTTTTTTTTAGGAATTTGAGTTTAGTTGAATTTTTTGTATAGGCTTGAATATTTTTAACAAGCAGGTGCCCTCTGTATCATCATTCTTTAATGAGCTAATCATTTTCAATATTGTTTTTTCGGTTTTGGATTCTGGACATTTTATTTTGAACTCTTTAATGTGTTCTCCTACTGTATATTTTTTTCTACATTTTTTTTTGGTTTTCTAAAATGCATTTGCCTGCGGGCGCCAACACTCCCCTTCAATTTTTTTTTAGGAATTTGACTTTAGTTGAATTTTTTGCACAGACTTGAATATTGATAACCTGCAGGTGCCCTCTGCATTATCATTCTTATGTTTATCATTCAACCTATGTTAAGTCCTTTGACTCCTTCCGGAACACTGCCGGAAAAATCAAAAACCACGCGCGCCTATACGTTACGCGTCATACACGCATTAGTCACCTGGCACTTTCGTGCACTAAGTACGGTTACCTCATAAGCCCGGGAGCTCTTGAAATTTATCTTGTTGGATAGATAATGTTCAAAGCTTTCGGGGACATAGTAATATGCGACCGAACAGCCCAGGGGACTATTTTTTCGTACTGAATATATACGGGCGGGTGTGCCGTTTTTAAATTTTTTGACCAGGTTTCAACTTTCGTGCACTATGTACGGTTACTTGAAAAGCCTGGGAGCTCTTGAAATTTATCTCGTCGGATAGAGAATTTTCCCGGCTTTCCGAATATCTATGTTAAGTCTTTCGACTCCTTCCGGAACACTGCCGGAAAAATCAAAAACCACGCGCGCGTATACGTTTCGCGTCATATCGCCATTAGTCACCTGGCACTTTCGTGCACTAAGTACGGATACTTAAAAAGCCCGGGAGCTCTTGAAATTTATTTCGTCGGATCTATGATGTGCAATCATTAAACCTTAATCAGTACAACTGCAGTTTATAGGTATGAATGACTGTTTATTGTAGAAACAACATAAGTAAACTTAATGTCGTGCAAGGCACACACGTCGTATGGTAGGACAGTCCCTCACCATATATTTATAATATATATATATATATAAACAGTATTTAAAACGTAACACCTCTTCCTTATAAGTACAATTTGATTTTGTTATAAAAATATTTTGATATTATACAATTTAAAATTTTTTTATTTATGATTTAAATTTACGATGTATCCTAATAATTATATATTTCATAATAAGCTATACCATTGAATAATTATAATTATTATTTTTAACTGCAAATGCGTTATTCATTATTTATAATTAGAAGGAGAATAACGTTGAGGGGGCTTTGTTATCCTGGAGGGTCTAGGAGTTGTTTGCATATCAATCGATGCGATATTATGTGTTGGTTCAGATTTAGTAGAATCATTATTGGGTAAACTTATCGGGATGGTTGCAGGGAACAGTGAGTTATTTATTTGGTTGTGTGGCCATATTTGCTACCTTAGATTTTAGTGCTAAAGGAATTGACCTTGGCTTGAAAAAATTGGGTATTGCCCCCTTTTTAATGCTATATTTGGTATTTATTAAAGGTGCCAATTTCATTTTTGAATAAATGATCGAAATTTTTTAATATGTTCTCTATATTTTCGTCTAAATTTACGGTGTTATAAATGGGTGAATAGTTTATTATTTTTAAATCATTTCAGATCAGTCAGAAATTTCTCCGCGGTCAAGAATTCATTAAGCACTTTAAGCAGCGGAGTGCAGATAATAGAGCTGATTATTACCAAATGAGAACATGGTAACAGTCTGACTAACAGACTAACGGTAACGGAGGTCGGATCTCGGATTCCGGAGAGTCGTTGCGATTGGGAATATTCCAATAAACCGATAATGTGAAAAATCCATCACTTATTTTTAGAGGGTATATTATTGTTTGATAATATTGTTGGATGATTATATATTATATAATATTATGGAGATTCGGGTGATTTTTGTATTATCTATAAAATATAGGTACTTAATAAAATTAGTACATAAATGATAAATGTGTTTGAAAATTAAAAAAAAAAAAAACGGTTACGGGGGGATACGACACCCAAATCCCCCCCGTAATTACGCCACTGCTTCGATGTGAGTTTGATGACATGTCGACATTATTCAAATGTCGCCAGTAAGCCGTACCTATATATTAAAACAGTAACCTTCGAAAGTCCGATCGTAATTACTAATTATTAGTCAATTGGTATAGGTACACGAATTAAATATAAGCCATTTCAAATTAAATTTCAACCAAACAAAATTTAATATTTTTTTTTAAATACTCAATGTGTTCCAAATTTGTGTAGGTATTCTACAAAATATTGCAATAGAATAAAAAAACAAATCCACAAAACATTTTAAATACTTTAGTTTTATAAACTTCGCATGACTATTTTATTTTTATTAGATACCAATAAGTTGCTATAATGTTCTTATGAATAAATTCAATTTTAGTAAATTTTATTATTGTGAAAACATTTATAGTGTTAAAATAAAAGTAGATATTACTATAATTTTGACCAGTGGTGTAGCCAGGAATTTTGTATGGGGTGCATATAGGCCTCGTAGGCCCCGTAGTCCTCTCGCATATACGTCTCTGAATTATTGACTATATAGATTTAATAATGATCAAAAATAATTTACAAGAAAAAAATGTAAATCTATAACAAAATAATATTATTGTTTAGTTATAAATATATTACCTATATACACATTTAATACATAACTTTATTTTACATTTCTTT
This sequence comes from Macrosiphum euphorbiae, assembly GCA_949089665.1. NCBI lineage: Eukaryota > Metazoa > Arthropoda > Insecta > Hemiptera > Aphididae > Macrosiphum > Macrosiphum euphorbiae. Next base: position 27,828,811 of record CARXXK010000004.1, on the reverse strand, counting down.
TTTAGGATATCTGCATATTGTTCGATCTGGTATTTATTTATATTATTTGTATAGCAAATTTGCGTTCAGCAGAACCAATCTTGTATTGTTATCTTTATAAGCTAATTAATATTGGATCGAATCAAACTATAAATGTGTTAAGAAAAAACAAGTAAAAATATTTTGTACGTTGGGATTTTTAAAATTATTTTACATTAAAAAAAAAAAAATTTCAATTTTCAATTTTAATATTTCAGATACTCGTAAATTGCATACATATTGAAATATGGCAAAGAAACTAATGAACAGAGATCATAATAAAACTACCTCCATTGTGAATGGTCAATATTATTTACAATATTGTTCTGCTGGACAGTGGATGCAAATTTGCAATGTTGGGTGTGGGTGAAAGAAATAAAACTAATAGTGCATTGACATCCTCTTAAGTTTTAATTCAATTTACTAACTAAATATACTCATAAGAATTTTTTTTTAATATAATATTTAATTCAAAATACAATTTGAAAATTGAATTTATTTTGTTCAGATATATCGCTATTTTTTGTCCCATATTTACCTATATTTAATGTCATATGATTTTGTAACAAAGTGGGATCACTGAATTGAATATATTCTGAAGTTAACAGATTTGGTATCTCAAAAAATGTGTCAATTGAACAATATAAATAAATAAGTATACGATATTACAGTATATTTTTTTGGGGGCACGTAGAAAATATTTGTAATAAAAATAAATTATCCTTTTTGACACGTGTTCTACACTTCTACCACATTCATAATATTGCCAATTTTTAGCTTCCAATATTTTTCAATATCACATGTTATTGTACAAGTAGGTACTTGATAGGTAATTGATATTATAATTTATAAATTATAGAAAAATGTTATTTTATGTATTGCAAGTACCTTATTATATATTTTATTAATTATTACTCTCAGAAACAGAGTAGGTAATAGGTACAGTATATAATATTTTTCACCTTATATGATTTCCGGTTTTATAACATTTAAAAAAAAAAAGTTTGTGTATGATTGAATCATAACCAAAAGTTATTTTTATAAACATGTTTAATATTCAAAATCATGATTGAAAATAATATGCACGTCCAACTGTTGCCATAATCATAATGCACTATGAATTTCCGATGGTTACTTCTTCTTCTTCTTTAACAGCTTAACGGTCCATTAAGGACCTGCGCTGCCACTAGTAAGCCATTCCATTTTTCTCTGTCCAAAGTCCAGTCTAACGTTGCATGCTCATCTATTAGTCTCATATCCTTTTCTAGGGTGTCTTTCCATCTTGTTCTTGGTCTTCCAAGTGGACGTTTTTTTATTTATTTTTTCTATCAGAACATTTTTTAATATATCTCCATCAGCTCTCCATACATGTCCCAGCCACTCAAGACGTTTACACCTTATATATGTGGCCATGTGGGTATATTTGGTTTTTCATACAGGTCATACAGCTCTTCATTGTGCCTCTTTTCATAAATTCCGAGGTTGTCGTTGTACACCGGTCCATGTATATTTCTTCATATTTTCCTTTCCCATATAGCAAGTTTTCTATCGTCATCTTTTGTCGTGGACCAAGTCTCACATCTGTAGGTTACTATGATTTGCTACTAAGATAGCTTGTGTACAGTGTAGTTTTTGACTTTCTTGATAGCACTTTTGATCTCAATAACTTGTTTATGCTAAAGTAACATCTATTTCCATTCGATATTCTTTCTTTTATTTCCCTATGCATGTTGTTATTGCTGTTTATATTAACACCTAAGTATTTGAAATTATGCACCTTTTCAAAAGTCATACTTCCTACTTTCAAATTTGACTGGTCTACGTTTCTTCTAGATAGTATCATAAGTTTAGTCTTTTCTTCATTGATACATAAACCCATGTTTTTGCTGGCTTCTATTAGTTTAGAAACTGAGCGGGTAATTTCTGCTCTCGTATTCCCTAAAAGAACTATGTCATCAGCATATGCTACAACAGTTTCTTCACCAAGAATTTCCATTGTTCGTTCTTGTTCTCCGATGGTTACTTACACATTCAAAATGTTTTTAATAGCACCATCTCATAAAAAAATCGTATGTTTAGTTTAAGTTTAATGTCTGAATTCAGAATTTGATTATCTTATTAGGTAGTTATTGTTTAATTTCTCATGTACCTATTAAAGTGTTAAATACAATCTACATTATTTACATAACGACATAACGACTTTTTTACAATGAATTATAAGTAAATAATAAATTATTTATGCAGAGACTGAGATAGGTATATTGTGTTAAAGTCTTTTAGATATTGATTATAATTTATAACTATATGTATAAATACGAAGACGAAGGCCAATCACCAATAATATGTAAATACATGATTACACTTTAAAAATTTCTTTCGTAATGGAAACTTGAAATTGGCATGGTTAGAACGAATAATAAAACTAATAGTTTTCTGCGGGGGGTGTGGGTAAGTGGGTTCTGTGTTATTACCTTTTGTGAAGTACCTACAGCCATTTCATCGGTAGGTACTATATTTATTATGACCACAGTCTAGTATCTTAAGGAAATTGTAATTTAAGTGTCCAATAAATATTGTTTATAGACTCGGAAAACAGAAGTGAAGATTTGTTGTCTATACCTACTTACTGTAGGACTCTCTTCCAGATATAGAAATATAGGTACCTATTTCGCAATTCAAATAGTAAAACACTTGAATCCTCTGAATTATTCTGATTATGAATGTTTGAATCTAAAAGCAGCAAACAAAAATGTATAGTGGTAAGTAGGTATAGGAAGTATTGTTCACATCTAATAATTTTAATTTTAACTTGATGGGTTATTTTAAAATTAACTGAAAAAAGCTAAGTTATTTAAAGAGTAAGTTATAGTTAAGTTAAGTTCTAAAGTTAATTAGAAAATTAACTAACTGGTTAATGCCCACCTTTACTTAGTAGGTAGATAGTGTAAATGTAGTAATGTTTCTATCAAAAACAATTATAATATTTAGACGTTTTTAATATAAAGTATTAAATATCGATGTAGAAACTGAAAAACATTAGTGTCGAAACGGACTAATCGTAATTACTTGGTTGGGGGTGTAAGTTATAATTTAAAATATATAACTAAAAAATATATTTTCTGTCAGTGCCATATTTCGTCTGGAATTTAATATTTTCATTAAAATATAAAATGTAATTTTGGTGTTTGAACAAAAACGTTAACTACCTACGGAGTTTAATAATAATTTTGGTTTAATTCAATTTATTTATAAATTATGGCTATACTACGGAACATAGCAAATATTAATATCGTATACTTGAATAAGCAAAAATAATAACGCTAAGAGTTTAATATTAGATGTTTCGGTCACCTCCAGATTGCAATCCAATAGAATCAACTATGGCCCGGTTTTTCAATTGACTTTAACTGGCAGTTAGTAGAATTTAACTGCCGGTTAATACGTTGTTCCAGTTAAACTGTTTTTGGAACTCCAGTTAAGTTAACTATCAGGTTTAACTGATAGTTAAACTAACCACTACTATTTCTTCCGATTAACTTTTTAACTGTTAGTTAATTTAATAATTATCATTGATTGTGATAATTTTCACAAGTACATTTTAATACGTTTCACATTCACTTCTATTTTTTCTTTATAATTTGAATTCAGGTACTTACTTACAAGTTACAACTATGAATTTCGAAAATGAAATACTTTTTTTATGACGATGACGTTGAATTTCAAGAATATTTAAATTATCAACGTAGACCGTATACTGTACGAACTAGGGTTCATCATTTTAGGACTTGGGATGAACTAGATTTTTTAAAATCGCTTTAGATTATCTAAAGAAACTGTTATGATGATATTAAATATGATTGGCCCTACAATATCCTCAAATACAGACAGGTAATAATGTACATAGTAGTATTTACATTATTCAAAAATTAATCCAAATAAAATACTCAGTGACTTTTTTTTTTTATGTACAGAAGTAATTCTATAACACCTGCACAAAAATTATTATTAGCTCTGAGATTTTATGCTACGGCATCTTTTTTAATTAGTGCTGGAGATGTCATGGGTGTAAGTAAATCTGCTGCATGTGTTATCGTACATGATGTAAGTGTAGCCTTGGCAAAACTTCGTCCTCAAATAGTTAAAATGCCAGAAACAAATGACGAAATAAAAGAGCTGCATAAACAATTGTATGGTTTAGCCAAATTGCCGTTGGTTATTGGGGCCATTGACTGTACTCATTAAAATTAAAAGCCCTGGTGAGTTAAATAATAAAATAAATAAAATAATAAAATACTAGCACTTACGAGTTACGGACACATTCAATTTTTTTTTAATAATTATGCTCGTTAACTCGTTTATACTATTGATAATAGACAGATGTATTAAGATAATACACTTTTTGCAGTATGACCACTCGCAAGATATATTGATTTTACGATTAACCTCTAGTTAACTAACTGGCACATTAATTTGGCTTGATAAACAGTGCACTTTTTAACCGGCGTTTTAACTGATGGTTTAAATTAACTGAAAGTTAACTAACTGGCAGTTACTATAACAATTGAAAAACCGGCCCTATGTCGGTTTGGCAATGATTATTTTGTTAACTGAATAAAACTGAGTAGGTATGTACAATATACTGAAGAGTGAAGATAGTAAGGTTTCCATGTGTACTCGATGGTTTAGTATTGATATGACTAAATCTATCGATTCATTGAATAGGTGGGTATTTTAGAGCTGCGTGAAAGGCGAAAACAGATAACAAGAACGTGGGATGCATATAGAGACGAATATACAATACAAAAAAAAAAAATGAAAATAAAATTGGATCGTCCACGAAGTTGAAAAAATTACCATTATTTTTATAGCCGGGCTATTGTCCACTAAGAGTTTTATTTTTATTTTTCATGTCACGTTTGGCTGAAATTCTAAACGTTTTATTTGTGAAGGATTTATAGAATAGCATCTATTTTATAGATTAAAGATCAAACTGTAAACTGATATTTTTTGAAAATGTAAAATCCACAATATACTAACCATTAACCTTCTGAGTTTCTTAATAACTTTCTGATTACTTCGAACATTAAAATATTAAAAATATTAAATATATAAACACTTAAAATATAGGTATTAGGTAATACGTATTATGGGAGTAGGCTGCTAATTCTGACAAAACATAAACATCGAAATTACTTGAGTTTCGATAAAAAAAGTTGGAAAATAATAATCTATAGAATATAAAAATATCCAGGCATTTTGGGGAGTATTTTGAAACGATCTGACATAGATAGGAAAACATATTGAGAACAATATTATAACAATTATAACCCAGCTGTACAATGTAGGTATGTATGAATATTGTCTTTGTAACTAGTAACTACTATACAAACATAAATATTACCTGTCCAGCAGAAATGTCCATTTAATATAAAAGTATCAGGACAAACTTGATAAGCCTTAATAAACATTTTTGAAGTGTACCGGACCATAAATAAAGAAATTAGATAAAAACTACTCATTTCACATTTGTTATATTATGTTAGGTTGACAAATGCGTAGGTAGGGTACCTAATGTTTGGAAAGAATTCTATTATGGCAAAAATAAACTGAGTAAGTTATTTAATTATGGTGTATTCGTACATGTGAATCGTTTTTAAATAATACGTCTGAGAAAATTCGAACTGTCTTCCGAAAAAACTTAAAACAATATAAAAAATATTAAAATTATAAATTATAACTAAATATAGGTTACCTACCTATGTAAATATTATATATATTTAAACCGTGATATGGATATAGAAAAAACTAGAAAATTATTTTAAACTCCATAATGTGATAACTTGCATTAACTACCAAAATATTATCGAAACCAGTGGTTCTCAATCTTTTTAGGACGGTGATCCAATTTTATACCTGAAAATCTATTGTTACCCACAAGGTTTATTTACAAGGTTAAAAATTAGTTCTAAAAACAAAATTTGAGTAGGTACTATTATTATTACTTATTACTTTATTAATTTATAAATTATAATGAATATAATATTGGTAGGTATATTATAGGTAATGAATAAATTTCCTAAAAACTATATAATTCAATAAAGTGGATGGGATAAGTCGCTCTGCTGTATAGTAGGTTACAAGTGCAGGGTCACTGTAATTTATGGTATTAAAATAGAATTCAATGATATAAAATAATAAAAAAAAACTTATTCTTGATTATTTAATATGTAATTTCGCCAACATTTTATCAATAGAACTATAAAAACAACTTTGTTTATGCATATTTTTAGATTTTTTGGTTACAGAATTAACTAGGTACTTACGTGGAACCTTGTTTCAATTTTCAATCTTTAACTATAAAATTTGAATATCAAAAATAGAACTTTAAATCCTTATAAAAAAAAATTGTGAATATGTATTTTTAATATTTTTCAACTTCTAGCCATATCTCATAATATATGATGCATATATATTACTACATTACTACATTTTTAACTCGCCCTTTTAAAAAATTTTAATTACTTTTTGTTATTAATATCTCTAGGTATGCAGGTGCTGCAAAATATTTTAAAAGTAGGTACTAAAATCTATTTTTAGTTGGGTAATCATGTAAAAAAAAATAATAATAATAATATAGAGAGTGGGCTTTTGAGTGATTGTATGAAACTTGACCCTTAAATCAAATTTGATACTCGCAGCATAAAAGTACAAGGTTGCCGGACTACGCATTACCGGATTACACAATATTTTTAATGCGTTTTAAAGTCTCTTCCTATTATTTTATATTATAATGTAGTCATATAATAGGCACTTTATATATACTTCATATACATACCTGCAAGATTATTTTATTTCTTTTAACGATAGGGTTTCTATCGCTTCTGAACACATCATATATTTCTATGCTAGAATTGTAAAACCTAAAAAGTATGAAATATAATGTAATAAAGACGATGTATATCGTACATATTATAGGTAGCATACCTTCAATAAATTATTTATCATCGATTTAAATGTAAACACACGTCATACATACCTACAATTGATATCAGTATATAAATTCTATTTACTGATTAAATTATTTATCCAAATTGTTTTTTGTCTATAGGTATATAATAGTTGATATTTTACAAATTTACAAGTTGTAAATATTAGTGAATTAAAATATTCTTCAACACGGTTATGGAGTTTTTAAATAATTATGCAAGAATATGAAAATAATTAATAAATAAAATAACTATAGTTTAAACTAGTGTTCACTGTTAATACTTCTCTTAAAAATTATAATGGCCAATCAGTTTAAATACTTTTATTTTGTTACCTTTTATTAAAGTACCTATACATAATTAATAATCACGATCCCACTATTTTCAATGTAGGAAATAAATGTTTGGTTGTAGTGGTTGAACAATAATTATTAACGGTTTGCTTGTTAATGTTAGTATATATTATTAGTTTTTACTACAGCAAATTAATAATTAGTATAGGTAACAAAATAAAAAATGTGCTCAACTACACAAATAGGATTTATACATTTTTAATTTTAAAAAATGTTCATATTTGGTTGACCATTATTGATTATTTACCTGGACATGTGAGTTGTGACGGTGAATGGTAATAGTAAATATAGGTACTGGTCGAGTATACTTCGTTACTAGTTATAAGCCATTCGATATGCATACTATGCAATGTTTAAATATCACCTTGTATACCAATGTGTACTTATATTGCATACTTTGTATTCCAATATAAATAAGTAGTTTTTTAAACATTTTTTTTTATTGACATTTTGGTCAAGGACAAGTACTTACATACACTAGCATTAGCATACAACTATACAAGGCCGGATTGGCCTGGTGAGTTACCGAGTAAAACTCTGTGGGCCTCGACAATTTTGGGCCGTTCAAGTCACGAGGGGCCGCGCTGACTGAAAATATGCTAAGAGTTGAAAGTTGAAGAAATGAAGACTATAAAATAAAAAAAAAAACTATGCACGGAACTTACCCAACTACCCAAGGGCCGCCAGTTTGTAAGTGTACTGGTAAAGTACTGAAAACTTGGTGGGCCGAATTTGTCCAATCCGGCTCTGAATTAGCATAGGTACGAAATAAGAATAGGTAAATTTTAAAAAATATTTCTACAATCAAGAGACTTTTTACTTTAAGTTATATACTTAGAATATTAAAGTTAGATACCTAGTTAGAATATTAAATTTTGGTACATATTTTCAAACCAAACTATCAATTACCTACATTAATATTATCTATATAGGGGAAATGTGGTATAAACATAACTTTTATATGGATGGGGTTCAGATATGTGGAAAAAACCTAATCTATATACGAAAACAGTCATTTTAAATTTGTGTATAATGCCCTAAAAAAAAAATAGTTTATGCAAAATAATTTTTGGCGAGACTCAATAGCTCCCAAATTTACATTACCTAATGGCTTATTAGATAAATATTTTCTTATTATAATGATTAAACATATATATTAAGGCTTATCAAGTTTGTCCTGATACGGTACTTGTTTGTTATCGCCCCGCCAGTACACCTTATAAAATTTATCGCCCCGCCACTCTTGTTTGTTATCGCCCCTCCATAAAAAAAAAAAAATATTTCAATGTATAATAATATATTATTTTAATGTTATAATGTTATTTTGTTTTAAATATATAAATGTATAGCATAAAATGTAAATTAAAAATGTATAAAATATAAAATATGTATAAAAATGTAAAAATATATGAATATTTTAGTTATAATGGAGGCCAGAATTCAGAAATATCTTTGAGGATAGTTTCAAATGCGTCTTGTTTTCCGAGACGTGTTCTCCACATAAACTCTGCCAAATATGATTCAAGAAAATTTCTGTTACACATACCTCCCGTAGATAATTACTCCAATCAACCACAGCATTTTGTCCCATATTTAGTTCACGTTTACAAAATGTTACTGAAGACATTTCTCGGGCCCAGTAGTATATGAAATGGACTATTGTGTGTATTGGTAGTCTAGAACCAGTTAGCCAATTATTAATTCGTAATCCTTTTTCCTTTCGGCAACTTCTTTTTTGACAACGCCATCGCGATCCCTTGATAAACATTATATGGCCATTTTCACACACTTCACTAACTTTAACTATATTATGTTGTTGTAAAAAGCTAATTCCAGTATCACTGTTTGAAACAATTGAAAGTAATTCAGTAAAATTCATTTTAACGTATAAATTAATTTTTTCGAATTTTTCTGTAGTAGGTAATAAGTAAATGAAACGGTAAACGAAAGCCAGCAACGAACTAAATATCCTATATCATAAAAATGATAAAAGTACATTTTATCATTTTCTAAAATAGATCATAAACAATTAGCAATAGCGATAAATTGTATGCGATGTACTGGAGGGGCGATAACAAACAAGAGTGGCGGGGCGATAAATTTTATAAGGTGTACTGGCGGGGCGATAACAAACAAGTACCAATTATACTACATATTATCATAATATCATCTATTTATTCCATATTTGATAATGGGAAACTAACATTAACGATTAACCAATAACCACAATATGTTTTCAGAAACAGTTTACCGGCATTTATTATCGTTTATACGTGATAAGACCGTATACAAGGGATCAGTAACCAGCAGAGGCGTGCTGAATAGTAATTTTTTGAGGAAATTGCTTCAGGGAAAATTCGGGTAGGTGGGTGGGTGTGTTAGTAATTAGTATAGATGTGCAACTTATACCTAAAAAAACTTAATAATATTTATTATTTTGAATAAAAAAAAAAAAAGTGAAAAAACTGTTGGTGGTGGGGCCCCTGATCAAATTGTTTGCCTCAGGTCTGCTTGTCAGTTCGGCAAGCCACTGGTAACCAGTGCTATATTATGTAACCATGATGGTAAATTTATAAAAAACGGTTTGAGCATGACAAAATAGATAGGTATGTCAGCAACTTTTTGATACGCATCGGGTTCGTCGACCACTCCACACCCCTTTGATAAGCTGGTTCGCCAAATGAAATGAGACAAAGTACGACTATGGCTGAGAAATGACACCGAAGGGTGGGATGCGCTAACCGGACTGCGTCTCGTATTGTTGCTGACATAGGTACCTATGTCCTATCTATTTATTTTGTCATGTTATTCCATAGATAATAAAGATATTATCAATGTGTTATTCAGTATTCACTATTTCACTGGACAATCGGATGTGTTCGGCTGGGAGGGGTGATAAGATATTAAGGTCCAATTCGTGTGACCTTTGTACTATTGTACTTATTAGTTATTATTATCGATTATTATGGGTATTGTTAAATTGAGATAAAATTTCGTTTTTACTTCTGGTTTTTACAGTTGGGTTGTTAAATTGCCCAGTAGCAGTAAATTTAACGAATATTTCAGCATTAATAAGTCGTAAACGGCTTACTAAAATTAAATTCTGTAAACGTTAAAATTTTTTTTTCAGTATGTTTATAGATTTTCGTTATCGAAAATAGGTATTGCCATTTGAAAATCGAAAGTTGATAGTGTTTCATCAAATAAGGGAGGAAGTTAAAATTTTCAAAATTGTAACACAGTGTAAAATAGTAAAACCTAGAAAGTTTAAAAAAAAAATTATTTTAAAATTACTAATACTTCCCGAGGTATTAACTGGTTCACGATAAAAAAATCACCCTGTATTATTAATATGTTTAAATGTATTACTTTGGGTTTGTCTTATTAGTCATTGATTTTGTAGGCCCTGTGTGAAAATTATTGAATAATTATTGAGTATAGTAGGTTAATATTAAATTTGATATGTATAACACTTTACGTACTTATAAGTATAATAGGTATATATTAATATATTATTAATAATAAATAACGAATTTAAGACTTTGAAATACAGTTTCACATCTACCTTTATTACAAGGTCGTATAAATTTAACAAGTAAACACATAATAATATTTAATTATAGGTATAAAATGTTAATAAATATTATAATATAAATAACAATATTAGACCGACATACACGACCAACAGGCAACAGCAAGGAACACTTAAAAAACAAACTGATTTAAATTAAAATGAACATTAAGATCAACCATTAAAAAAGCAAAAATGTAAATAGAAAAACCTTTTTTTGAATAGTAATTATAGATATAATAACCTTTGGTAGTTAAAAGTAAAATTACAAATATTAATAAAAAAAAAAATGTATTTTATTATAATTATTTAATATTAAAAATTAAAATACACAGGAGTTTGAATTTACAATAATAATTTTGTTTTTCATGTGGTATTTTTATTTTTATTCGTATGAATATATCTAATCGTTTACGGTTTACCCCTGGGAAGGGGTTACACATTTTAATGAATATGATAACGAATAAGATAACTTCTAATTTGTTGCATAGTAAATTAAAGTTGTCAGTTTGTACCTAGCAAGCCATACATATATTATTCTATAATTTAATGTAAGTGATAAAATTTTGGATAACACTATAAGCAAGTCACGTTTAAATGTATATTATGAATAATGATACCTACTTTTAGAACATTTAAAAAATGTATAAATTGTTTGGTATTTGAATATACAACTTAACGCTGCCACCACTATACTTTGTGCTTTTTGTGCTATAGAAGTATAGACTTCAAACTGTTGCAAATATTTTGCAAGAAATTTTCCGGGTTTGAAACCGTTATCATAATTGTCGGTTACCAAACAATTTTTGATACCAGTTACCGGTAACCTATTATCCGTACGATATTTAAGATAACAGGTTACAGATTCAAGGCGGGTTACCACTAAGTATACACGTTTGCCGTGTACACGAAAAATGTTCAGCGATGTCCAACAACATGGAATCGTGGTTAATCGTGTGGTAACTTAACCTAACCAACCAATCACAGCAAAGGATTTTTATACACGTATACAAGAGTATTGGGGAAACAAACCTACTTATAACCACTTATAACCGCTTATAAACTCTTAAAAAAAAAAATTCTGTTACCGCCTACCGGTAACTCGTTTGAATTGGTGCACAGTACGTCAGTACAGTAGTTATATAATCTAAAATGTAACTTATGTAATTAATGATTATGTAAACTAACTATAGGTGTTCCGTCGGCTGTTTTTTCTTCACTTGTCTACGTTTGCCATGTAAATTAATTAATCACATACTAAATACTATACTTATTTTATAACATATAATATAATTGTCACACACGAGTGAGTTACCTATGCAAAAGCTAAGAAGGTGAGCGTTTTTTCTTTTCTTTAATTAACCTCCACATAATATATTTTCTTAATTTGATGTATATTTCTTGAAGGTACGTATCCACTAAGATTTTGAATTTTATTACATTATTAATCATAATATATTTTCCTTAATAGTCATAATTCTCACTAGGTACTGAAAGAATAATGACACAACTCAAAAAACACAACTTTTGGTAATCAGCTATTTAAGGTTTAAAAAATACATTAAAAATCAAATTTGTATTACATTTTTATACTGTTTTGATAGAAATATGTTTAATTACATTGTTTTTAAATATGCTCGGTAGATGTTGTAAATAGATGAATTATTATTAATGTCATTAAGGGGACGTCACACCCACATGTGTTGTATCCGTTTTACACACGTAAAGCATAGACAAAACGCGTTACGCAGTCTGAATAGAACTCTCTCAATTTTTGTGTTAGGTTTTTTGGCATGCAATCACTGCTGTTATTTATCTTTTAAATTTCGAAGATTTATAGGAGGTTCTGCATACACTATTGTTTTTAAGTGACCCCATAAAAAAAAATCTAGTGACGTAAGATCAGGTGAACGTGGTGGCCACTGAATGGGTCCGTAAGTTCCTAGCCATGGATTTTGAAACTGTGTATTTAAATAGTCGCTAACTATGTGAGCATTGTGAGCTGGAGCACCGTCGTGTTGAAAAATAATATTTTTTCTTAGAGCTAAGGAATATCATCAAGCATCATCGGTAATTATTTTAATAAAAAATTATAATATCATCTACCATTGAGTGTTAATGTCATAAAAAAATGGACCCAACAATTTACTTCCAATTAAACCACACCAAACGTTTGTTCCCCAAATAGTTTGGTTATTGGTTTCAAATGTCCAATGTGGATTTTGATCGTCTCAGTAACGGTTATTTTGTTTGTTTATAACACTAACCTAACCTAACTGTTTATTAGTAAATTTAGATTTATCTGTCCATAGTATTGTATTTAAAATTAATGGATTTTCGTCTAAACTGGCCATGATCCACGCAATAAAAGCTAGTCTACGATCCGCATCACCCTGACGCAAACGTTGAACTAAATCTGGTCGATATGGATGCAATTTGTATTTTTTTTTAAATCTTACAAACTGCGTTATGCGATATTCCAAGCTCTTTTCCGACGAGCAGTGTAGAAACTCTGGGATTTACTTTAACATAGGCTGATATTTGCTCTTTAACCGCTTCACCTAAAGCATTACCTCGTCAACATTGTTGGTTGTTTACCCTCTTAGAAAATGACCCATGGGTTCTAAGATTTCTTTATGAATTATGAATAAAACTATGGGCAGGATGTTCTCTATCTGAAGTTATCAATAAAAATAACGAAACTAACTTAGAAAATTATCTAAAAAAATATAAATAAAATTAGTAAGCATACCTGGGTAACGTTGAGCATAATTTTGAGCTGCATAACGTGATTTTTTTATACACTCCCAATAAATAAATAACATATCGATTTTTTCCGAATGATTCATATTTGTCACGGAGTAACGTATGATGTACCTACGTATATAATGAACGATGAAAAATATCGAAATGTTCAGTAATATCATTAATTTTGTATAAAATTGTCATACAGTCATACAGATAAATGATTAATTTTATAATGCCTGATAAAATACGATAAGTATTAGATAAGGTTTCTAATTTAAAATAGCATAGGTAATTAATTTAGATAATTCTAATAGGTTCATTAAATGTAACGAAATAAACAACATAATTATTTACGTTTTTTCTGCTTTGTTATACGTAGCTCACAAATTAAAGTGAAAATTATAATACCGAACGTTTAAATATCGTCTAAATTAATAGTAATGAAAATGTTAATACTAAAAAATTTTAGAACGATTATTTTCAGAATTACAGTAAAGAAACTGAAAACTGAGATCAATTTGCAGTATTTTTGTTGATTGACTGTAACTTGGTCAATTTTGGACTTAGAAAGTTGGTTCAACTAACAAAATGAAATACAAAAATTAGGCAAAAAAAAATTACTATTTAAAATAGTTGGTTGTCATTTACGAAAAAAAAGTTGTATTGCTCATGCGCAAGTCTAATTAAGTTAAAAAAATTCATAGGTCATCAAAAAGTGTATTAATAATTTATTGTATTAGTAATTATTGTATTAATTTTATTAAAAGTGTATTAATTAAGTGGCCGAGTTCGAACTGGCGACGGTGCTCGTCCCGACGCCTTAGTCCGCTTGGCCACTCCGTCCGCCATTAAACTCTTTTTGGCACTTATTTTATTATTTCCAGTGGTTATAAATAAAAATTGCATTAGGCGGGCTGCACACTGAAGAAACTTGTTTTAAGAAACTAATTTCATGAAATGTGAAACTTTAATTTCATGAAACCATTCAATTAAAAATCAAATAGATACGCACACTGAGTTTCATGAAACAAAAATTTCCCATAGTTGCGCAACCACGGTTTCATGAAACTTGTAATTTTGGTTTTAACAACAAAGTTTCGTATAAATTATACGAAATAATATAATTAGGTAGGTACCTATTTATCATATTTTAGTATAATATACATAATATATATATATATATACTATACACTGTACCTTGTATATACAGCATAGCAACAATAGTAAATAGTATTTATCGTACTTATTGAATATTATTTATATACGACATAAAAATACCTAGGCTATTAATAATCTTCATAGTAAATAAATCCCCATAATAGAAACGTTATCGATGTTTTGACCAATAGTATCTTTGTTTTTTTTTTTATTTTATACAAAATATCGTTTGTGGACTCGTCAAAAATCTCGTGGACTCGTAATATCTACAATATTATTATTTAATAGCATAACGTACGTCATTCGGAGTAGTTGAGTTCACTTTAGTGCTAGTGAATAATTAAATATATAAGTTCGATGTTAATTGATTTTATATATTTTTATTGTTATTTAAATATTTAAATACGATGTCGAAAGGAGAACGAGATTTTAATTCAAAATTAATAGAAGCAATCGAAGGATACGTCTGCTTGTACGATTACAAAAACAAGGATTATAGAAATAGAGATAAGGTCGACCTGGCCTGGGAAAATGTTTCAAAGGAGGTAGGACGAACAGGTTAGTAAACAACTTTGAAATAACTTCGATATATATTTGTTAATATTAATGATTACAATGGTTTTTAGTCATAAACTTAATTTATTATATATACAAGTATAAGTATAAATATAAATATAAATATAAGTATAAGTTACCAAATATATCTATAGCGACTATAGTGATATTTTTATTTTCATATTTAATAACCATGTGATTACTCTATACTTCCCACAATTCTTAACCATTGAGGTGGAATAGCAACACCAGGTTTTAAGAAGTAATCACTGAGGTAGTCTCTCATTCCCTTTGCTGTCGTTAAATTAACGTTTCTGTTTATTTCTAAGTTTACATTTGGCATAGGAGTGTCTTCATCAATATTAACATCATTTCTTGGCGTATACATTTTTCCTTCTGTTTTGCGAATGTAATTATGCAAAACACATGCACATTTTATAATAGATATCACGGTTTTTTCTGAGCAACCTATAGGCGTTTCAAACACACGAAACTTAGATGTGAGCATTCCAAACGCACACTCGACTGTCTTACGACCTAAAGACAGCCTAAAATTGAAAACTCGTTGCTTATCTGTTAAAGAGCTTCTAGGATATGGTCGCATAATATATGTTTTAAGAGGGAATGCCTCATCTGCTGAAAAATAATAAGGGAAGCTGTGTTCGTTTTCGTCAAGTGGTAATGGTTCTGGTGGTGGTAAATTAAGACCATCAGCTTGCAACCATCGACCTAAACGAGATGAACGAAAAACTCCCCCATCGCTGTTTCTACCAAGATCGCCTACATCAATAGTAACAAAACAACCATCTGCATCTGCACACGCCATAAGTTGAACAGAAAAATAACCTTTGTAATTGAAATTACGTGAGCCAGTATTTCCAAATTTTTTAATTCTTATGTGCTTGCCATCAATCGATCCCAAACAGTGAGGCAAACTCCATAGTTGTTGATAACGTGCTGAAATGTTTTTCCATGCATTTGTATCTGGAACAGGTAACCATTCTGGATGTAAACAGGTCCATATAGCTTCAGTTGTTTCTGCGACAGTCATACCAATTGTTCTTTCACCTCTTACGAAGTAGTGAGCCAAAGCTCTAAAGCTGCCGCCTGTGGCCAGATATCTGAAATAATATATAAAAAAATTTTGTGAATTTTTAGGTTAACAAAATAAACAAATTTTCTTGTTTTTTACGATTTAATAGAATATGTACTGATAAAAATACTCATAAAATAATATAATTAATATTGATTTTTATAAAAACTCCAATTCTTATAAATATTGCTCATAATTAAACAGAGTTAAAAAATTCAAGTCAAACACTAATTTGTATACTGCCTAGCGGTTAATAGAATTGTTTTCTCTTTGTTGTAGCAAAAGAGTGCAAGGAATCGTGGAGAAACTTAAGAATAGTTTATACACGTGCTATAAAGAAGCCACCTTCTGGATCTGGAGTGAATAATAAAAATAAGACGTGGTATCTTTCAGAAAATATGAGTTTTCTAAAACCATATATTAATATTACTTTGGACAAATCATTACCCGGAAATTTACCATCACCACCTAACAACGAGGAATTTCAAGAATTTGAAGAAGAAAACCCAACCGAAATAAACAGATCGGATATACGCAATGACATTGAAAATCCCACATACGATGTTTCGTCTTGTAGTATTAGTGCAGATACTACCAAAACTACCAGCCAATATGCAATGGGGCCTCCAAAGAAAAAGAAAAAAACACAAGTTGATACTGCAGACGATTGCATAATCAACTACATTCAGTCAAAGTCAAATAAACCACCAAATGAAGATAATGCGAAAAAACTTTTTTTATTAAGTCTACTTCCAGATTTAGAAGAAATGAGTACAGTGCAATTCAGAGCTTTCAGACGCGATGTGGGCAATCTTATTGACAGAACACTTGGACAACCACCAATATCATACTTGACATCTAACAACTATCAAACAACTTTACAACATCATTCCGATTCCTCATCATATGATGGTCACTCTCACACATCAGAACAGAATTCTTCTGAGATTGACCACCCTAACATGCTGTACCAAGAACTTCAACCATATTTGCTCAGAAGACCAGAAAATTGAATAACAAAAACTAGTATTTTGTAATTAGTATACTGTATTTTTTTTTTATTTCATTAATTTTTATAACTCAGAAAATGTTTAAATTTGTATTTTTTTTTTTACTGAATTTCTATTTCTAGAATAAAATATATAATTAAACTTACCTCAATGTTATTATGAGTTTTTCTTCTGGTTCCAAAGCCATTCTCCAGTTAGTATCTTTCTTCGTTATATGTGGTCCAACTGACTGCACTAAACGATGAAAAGCAACTTGAGACATTCTATAGAAACTTTGGAATTTATCCTCATCGGCGGTTAATTCCTTTGCAACTACATAGCTACTATGCTGTTTATCTTTTAAAAGTGGATGAATCCAATACCTACGTTTCTTTTTTTTGTTACGAAGCCACCAATATAACATAAACACATCCTCATCATCAGACGACATTGTCGAAACTATACATTAGTTTCTCACACTTTAATTTCACCAGTGTACGCAAATAAGAAATTAGTTTCATAAAACTAATTTCATTAAATTTATTTCTTAAATTGGTTTCTAAAACAAGTTTCTTCAGTGTGCAGCCCGCCTAAGCCCGCCTTAAACACATATTATGCATAAATCCAATTTTTGACTTACTCTAACTTGGTCAGTTTTGAAAATAGAAAAAAACTTTTTATACAATAAATGTTTAAAAAAAATACTCTACCCGAATCTGCATAAAAAACTGGGGTTGCCATTTAAAAAAAAGTAAGTCGTATTGCGCATGCGCGTACCGAGTGAGATAAAAATTTGAGACTGGTCTGAAAATATGTATTTAAGTGCTCCCTATCACCTCCCGAAAACCCCATTTCAATACAAAGACACCCATCTGAGATATTCAGTGGTACCTAATATCGCGATCACACCGTATATCGTGTCTACACAACTCAAAACTGAGTAAATACAATAATACTTATGTCAATTAAAATAATAAATTGTATAAATAATATTATTTATAATACACCCCCATTGTAACTCGTCTTTATAGTTTATACCACAGTTCTTAATGGTTATAATATTATTTATTATGCTTAGAACACGGACCACAGCTGTATTATAATATTATGCCTTTAATAAAATGACGATCATCAAACAGCAGGAATTCAACAAAATTAATATTATGATAATAATAGAATATTTGACTGCTGGTTGGTGCTATTTATATAATTTTATATTATTCACAACCATAAAGATACAACAATTTAGTATGTTTCGTTTTGCTAAAGATAAAACTTACAGTAGGACAAGAATTTTGAGTTGTGACATTATATTCAAGTGTGGAAGTGATAAAAACATTAAAAACGTTCCACGAGAATAATGGCATATCAAAGGTCTTATGTCAGTTCTGACGAAGTTCCCAGATTTTATGAAGTTGACTAAAAGATAGAGCAGAGAAATAAGTATTAGAATCAATCAAAACCCGAAAATCGGAAAATTTTGAGTTGTGCACTATTCTTTCAGTACTGTATATACCAATATTAATAATATAAAATCACCTACTATTAAATAATTTAAAATTTCGAGTTTTCTGTGAAAAGTATATTACATTTATGTTTTAGAACATGTACTTTAATTGTATACAATATACTTGTATACACGTATGTTATATAATGTTGTATGTTGTATGTATTATGTATATACATAACTTTCTAGCTGATGGCTGTCGTCAACCCTTACAAATCGTATTAGGGTTTTGGCCAAAGTGGGTTAGTATTGTACTTTCGTAGACTAACTAAGGAAAGTACAAACTGAAAACGAAATACGAAGCATTCAGACGCATTCTTATGAAAGTCAAGGAATGTCTCTTCAAATAACCGAATTACAAGGGTGGTGATAATGGATGGATTCTTGGACTGTTAAAATTGAGTTACTAACTAGGTATCCATTAGTTTCAAACATCGTTTTATGAAGAAATTGTCATATAAATTTAAATAATTTGTGATCGGTATAAATATTTTGTCAACGCAACTAATAAAAATTACATATTTATCAAAACAATTTAAAAACAGATGTTTGTAGTATAAACTTATCATATTAAGTATTATAATAAAATTACTATACTTACGAAAAAATAAAATTAATGCAAGCATTTTTTTCTAGCTATAGTTTCTGAAAATGTAGGCAATATTTTGACGAAATCAGAATTAGTCCTGAAGTAATACATATTTCCACGAAATAGAGCAAATAAAAATTATTTTAATTTTATATTTAATCTATAAAAGTGCCAAAATTAATATTGAAGTACTATTGTTTTTTTCTCTAATCTTTTTAATCATGAAGTATAATAAAATATGTATGACCATTTGGGTTTTAGAGTTTTATTTATTTACTTTGAAATAATAATAGCGTTAAAAGGTTTTCTTAAATCCCTTGCTGATGGCGAAGGTGAGTTCGAAACATTAACAGGTGGTAAATATTTTGAAATGTTCACAACCCATTATTTCCAGACATTAATGGTTTTTTTTTTCATTCACACGCATAGTGAAAAATATAAAACAACGATGATAACAGATGTGGTAACTTACTTCACCTGATGTTTGATTTAGGAAAACCTAGTACCTACATTGTAATATTAATTAATTTTATTAATTGTATGTATGTATATTTTTGTTTAAAACTAAACACATTAATTAATAAATAGTAAGAAAACGCTGCATATCAATTTATTGATTGTAACCTGAAAGTTATATTTTTAAGAAACAAGAATAAGTCATAAACTTATAACTATAAGAATACAGGTTTTTTTTAGAAATATGTAATTTATAATTTTTGAACACGGCGTTGATTATAGGCAAAACAACAGCTTTAGTGTGTAGAAGACGCGTCATTACATATCTCGTTATCTCCAGTAATAAAAAATATTGTAAAGTTACCTATTCTAAAATAATATTTTATATTTACTGGTTAGGTTATACTAACAAATAAATTAGTACATTTTTCATTTAATATTTTCGTCTTTGTACACTTCAAGTTATAACTATAATACCTATTCATTATTCCACAAACATCGAGAGATATATTGTATTATATCTGTAGTTGTAAATATTCAATTGTTACTGAAATAATTATACAGGGCATTGTCACTGTTGAATATTTAACTACATATCGCCTTTTCAATTTATCTTTATTTAATTTAAGAGTTTCTATTATAAATATGATTTTCTCTTTAATAAAGTTATTGCACACGTATTTTTTAGAGCTGTTCCCATATGTTATTCATTTTTTCTAAGTCTGATTGTGGTTTTACTGTTATCACCTTAGAAGGTTCTTACAATAATTGTATTATTCAACTTTGGGTTGGATTAATTAGATACAACTTGATAATGTGGATTACACTTGTCCCATTTATGTTTATCGACTACAATTTACTATCAAAGTCAGAAGTTCGCGTTTAATACAGTTTGGAATTATGTTACATGAATTCGTTTTCCTTTAGGAAATGGTATTCGAATAAACAATTAGTCTGACATGTTGTCTGACAGTTTGCTTCATTCTCCAATATTTTGGATGGTTTCAGTCGAACATTTTCTTAATAATTAGGAAAAACTAACAATACTGTGAAAAAAGAAAATATTTTGCAACACTTGGAGTTTTTGACATTATTGACAAAGTCGATTTTGTTTCTTAGTTTTAATTAAGAAAGGGATAACTTTGGGGACTTGAAATTTTCACCAAAAATGTATTATATTATTGTCTATAAAAAATATATTTAAAAAGGTGGGTAAGTGGATGTCGCTCTGCTGTACAGTAGGTTACAAGTGGGTCACTGTATAATGGATGCTATTAAATTTGAATTCAATGATACAATATCATTGTATAAGAAAAACGATTCTGAGCGAAGACGGTACCTATGTCAGTCTAGGTTTAAGACAAATTATATACATATCTATGGTATTAAAAAAAATTGACCTATAATAAATTCTAAATTAATCATATCATATCACATTATCACAATATCCATTAGGTACTTATAACACGTTATACATCAACATCAATAACAAACCCTGATACTATCATAGATATATAATAGTACACTTTAGAAGTTTCAAGTAGGTACCCACGAATAATATTATATAATCACAACAAAATAACTAGGTTTTTTAATATGTAATTTCGTTAAAATTTTAACATAAAATTACTATAAAAATAAACTGTAATTGTATATTTTTTAGATTTTTCTTTAAGAGAATTAACTACTTATGTGGAATCTTGTTTTTAATTTTCAATCCTTAGCTATAAAAACTGAACATTTTATAATTTATTAATTACGATGATTTTCACGACATTTATCATTTATGTACTAATTTTATTAAGTACCTATATTTTATAGATAATACAAAAATCACGCGAATCTCCATAATATTATATAATATATAATCATCCAACAATATTATCAAACAATAATATACCCTCTAAAAATAAGTGATGGATTTTCCACATTATCGGTTTATTGGAATATTCCCAATCGCAACGACTCTCCGGAATCCGAGATCCGACCTCCGTTACCGTTAGTCTGTTAGTCAGACTGTTACCATGTTCTCATTTGGTAATAATCAGCTCTATTATCTGCACTCCGCTGCTTAAAGTGCTTAATGAATTCTTGACCGCGAAGAAATTTCTGACTGATCTGAAATGATTTAAAAATAATAAACTATTCACCCATTTATAACACCGTAAATTTAGACGAAAATATAGAGAACATATTAAAAAATTTCGATCATTTATTCAAAAATGAAATTGGCACCTTTAATAAATACCAAATATCGCATTAAAAAGGGGGCAATAAACAATTTTTTCAAGCCAAGGTCAATTCCTTTAGCACTAAAATCTAAGGTAGCAAATATGGCCACACAACCAAATAAATAACTCACTGTCCCCTGCAACCATCCCGATAGGTTTACCCAATAATGATTCTACTAAATCTGAACCAACACATAATATCGCATCAATTGATATGCAACAACTCCTAGACCAGGATAACAAAGCCCCCTCAACGTTATTCTCCTTCTAATTATAAATAATGAATAACGCATTTGCAGTTAAAAATAATAATAATAATTATTCAATGGTATAGCTTATTATGAAACATATAATTTACTGTTTATATATATATATATATATATATATATATTATATATATATGGTGAGGGACTGTCCTACCATACGACGTGTGTGCCTTGAACGACATTAAGTTTACTTATGTTGTTTCTACAATAAACAGTCATTCATACCTATAAACTGCAGTTGTACTGATTAACGTTTAATGATTGCACATCATAGATCCGACGAAATAAATTTCAAGAGCTCCCGGGCTTTTTAAGTAACCGTACTTAGTGCACGAAAGTGCCAGGTGACTAATGCCGATATGACGCGAAACGTATACGCGCGCGTGGTTTTTGATTTTTCCGGCAGTGTTCCGGAAGGAGTCGAAGGACTTAACATAGATATTCGGAAAGCCAGGAAAATGTTCTATCCGACGAGATAAATTTCAAGAGCTCCCAGGCTTTTCAAGTAACCGTACATAGTGCACGAAAGTTGAAACCTGGTCAAAAAAATTAAAAACGGCACGCCCGATGGTACCTAGGCAGTACGAAAAAATAGTCCCTGGGCTATTCGGTCACATATTACTATGTCCCCGAAAGCTTTGAACATTTTAAAAGTATAAACGTATTATAGAGAATTTCCCTGGCTTTCCGAATATATAGGTTTAATGCGGTGCCACCTTCCGGAACTTGGTCAAAAAATTTAAAAACGGCACACCCGCCCGTATATATTCAGTACGAAAAAATAGTCCCCTAGGCTGTTCGGTCGCATATTACTATGTCCCCGAAAGCTTTGAACATTTTCTATCCAACAAGATAAATTTCAAGAGCTCCCAGGCTTATGAGGTAACCGTACTTAGTGCACGAAAGTGCCAGGTGACTAATGCGTGTATGACGCGTAACGTATAGGCGCGCGTGGATTTTGATTTTTCCGGCAGTGTTCCGGAAGGAGTCAAAGTACTTAACATAGGTTGAATGATAAACATAAGAATGATAATGCAGAGGGCACCTGCAGGTTATCAATATTACGAGGGCGCCCGCAGGCAAATGCATTATAGAAAATGAAAAAAAAAATGTAGAAAAAAATATACAGTAGGAGAACACATGAAAGAGTTCAAAATAAAATGTCCAGAATCCAAAACAGAAAAAACAATATTGAAAATGATTAGCTCATTAAAGAATGATGATACAGAGGGCACCTGCTTGTTAACAATATTCAAGTCTATACAAAATATTCAACTAAACTCAAATTCCTAAAAAAAAAATTGAAAGGGATGGTTGGCGCCCGCAGGCAAAGGTATTTTAGAAAACCAAAAAAAAAATTTGAAAAAATTATACATTCAGAACACATATCAATGAGTCCAAACTACAATCTTCAGATTCATAAACAGAAAAACAACTGATGATGATAAGCTCATTGAAGAATGATAATACAAAGGGCACCTGAAGGTAATCAATATACATGTCTGTCCAAAAACTTCTACTAGAACTAGAGTCAAATTCCTAAAAAAAAATTGAAGGGGAGTGTTGGCGCCCGCAGGCAAATGCATTTTAGAAAACCAAAAAAAAATTTAGAAAAAATTATACAGTAGGAAACACATTAAAGAGTTCAAACGAGAATCCAAAACAGAAAAAACAATATTCCCAATGATTAGCTCATTAAAGAATGATGATACAGAGGGCACCTGCTTGTTAACAATACTCAAGTCTATACAAAAAATTCAACTAGAGTCAAATTCCTAAAAAAAAAATTGAAGGGGAGGGTTGGCGCCCGCAGGCAAAGGTATTTTAGAAAACCAAAAAAAAATTAGAAAAAATTATACAATCAGAACACATATCAATGAGTTCAAACTACAATATTCAGATTCATAAACAGAAAAACAACTGACGATGATAATCTCATTAAAGAATGATAATACAAAGGGCACCTGAAGGTAATCAATAAACATGTCTGTCCAAAAAATTCTACTAGAGTAAAATTCCTAAAAAAAAAAATTGAAGGGAAGTGTTGGCGCCCGCAGGCAAATGCATTTTAGAAAACCAAAAAAAATTTAGAAAAAATTATACAGTAGGAAACACATTAAAGAGTTCAAACGAGAATCCAAAACAGAAAAAACAATATTCCCAATGATTAGCTCATTAAAGAATGATGATACAGAGGGCACCTGCTTGTTAACAATACTCAAGTCTATACAAAAAATTCAACTAGAGTCAAATTCCTAAAAAAAAAATTGAAGGGGAGTGTTGGCGCCCGCAGGCAAATGCATTTTAGAAAACCAAAAAAAAAATTTTCAAACAATTATACAATCAGAACACATATCAACGATTAAACAGCTCGTTTAAAAACGTTTGTACAAAAAGATCTACTAGAGTAAAATGAATCGAAAAAATTTGATTACGAGGAACCCATGTGAATTAACACTAAACATAAGAATACGCTGGAAGGTACATTTTAACTAAAACCCAAAAACTAGGTATTGCTTACATTATAATAAACGAATAGTTATTATGATCAGAGGTGTATCACTGTAATATATGTATTAGAAAATGTATAAAAATGAATGTAATTTATTAAGGACTCCTTTACGGACTCTACCATGTGATTGTAATTTATGAAGGACATAAAATAATGTTTAATTTAAAATAATATTAAGTTATACATTTTATATATTTAAAAATTAATAAGTATTTAAAATCTTATAAAAACCTAATAACATTATATTTTATTATATACCAAACCAAAAAAAATTTAGAAAAAATTATACAATCAGAACACATATCAATGAGTTCAAACTACAATATTCAGATTTATAAACAGAAAAACAACTGACGATGATAATCTCATTAAAGAATGATAATACAAAGGGCACCTGAAGGTTATCAATATACATGTCTGTCCAAAAAATTCTACTAGACCTAGAGTAAAATTCCTAAAAAAAAAATTGAAGGGGAGTGTTGGCGCCCGCAGGTAAATGCATTTTAGAAAACCAAAAAAAAATGTAGAAAAAAATATACAGTAGGAGAACACATTAAAGAGTTCAAAATAAAATGTCCAGAATCCAAAACCGAAAAAACAATATTGAAAATGATTAGCTCATTAAAGAATGATGATACAGAGGGCACCTGCTTGTTAACAATATTCAAGTCTATACAAAAAATTCAACTAGAGTCAAATTCCTAAAAAAAAAATTGAAGGGGAGTGTTGGCGCCCGCAGGCAATTGCATTTTAGAAAACCAAAAAAAATTTAGAAAAAATTATACAGTAGGAGAACACATTAAAGAGTTCAAAATAAAATGTCCAGAATCCAAAACCGAAAAAACAATATTGCCAATGATTAGCTCATTAAAGAATGATGATACAGAGGGCACCTGCTTGTTAAAAATATTCAAGCCTATACAAAAAATTCAACTAAACTCAAATTCCTAAAAAAAAATTGAAAGGGAGGGTTGGCGCCCGCAGGCAAAGGTATTTTAGAAAACCAAAAAAAAATTAGAAAAAATTATACAATCAGAACACATATCAATGAGTTCAAACTACAATATTCAGATTCATAAACAGAAAAACAACTGACGATGATAATCTCATTAAAGAATGATAATACAAAGGGCACCTGAAGGTAATCAATAAACATGTCTGTCCAAAAAATTCTACTAGAGTAAAATTCCTAAAAAAAAAAATTGAAGGGGAGTGTTGGCGCCCGCAGGCAATTGCATTTTAGAAAACAAAAAAAAATAAAATTATACAATCAGAACACATATCAATGAGTTCAAAATACAGTCTTCAGATTCATAAACTGAAAAACAACTGACGATGATAAGCTCATTAAAGAATGATAATACAAAGGGCACCTGAAGGTAATCAATATACATGTCTGTCCAAAAAATTCTACTAGAACTAGAGTCAAATTCCTAAAAAAAAATTGAAGGGGAGTGTTGGCGCCCGCAGGCAAATGCATTTTAGAAAACCAAAAAAAAATGTAGAAAAAAATATACAGTAGGAGAACACATTAAAGAGTTCAAAATAAAATGTCCAGAATCCAAAACCGAAAAAACAATATTGAAAATGATTAGCTCATTAAAGAATGATGATACAGAGGGCACCTGCTTGTTAACAATATTCAAGTCTATACAAAAAATTCAACTAGAGTCAAATTCCTAAAAAAAAATTGAAGGGGAGTGTTGGCGCCCGCAGGCAATTGCATTTTAGAAAACCAAAAAAAATAAAATTATACAATCAGAACACATATCAATGAGTTCAAAATACAGTCTTCAGATTCATAAACTGAAAAACAACTGACGATGATAATCTCATTAAAGAATGATAATACAAAGGGCACCTGAAGGTTATCAATATACATGTCTGTCCAAAAAATTCTACTAGACCTAGAGTAAAATTCCTAAAAAAAAAATTGAAGGGGAGTGTTGGCGCCCGCAGGTAAATGCATTTTAGAAAACCAAAAAAAAATGTAGAAAAAAATATACAGTAGGAGAACACATTAAAGAGTTCAAAATAAAATGTCCAGAATCCAAAACCGAAAAAACAATATTGAAAATGATTAGCTCATTAAAGAATGATGATACAGAGGGCACCTGCTTGTTAACAATATTCAAGTCTATACAAAAAATTCAACTAGAGTCAAATTCCTAAAAAAAAAATTGAAGGGGAGTGTTGGCGCCCGCAGGCAATTGCATTTTAGAAAACCAAAAAAAATTTAGAAAAAATTATACAGTAGGAGAACACATTAAAGAGTTCAAAATAAAATGTCCAGAATCCAAAACCGAAAAAACAATATTGCCAATGATTAGCTCATTAAAGAATGATGATACAGAGGGCACCTGCTTGTTAAAAATATTCAAGCCTATACAAAAAATTCAACTAAACTCAAATTCCTAAAAAAAAAATTGAAAGGGAGGGTTGGCGCCCGCAGGCAAAGGTATTTTAGAAAACCAAAAAAAAATTAGAAAAAATTATACAATCAGAACACATATCAATGAGTTCAAACTACAATATTCAGATTCATAAACAGAAAAACAACTGACGATGATAATCTCATTAAAGAATGATAATACAAAGGGCACCTGAAGGTAATCAATAAACATGTCTGTCCAAAAAATTCTACTAGAGTAAAATTCCTAAAAAAAAAAATTGAAGGGGAGTGTTGGCGCCCGCAGGCAATTGCATTTTAGAAAACAAAAAAAAATAAAATTATACAATCAGAACACATATCAATGAGTTCAAAATACAGTCTTCAGATTCATAAACTGAAAAACAACTGACGATGATAAGCTCATTAAAGAATGATAATACAAAGGGCACCTGAAGGTAATCAATATACATGTCTGTCCAAAAAATTCTACTAGAACTAGAGTCAAATTCCTAAAAAAAAATTGAAGGGGAGTGTTGGCGCCCGCAGGCAAATGCATTTTAGAAAACCAAAAAAAATGTAGAAAAAAATATACAGTAGGAGAACACATTAAAGAGTTCAAAATAAAATGTCCAGAATCCAAAACCGAAAAAACAATATTGAAAATGATTAGCTCATTAAAGAATGATGATACAGAGGGCACCTGCTTGTTAACAATATTCAAGTCTATACAAAAAATTCAACTAGAGTCAAATTCCTAAAAAAAAATTGAAGGGGAGTGTTGGCGCCCGCAGGCAATTGCATTTTAGAAAACCAAAAAAAATAAAATTATACAATCAGAACACATATCAATGAGTTCAAAATACAGTCTTCAGATTCATAAACTGAAAAACAACTGACGATGATAATCTCATTAAAGAATGATAATACAAAGGGCACCTGAAGGTTATCAATATACATGTCTGTCCAAAAAATTCTACTAGACCTAGAGTAAAATTCCTAAAAAAAAAATTGAAGGGGAGTGTTGGCGCCCGCAGGCAAATGCATTTTAGAAAACCAAAAAAAAATTTAGAAAGAATTATACAGTAGGAAACACATTAAAGAGTTCAAACTAGAATCCAAAACAGAAAAAACAATATTGCCAATGATTAGCTCATTAAAGAATGATGATACAGAGGGCACCTGCTTGTTAAAAATATTCAAGCCTATACAAAAAATTCAACTAAACTCAAATTCCTAAAAAAAAAATTGAAAGGGAGGGTTGGCGCCCGCAGGCAAAGGTATTTTAGAAAACCAAAAAAAAATTAGAAAAAATTATACAATCAGAACACATATCAATGAGTTCAAACTACAATATTCAGATTCATAAACAGAAAAACAACTGATTGCATTGCATTGCTTGTGTGACGGCGATATGCCTATATACTCGTTCCAGGCGATTGCCTATGACGAGTTGAGTGAGATGCGGTGGATGATTTTATTTAGTTAGAGTTAGACCATTGGACGGGGCGTGGTTTTATGGATTTTGAGATTGGTTCGGTAGCTAATGTGGATTTTCCAAGACTGCGGATGTGGTTGAAAGTAGAATTTGAGTTGCGGTGAAATAAGTTCTTGCTGTTAATTATTACTGATTGCTTGACGGTAGAGGTACGAGTTGAAGAGCGGATTATTTTATTTGACACAAACCATTGGGATGATGTGATTGTACGGAGGCCAATATTTTGGACGGCTTCGAGTTTGCGCCAATTCGCTTCAGATATTAATGGTCCCCACGCCGGTCCGGCGTATGATAGAATGGGTTTTATATACATTTGCAGTATATTAAGTTTCGTCGTAATGGGAATGGGGCTGGAGCGGTTTAGGATCGGGTACAGCATGCCGCGGACGGCGGTGGCTTTCTTGATAGTGGACTTGATGTGTGCTGAGAATGTAAGATTTCGATCAAGGGTTACGCCGAGATAGTTAGATGTAGGAGACCAGGGGATTTGGGTACCGTTTAGATTCAGGTGGTGTGATGCGAAGTTGTTGGGGCCGTTGAACATGACTGCAACCGTTTTTTGAGCATTGATGTTGAGACGCCATTTATCGCACCAGGCTAGTGTTACGTTTATTTGTTTTTGCAGTTGTATGGCTGCTCTTTTAGGGTTTTTGTTCGAGGTGGTGAACATGGTGTCGTCGGCGAATAGGTAAAGCCGGGCGTTTTGGTTGAGAGGGACATCGTTAGTGTAGGCTAAGTAGAGTGTCGGCGAGAGACAAGAGCCTTGCGGTACACCTGAAAAGACTGGTCTGCTGCTAGATAATGTGTTGTTTAGTCTTACCGAGAAGGTACGATCTGTAAGGAATGAATTTATTATATTTAGCAGTGATGTAGGGGTGCCCATGGTATGGAGCTTGTACAATAAGCCTGCGTGCCACACTCGGTCGAAAGCTTTTTCGACGTCCAGAAAGACGGCGGCTGTACGCAATTTGCTGTTCGAGTTTACTGTAAGTTGGTCAATAAGGCCGACAAGCTGATGGGTTGTGGAATGCTGGGGACGGAAAGCGAATTGTTCACTTCTGATTTTAGGGCCAATCGCAGCGTTTAGTTTTCCCAAAATAACTCGTTCAAAGATTTTTGAAAGGGAGGATAGTAGTGCAATAGGGCGGTAATTGACTGGGTGTCGGTGATCTTTTCCAGGTTTGGGGATAGTGATGATGATGGCGTGCTTCCAACACGTTGGAAAGTAGCCAATTCTTAGGCATCCATTAAAGATGTGGGTGAGGAGCAAAACTGATTTCCTGGGTAGTAGTTTGATGGCTAAATTAGTGACGGAGTCTGCGCCGGGAGCTTTGCGTTTGGGGACTCGGTTGATTATTTGTTGAACGGTGCCAGGTGATGTGTAACAAATAGATTGTGGGGGTGAACGAAGTGAGTGGATGAAAGTGGTGACTTCTGGTATGACAGGGCCAGTAGTTGATTTGAATTGGTGTTCGTACGTGTCAGCAAATAATTCAACTTTTTCTTCATCCTTGTACATAAGGCCATTTGGGCCAACTAGCGGGTGGATAGCAGGGGTTTTGTTTAGGAGTTTCTTATTTAGCTTGAAAATTGAACCGTCTTGGGCGTCCAGAGTATTGAGGAAGTGATCCCATTCGTCGGTACGGTGTGTCTGGAGGATGAGGCGTATGAATTTGATCTTGTTGTTAAGGCGACGTTTGACCAATGGGTCACGAAAACGTTGCCATTCGCGACGTAGGCGGTTTTTCATTTCGATTTCTTCGATTATTTCTGGAGGAAGAGCGTTTTTGAAAGTCCGATTATTTTTTACGTATGAGCCGTCGTTGACAGCGGTTACAATGCTCGTGCTAAAATGGTTGAGAGCCGCGTCGATGTCGCGGGGCGTTCTGATTGGCGGGTTTGTTGACGGAGAAAGGGAATCAATTTTTGCCATGTATTTAGTCCAGTTGACGCATCTTGAGGTTTGAGGTGGCGAGGAGGTGATTGGAGAGTCGGACAGTGTAAGTAGCACTGGGTTGTGGTCGGAGGAAAGTTCATTGAGGTTTAATACATCGCAGGAGAGTTGTGGGAGACGGATTAGAGCTATGTCTAATACGTCAGGCCTGTGACCAGAGACAGCCGGGAAGAACGTTGGTGTATCCGGGGCTATAACTGTGTAGTCGTCATTTAGAGCGTGGTTATATAATACAGTGCCGGCGGCGTTTGAGCAACGACTATGCCAGAGTGGGTGTTTAGCGTTGAGATCGCCCGCGACTACAAACCAATGGTTGCCGTTGGTTAGCGCGTCTATATCGTCGGTTTTCATTGGCTGATTTGGGCTCTTGTACACGGCGGAGATTTGTAGTTGGTAGTTGCCCATGGATATTTCGACGGTGGTTGATGAAATTGTCGTCGGTATAAAAATGCGTCTGTGCACTATTCTGCGATGGACGAGTGCGGCGGTGCCACCGCAGGCGTGACCGCGTTGGCCTGAGGTGTTATCTGAACGATAGATGTGGTAGTTACGGAGTTTTAATTGGTTGACGGGTTTTAATTTGGTTTCATTTAATAATATGATATCTGCGTTGATTTTTAGTATGAGTGAGTGTAGTTCGTTAATTTTGGATTTAATGCTGTTTGAATTCCAATAGAGAATTCTAAGGTCATTCATAGCTGTTTTTTAAGAGGGATAGGAATGAGTTTATTGTAACAGAGATTATTGTTTTTGGATCCTCAGTCGTTGAGATAGCTGATAAGAGCTCAGTTAGAAGATTGATGATTTTGTCGGTTTTGATTGCTGGTTTGTTTTTGGTGGCATTAGCGTAGTCGAGGTGATTTTCGGGTGGTGATTGAGTTGATGAAGAGGCATTATTTTTGGGTAAGGTTTGAAGGTAGGCAGGTTTGCTTGATGACGGATTGTTTGGCGTGGATGATTTTGTTGCGAAATTCTTAGCTATTTCGGAGAAAGATGGACAACCGCGGAAGTTTGCTGTGTGGGCACCATTACAGTTTGCGCACGTCGGAGCCTGTTCGCGGGGTTTGGTACATTCGCTGGTGCTGTGTGAACCTGCACACTTGACGCAACGAGGAGTGTTTCCGCAGTTTTTTGACCCGTGGCCGAATTTCTGGCAAGAGTGGCATTGGGAAGGCCCAGATTTCTTATAGGACTCAACAGTGATCTTTAAGTAAAATAACTCGGATAGATCGTAGATGTTTTTGGCTAGGTTTCCGGATAAGATTACGAGGCAAATTGGCATGGGTTTGTTTACTGGCCCGAAGCGTTTTATAAGCTGTACTTCGAAGTTACGGGCCACCAGTTCGCTTTCAAGTTCTTCATCAGAGATATCCGTAGGGATACCTTTGATTACTACTTTTAGCTGGCGGTCAGCCGCGAGGGAGAAAGTGTGGAAATCAATTTTGTTAGCAAGAAGAGTTTTTTGAATTTGACGGAATTGTGTGGCGCATGACGTTTTGACGTAGATTTTACCGTCGGATGAAAAACAACTGACGATGATAATCTCATTAAAGAATGATAATACAAAGGGCACCTGAAGGTAATCAATAAACATGTCTGTCCAAAAAATTCTACTAGAGTAAAATTCCTAAAAAAAAAATTGAAGGGGAGTGTTGGCGCCCGCAGGCAATTGCATTTTAGAAAACCAAAAAAAATAAAATTATACAATCAGAACACATATCAATGAGTTCAAAATACAGTCTTCAGATTCATAAACTGAAAAACAACTGACGATGATAAGCTCATTAAAGAATGATAATACAAAGGGCACCTGAAGGTAATCAATATACATGTCTGTCCAAAAAATTCTACTAGAACTAGAGTCAAATTCCTAAAAAAAATTGAAGGGGAGTGTTGGCGCCCGCAGGCAAATGCATTTTAGAAAACCAAAAAAAAATGTAGAAAAAAATATACAGTAGGAGAACACATTAAAGAGTTCAAAATAAAATGTCCAGAATCCAAAACCGAAAAAACAATATTGAAAATGATTAGCTCATTAAAGAATGATGATACAGAGGGCACCTGCTTGTTAACAATATTCAAGTCTATACAAAAAATTCAACTAGAGTCAAATTCCTAAAAAAAAATTTAAGGGGAGTGTTGGCGCCCGCAGGCAATTGCATTTTAGAAAACCAAAAAAAATAAAATTATACAATCAGAACACATATCAATGAGTTCAAAATACAGTCTTCAGATTCATAAACTGAAAAACAACTGACGATGATAAGCTCATTAAAGAATGATAATACAAAGGGCACCTGAAGGTAATCAATATACATGTCTGTCCAAAAAATTCTACTAGAACTAGAGTCAAATTCCTAAAAAAAAATTGAAGGGGAGTGTTGGCGCCCGCAGGCAAATGCATTTTAGAAAACCAAAAAAAAATGTAGAAAAAAATATACAGTAGGAGAACACATTAAAGAGTTCAAAATAAAATGTCCAGAATCCAAAACCGAAAAAACAATATTGAAAATGATTAGCTCATTAAAGAATGATGATACAGAGGGCACCTGCTTGTTAACAATATTCAAGTCTATACAAAAAATTCAACTAGAGTCAAATTCCTAAAAAAAATTGAAGGGGAGTGTTGGCGCCCGCAGGCAATTGCATTTTAGAAAACCAAAAAAAATAAAATTATACAATCAGAACACATATCAATGAGTTCAAAATACAGTCTTCAGATTCATAAACTGAAAAACAACTGACGATGATAATCTCATTAAAGAATGATAATACAAAGGGCACCTGAAGGTTATCAATATACATGTCTGTCCAAAAAATTCTACTAGACCTAGAGTAAAATTCCTAAAAAAAAAATTGAAGGGGAGTGTTGGCGCCCGCAGGCAAATGCATTTTAGAAAACCAAAAAAAAATTTAGAAAGAATTATACAGTAGGAAACACATTAAAGAGTTCAAACTAGAATCCAAAACAGAAAAAACAATATTGCCAATGATAAGCTCATTAAAGAATGATGATACAGAGGGCACCTGCTTGTTCACAATATTCAAGACTATACAAAAAATTCAACTAGAGTCAAATTCCTAAAAAAAAAAAAGAAGGGGAGTGTTGGCGCCCGCAGGCAAATGCATTTAAGAAAACCAAAAAAAAAATGTAGAAAAAAATATACAGTAGGAGAACACATTAAAGAGTTCAAAATAATATGTCAAGGATCCAAAACTGAACAAACAATATTGCCAATGATTAGCTCATTAAAGAATGATGATACAGAGGGCACCTGCTTGTTAACAATATTCAAGTCTATACAAAAAATTCAACTAAACTCAAATTCCTAAAAAAAAAATTGAAAGGGAGGGTTGGCGCCCGCAGGCAAAGGTATTTTAGAAAACCAAAAAAAAAATTAGAAAAAATTATACAGTAGGAAACACATTAAAGAGTTCAAACTAGAATCCAAAACAGAAAAAACAATATTGCCAATGATTAGCTCATTAAAGAATGATGATACAGAGGGCACCTGCTTGTTAACAATATTCAAGTCTATACAAAAAATTCAACTAAACTCAAATTCCTAAAAAAAAAATTGAAAGGGAGGGTTGGCGCCCGCAGGCAAAGGTATTTTAGAAAACCAAAAAAAAATTTAGAAAGAATTATACAGTAGGAAACACATTAAAGAGTTCAAACTAGAATCCAAAACAGAAAAAACAATATTGCCAATGATAAGATCATTAAAGAATGATGATACAGAGGGCACCTGCTTGTTCACAATATTCAAGACTATACAAAAAATTCAACTAGAGTCAAATTCCTAAAAAAAAAATTGAAGGGTAGTGTTGGCGCCCGCAGGCAAATGCATTTAAGAAAACCAAAAAAAAATGTAGAAAAAAATATACAGTTGGAGAACACATTAAAGAGTTCAAAATAAAATGTCAAGGATCCAAAACCGAACAAACAATATTGCCAATGATTAGCTCATTAAAGAATGATGATACAGAGGGCACCTGCTTGTTAACAATATTCAAGTCTATACAAAAAATTCAACTAGAGTCAAATTCCTAAAAAAAAAATTGTAAGGGAGGGCTGGCGCCCGCAGGCAAATGCATTTTAGAAAACCAAAAAAAAATTTAGAAAGAATTATACAGTAGGAAACACATTAAAGAGTTCAAACTAGAATCCAAAACAGAAAAAACAATATTGCCAATGATAAGCTCATTAAAGAATGATGATACAGAGGGCACCTGCTTGTTAACAATATTCAAGTCTATACAAAAAATTCAACTAAACTCAAATTCCTAAAAAAAAAATTGTAAGGGAGGGTTGGCGCCCGCAGGCAAATGCATTTTAGAAAACCAAAAAAAAATTTAGAAAGAATTATACAGTAGGAAACACATTAAAGAGTTCAAACTAGAATCCAAAACAGAAAAAACAATATTGCCAATGATAAGCTCATTAAAGAATGATGATACAGAGGGCACCTGCTTGTTAAAAATATTCAATACTATACAAAAAATTCAACTAGAGTCAAATTCCTAAAATAAAAATTGAAGGGGAGTGTTGGCGCCCGCAGGCAAATGCATTTTAGAAAACCAAAAAAAAATGTAGAAAAAAATATACAGTAGGAGAACACATTAAAGAGTTCAAAATAAAATGTCCAGAATCCAAAACCGAAAAAACAATATTGAAAATGATTAGCTCATTAAAGAATGATGATACAGAGGGCACCTGCTTGTTAACAATATTCAAGTCTATACAAAAAATTCAACTAGAGTCAAATTCCTAAAAAAAAATTGAAGGGGAGTGTTGGCGCCCGCAGGCAATTGCATTTTAGAAAACCAAAAAATATAAAATTATACAATCAGAACACATATCAATGAGTTCAAAATACAGTCTTCAGATTCATAAACTGAAAAACAACTGACGATGATAATCTCATTAAAGAATGATAATACAAAGGGCACCTGAAGGTTATCAATATACATGTCTGTCCAAAAAATTCTACTAGACATAGAGTAAAATTCCTAAAAAAAAAATTGAAGGGGAGTGTTGGCGCCCGCAGGCAAATGCATTTTAGAAAATCAAAAAAAAATTTAGAAAGAATTATACAGTAGGAAACACATTAAATAGTTCAAACTAGAATCCAAAACAGAAAAAACAATATTGCCAATGATAAGCTCATTAAAGAATGATGATACAGAGGGCACCTGCTTGTTCACAATATTCAAGACTATACAAAAAATTCAACTAGAGTCAAATTCCTAAAAAAAAAAAAGAAGGGGAGTGTTGGCGCCCGCAGGCAAATGCATTTAAGAAAACCAAAAAAAAAATGTAGAAAAAAATATACAGTAGGAGAACACATTAAAGAGTTCAAAATAATATGTCAAGGATCCAAAACTGAACAAACAATATTGCCAATGATTAGCTCATTAAAGAATGATGATACAGAGGGCACCTGCTTGTTAACAATATTCAAGTCTATACAAAAAATTCAACTAAACTCAAATTCCTAAAAAAAAAATTGAAAGGGAGGGTTGGCGCCCGCAGGCAAAGGTATTTTAGAAAACCAAAAAAAAAATTAGAAAAAATTATACAGTAGGAAACACATTAAAGAGTTCAAACTAGAATCCAAAACAGAAAAAACAATATTGCCAATGATTAGCTCATTAAAGAATGATGATACAGAGGGCACCTGCTTGTTAACAATATTCAAATCTATACAAAAAATTCAACTAAACTCAAATTCCTAAAAAAAAAATTGAAAGGGAGGGTTGGCGCCCGCAGGCAAAGGTATTTTAGAAAACCAAAAAAAAATTTAGAAAGAATTATACAGTAGGAAACACATTAAAGAGTTCAAACTAGAATCCAAAACAGAAAAAACAATATTGCCAATGATAAGCTCATTAAAGAATGATGATACAGAGGGCACCTGCTTGTTCACAATATTCAAGACT
The DNA here is from genome assembly GCA_949089665.1 of Macrosiphum euphorbiae. Classification (NCBI taxonomy): domain Eukaryota; kingdom Metazoa; phylum Arthropoda; class Insecta; order Hemiptera; family Aphididae; genus Macrosiphum; species Macrosiphum euphorbiae. Next base: position 27,791,995 of record CARXXK010000004.1, on the reverse strand, counting down.
ATACAAAAAATTCAACTAGAGTCAAATTCCTAAAAAAAAAATTGAAGGGTAGTGTTGGCGCCCGCAGGCAAATGCATTTAAGAAAACCAAAAAAAAATGTAGAAAAAAATATACAGTTGGAGAACACATTAAAGAGTTCAAAATAAAATGTCAAGGATCCAAAACCGAACAAACAATATTGCCAATGATTAGCTCATTAAAGAATGATGATACAGAGGGCACCTGCTTGTTAACAATATTCAAGTCTATACAAAAAATTCAACTAGAGTCAAATTCCTAAAAAAAAAATTGTAAGGGAGGGTTGGCGCCCGCAGGCAAATGCATTTTAGAAAACCAAAAAAAATTTAGAAAGAATTATACAGTAGGAAACACATTAAAGAGTTCAAACTAGAATCCAAAACAGAAAAAACAATATTGCCAATGATAAGCTCATTAAAGAATGATGATACAGAGGGCACCTGCTTGTTAACAATATTCAAGTCTATACAAAAAATTCAACTAAACTCAAATTCCTAAAAAAAAAATTGTAAGGGAGGGTTGGCGCCCGCAGGCAAATGCATTTTAGAAAACCAAAAAAAAATTTAGAAAGAATTATACAGTAGGAAACACATTAAAGAGTTCAAACTAGAATCCAAAACAGAAAAAACAATATTGCCAATGATAAGCTCATTAAAGAATGATGATACAGAGGGCACCTGCTTGTTAAAAATATTCAATACTATACAAAAAATTCAACTAGAGTCAAATTCCTAAAAAAAAAATTGAAGGGTAGTGTTGGCGCCCGCAGGCAAATGCATTTAAGAAAACCAAAAAAAAATGTAGAAAAAAATATACAGTAGGAGAACACATTAAAGAGTTCAAAATAAAATGTCAAGGATCCAAAACCGAACAAACAATATTGCCAATGATTAGCTCATTTAAGAATGATGATACAGAGGGCACCTGCTTGTTAACAATATTCAAGTCTATACAAAAAATTCAACTAAACTCAAATTCCTAAAAAAAAAATTGTAAGGGAGGGTTGGCGCCCGAGGCAAAGGTATTTTAAAAAACCAAAAAAAAAATTAGAAAAAATTATACAGTAGGAAACACATTAAAGAGTTCAAACTAGAATCCAAAACAGAAAAAACAATATTGCCAATGATTAGCTCATTAAAGAATGATGATACAGAGGGCACCTGCTTGTTAACAATATTCAAGTCTATACAAAAAATTCAACTAAACTCAAATTCCTAAAAAAAAAATTGAAAGGGAGGGTTGGCGCCCGCAGGCAAAGGTATTTTAGAAAACCAAAAAAAAAATTAGAAAAAATTATTTAATCAGAACACATATCAATGAGTTCAAACTACAATATTCAGATTTATAAACATAAAAACAACTGACGATGATAATCTCATTAAAGAATGATAATACAAAGGGCACCTGAAGGTAATCAATAAACATGTCTGTCCAAAAAATTCTACTTAAGTCAAATTACTAAAAAAAAAAATTGAAGGGGAGTGTTGGCGCCCGCAGGTAAATGCATTTTAGAAAACCAAAAAAAAATTTAGAAAAAATTATACAGTAGGAAACACATTAAAGAGTTCAAACTAGAATCCAAAACAGAAAAAACAATATTGCCAATGATTAGCTCATTAAAGAATGATGATACAGAGGGCACCTGCTTGTTAAAAATATTCAAGTCTATACAAAAAATTCAACTAAACTCAAATTCCTAAAAAAAAAATTGAAAGGGAGGGTTGGCGCCCGCAGGCAAAGGTATTTTAGAAAACCAAAAAAAAAATTAGAAAAAATTATTTAATCAGAACACATATCAATGAGTTCAAACTACAATATTCAGATTCATAAACAGAAAAACAATTGACGATGATAATCTCATTAAAGAATGATAATACAAAGGGCACCTGAAGGTAATCAATAAACATGTCTGTCCAAAAAATTCTACTAGAGTAAAATTCCTAAAAAAAAAATTGAAGGGAAGTGTTGGCGCCCGCAGGCAAATGCATTTTAGAAAACCAAAAAAAAATTTAGAAAAAATTATACAGTAGGAAACACATTAAAGAGTTCAAACGAGAATCCAAAACAGAAAAAACAATATTCCCAATGATTAGCTCATTAAAGAATGATGATACAGAGGGCACCTGCTTGTTAACAATACTCAAGTCTATACAAAAAATTCAACTAGAGTCAAATTCCTAAAAAAAAAATTGAAGGGGAGTGTTGGCGCCCGCAGGCAAATGCATTTTAGAAAACCAAAAAAAAAATTTTCAAACAATTATACAATCAGAACACATATCAACGATTAAACAGCTCGTTTAAAAGGTTTGTACAAAAAGATCTACTAGAGTAAAATGAATCGAAAAAATTTGATTACGAGGAACCCATGTGAATTAACACTAAACATAAGAATACGCTGGAAGGTACATTTTAACTAAAACCCAAAAACTAGGTATTGCTTACATTATAATTAACGAATAGTTATTATGATCAGAGGTGTATCACTGTAATATATGTATTAGAAAATGTATAAAAATGAATGTAATTTATTAAGGATGCAAAATAATTAAATGAGAAAGAGGTCCTTTACGGACTCTACCATGTGATTGTAATTTATGAAGGACATAAAATAATGTTTAATTTAAAATAATATTAAGTTATACATTTTATATATTTAAAAATTAATAAGTATTTAAAATCTTATAAAAACCTAATAACATTATATTTTATTATATTTTAAAATACATATTATTTTTAGTTCGTTGTGGTAAAAAAATCATTAATTAAAGTTGGCTGTATTTAAGTTTTTAAGTATACTGGTACAACTCTAGCTGGCAGTCTTTAAGACCGTGTTCAAAACTATGATAATTAGTTAACGTCTAATTTGATCTCTTATCCTAACCTAACCTAAAATTACCATTATTTAAATATTTTCTTTCATTGTTATGTTTACAATATCGAATACCTGGATAGTTAGTAGGAAAAGATCATTGCAAAGCTCACGACCAGTGATGATAGTCGTCTATCATCACCATTGGATCCACTAACCATAATAGGTTTACCTAATTAACCCTCTTATGACTTATTAGGACACTTTGAATAAAAAGATCTTGAGTCGGCTGCCGAACTTAAGTGTTTGATTATCAAGTTTTTCCTTTGATTTTTGACACCTTAAGCCTATACCAAATATTACGGATGGAGCCATACCTAGCTCACTTGCTCGTGTAAACAATTTGAAGCACATATATGCCATTTTTATGGATACATATCAAATTATTTTTGCATAATATTATTCAAATATATTATTATTATTACCTACCTAGTATTATTATTTTATAATATTTTTTTATTTTTTTAACACTATAATATATATATTATAATAATTCTTTTTTAAAAATTATGTATCCATAAATACTCTGATATTAATATGCCAGCCACCTTTAAGTTTTCTCTATATAAAAAGTAAATTTAAGACAGAACTGTAACTCAAGTCACGACAGTCTCTCTTTTAAACTTTTAACAAAAGAAATGATATAAATACTATTTTTGATCTAACCTAATCAGACGACCCCGCACGTCTATCTAATATAACTTATTAGTATTGTACATTTCGTAATAAGTTTTTTTTTTTTGAATGATTTTTTTTTTTTTTTTGAGCTTGAGCTTGAGCCCAGCAACTTTGACCATTAGATAGTTTTTTTGCTTGTAGGTTGTTTGTAGTGAGTAGTAACGGTTGGTTAAAACACGTTAGTATGTGTGGCAACTATTTGTTGCTAAAAATTCCGGGTGGTCACCCATCCGGGATCTAGTAACAGCGGCCGATACGTACACTTAACACCTTTCCGCAATTGTAATGTCCAGATATTCACACTAAGCCAAAGGGCAAAGAATGTGATGGCGACAGGGCACGTCGCTCTTTTAGAACAATTATCTATTAGGTAGGTACTCAAATAAGTCTTTAGATTTACTGAGCTGGCGACAGGGCACGTCGCTCTTTTAGAACAATTATCTATTAGGTACTCAATTAAGTCTTTAGATTTACAAATGATTTATATTTTGTAGACGGGATTATTTTAAAGAGAGACTGTGTGAAGTACAGAATATTGTGCAGCCAATAAATATGTGGTCTGCTATGTACATTTAAACATATTTTGTTATAATATATTATGCATTTGAACATGTATTGCAATATATGACTATTGTACATTAATTTCAATATAGATTTTTATTTTACACTAACTATAGTATTATCAAAGTCAAATTAGAAAAAATTTTTAAAACTATTATATGTAAAAAAAAAATTATTTATATTTTTTTTATTGTGTTTGAGCGAAATCCGTCAATCATATTTATGAAAAGTAAATTATTTTTTAATTTGGTGGAGTATTTATATCTATATAAATTAAATATCTTACAAGTAGTTTTTTTGCTAACTATTTAAATTTTAAAGCTTATATGAGCAGAGTAGTAGAATAACATTTTTGCAAGGTTCATTGCATTTAGAATGTAGATATTAGTTAAATCAAACCCCGCAAATGTACCTATACATATGAAATAACTGTACTTAGCCTTCTATGATATTTTTTTATAAAGATATTAAAAGTAAAAACTCAAAAAGTCAATTATAGTTCATAGTTTTGTTTCATTTATAATAATAATGCTTTGTAATAACTACCTATAGTTTTTCATAAATTAATATTTAATAGAGTTTGCTTAATGATTTATTTGAAGTATTTGTATGAATTTTTGGGAGATCAGTATTATTGCAACACTGTTGTCCGTTACCAATACTAGTCTCACTGCACAACAGTTTCGCCTATACAGCTGATAAATCATTACTTATTACCAGGGCTGTGAATTAAATGCATTTGCATATTTGTTTGATACACAGTATAAAAACTGTAAGATAATGGATACGGCCAAAATTTGTTTTGGTTTATTTATAGTTTAAATACGAAATCGTATTTAGCATATAATTTAATGGGTTAGGTAAGTAATTACATGTTTTCTTGGCCACCTAACTAGTATTTAAATTAAACATTTATTTTTTTGTACAAATACAAAATCCCATGTCTATATTTTGGGTTAAGGCATTTTTATAGTTGCAAGTTTTTATGATGTTTTTTATTTATGATTTTTCTTAAAAAAAATTGTATTTATCTGTAAATCAGGTCTAAATTGGCTACAATATACATTCATAATTTTTTACAAATTAGAAAAATAATGATACTTAGCTAGTATGTGAATAAAGAATTTTTTTTGTAAACCATTTATAATTTGTATTTATTAATTTCAATGATTTTTAATAATGGCTTTTTTTATAGAGCATTTTATCGAATAATTTTAGTGCTTATTTAAAATTTTTTTAATGCATTCAATTCACAGCCCTGCTTATTACTTTAACTTCCAATCATACCACTACCACAGTTAATGTTAATTATCAACAATTAACAGCTTCCAACCCCCCTAAGGAGGGTTCACACTACACCGTGTCGTGTAAAATAATCACGGTCACCACAGTTACCACACGATACCGCATAGTTGAATATGTGTGTATCGTTTGGTAACTGTGGTAACCGTGATTATTTTATACGACACGGTGTAGTGTGACCCCCCCCCCCTTAACTTGATAACACTTAAGAGGACGTCATATTTTTAGTGGACTATTTATTTCCATCTCTGACCCACGCACAATCATAAGCGCAACCCCCGAAAACTTGTAATTCCCCCCCTCCAAAAAAAAAAAAATAAATTATTCAATTGTTTCGTAATATATTAATAAACTTTTTTAAAATTCAACTGTAACTCTTAATTTTTGTTTTTTAATTAGGTATAGACAGTATATTATTATGAAGAATTAAACTTGAAAATAAGAAATTTCTTTTATTTTATGGTTTTTATATTTTCAAATTAATATTTTTATAGTGGTGTGAGGGCAACGCCCTCACGTTTACTTTTAGCTGGTGATGACTACAGTCTCCAACCGACATTTAAGCAATAGTTGCCAATAACTGTTTATTAATTATTAAGATATATATATATTGTAATTTTTTTTAGTAGACATTAAATATTATTTTTTTTGTGTGTCTTTGAATCAGTTTAATTATTATTTATAAGCATTTTAAATTTTAATTATTTACACGCTAATAAGTCATAACTTATATAATAATTAAAATTGATGAAACTTCATGAAATCAATACAGATCCGCATAATTTTTTTATTTGGCTACAAGCCCGCCCCCTAGACCCCCCCCCATCCCCCAATAGCGCCTATGATGTTACTTCGCGTGAGTCAAAGATGGAAACAAATAGTGCACTGACATCCCAACCGGCAACCAACCGATCTTTTTATTCTATCCCATAAGTCTAGGTTGTAAACCTATCGCCGGTAGTTTCAGCCAAAGAGTCGAGTGGCCTTTGCAATTCGAGATCCTTTCCTACGTATTCGGTATTGTCAACCTAACTATTCTACCTTCACACTTTTTCTTCCCCCTTCTCACACATCTATACACGTTCACCCGCCCACTTTTCCAGCACCTCCATACTATCATCGGTATCCTATCTACCCATCACTTCTTCAGTCTTCTCACCTCTCACTTTCCCCCTGCATTTACCTACACACTCAACTTGACATTCTCATATCTGCTACTCTCGCTCCACTTACCTACCCTAACCTAACATTTCTTTTTCGCATTTCCCTTTCATACGCCAAACACTCTGAAATCCTAATGACCTCTTTCCTTATCTTCGCCACATCATACACTTCCTAATTCCTATTCACTCAGTCTCTAGTTACCTACAAGTCAACGTACTTGATTATCGGTGAAAATATTTAAATAATTGAACGAATTATCTACTCAAAAGAATTAGTACTTACATACCAAAAAAGATCATACCTGACCAATTTCCTAGTTTTTATCACAACTTTATTGATAGCCAGAATAGTGTTATACCAGTATAGAAGGCAACAATACAAATAATTGAAAAGTTTCGGGCAATACAACCCTGATCGATTAACTATAATAAAAAGAAACCTACTGAAAAAGAAGAAAATACATACCCCGTGTCCGAATCAAAATCTGCCATAAAACTTAGTCTTCGAAATACTACAACGTTCACACATTTCAGTCTGCTTATGATATATTATTCCCAGTTGACAAATCTTCACTGACGAATTAAATACCATTTCTGAAAAAACACGCAGCCTGCAGTAAAATGTTCAACAATATTCTTATGACCTAAGCGTTACAGATATTATATTTTATATGTATAATGTTTAATCTGTATTATACCTACTTAACTATTATGTGTTAATATGTTTTTTAGAGCGGACTACGGGAGCAATGAATGTTTTGATTTTACAATAATGTGTATATGATTCTCGTAAAACCATTTTCTTATTTTGTTGTTATTCAACAACTATTAACCGTCGATATTTAAATGTCCATCCAATGTTTAAACTATCATTTTCTATACATTTTAAAATGTTCAAAATATTTCGACTCGTTTTCAGTGATTTATTAAAGATATTTGAGTTATGAAATGTTTTTAGTTCTGTATTCTATAAATGTCATTAAAATTTTATTCGTCGGGTCAAAAAGCTTAAAAATAATAGGTAGGTACAAAGTTCCTCGTAAATTGATATAATAGAAGTTAAAAAATATTAGAAATACATAAGCACGTTTTGTTTTATAGGCATTTAAAGTTCAAATTTCTACAAAATTTATCACAATCTACGAGTCCTATGATATAGATATTAGGAGAGCAATAGAAGTTGAGTACCTATGTTACACTAAGTTAATAGTTACCCATAACTTATAACGTTGGATTTGAAAAAAAATTACCAGTTATAAATTAAAATTGTATTTTATGACTATTATCAGTTAAAACATATATTTCTATAAATTAAACCAAAACATATGTCTTTTTCAAGTAAACAATTTTCATATTCACCTATTAATTACAATTATTCTACGACCGGGGACTGGAAAAACAATTTATAAAATATGCGTATACAATAACACATTTTTTGTGATATTAAATATTTATCTTAATTCTTAAAAGTAAATTTAAGCCCCAAAAGAATATAAAAACAAATTTACTCGATTCTTTCGATTCTTTCGGCTGAATCCGTTACGTGTGTTCACTGCGAGGCTGACGAGGAAAATCTCCATAATATACAGAACTTAAAATATTGTGATTGATGAAGAATAAAATTATACGGAACGCAGTAAGTTTTTTGCTCATATCGGCTTTGCTTATTGAAATTTTGGAATTTTTAATGACGACTGTGTCCTCTGCAATGGATTTGAGATTTGCCATGGAATATAAATGATAGATATTATACTAGGTACGTGAATAAGATGAATCCACGGATATCATATAGGTACCGCAACTTTTTATGTCAAAGAGTTCCGTGTTAAGGAACAATATTTGTTCGTTGAAATTTTATATTATGACAAAAATCAAAATAGTTTATAATTTTGAATTTCAATTATAATAATATTAAATATGGTATAAATATTATTTTAATTATTATTTTCGTTTCTTAATTTAATTATTTATTAATATGGTGAATATATATCAGAAGTACAAGCATATTTTTATAAAAGCATAATATTGTATTTTAAAAATCATTAAATGAAAATGTGATTCCTGGATTTTAGAGTTAACATGAAGATATACAGTACCTAAGTACATTACATTTACAGTACCTACCATTATACCAACTAGATTTGTAAAATTCCAAGTCTAACATTTTCTACGAATACTGCTGATCACAAAATTATTAATTATTATTTAATATTATGTTAATTTAATTGTATCGGGTACCTATAATTTATATTTTAGATTGAGCGATGAATATTTTGATTTTACTATGATGTGTATTTAATTTTTAATTTTTTTGTTATTATTTTTTTTTTTGTGTTTGATGCGTACACGATAAGTAGTTAGTCAAAATAAACTTTCGTGTTCCATGCATAATATATTATAGGTAATCTGTATGTAATCAATGATCATAGTTTTATTTTTAAGTTTCTTTGTATTTAGTAAATAATAATATAGGAAATTGTATTTTCGAACATTAATTTTTTGTTTGTATTAAATACTTTCACCATAATAGGGAACTAAAATTGTCATTTATTGTTAAAACAACAAATTTTGTGAAAAATTCAATTTTGGTAGGTATAAGTGTTTTGTGTAGGCATAATAAATGTTATATGAAAATTTAAAAAATTCAAAAAATTACATTAATTGGATTATTAATTAGAATATAGGTACTACAGTTTCCAGCTTCTACTACAACATTACGTTATATTATGTTTTTAATTATTAAAATGTCTAAAAAGTAAACGTAAATCCCAAAATAATATGAAATTATGAAAACAAACTTACGCTGAAACATCGACTCTCCCGGTGAAACCTAGCTAGAGTGCATCATCAACAATGCAAGTACGTGACGCCACCGAAGAAACAGATATCTTCATCTCGTTCCGAACTGTAACTTGAAATTATCGAAATATTTTATGAAAATTACCTGAACTAACGAAATGTGCGAATTCGTGTTAAAACTTACATAATAATATATACGGCTCAACGAACTATCTGACCATATTGATGGCTTATTATTTTTTTTTTCACTAAAATTATTAGAATTGTTAATCGTCGCGGACGAATGTCGACAATTGACGATTGCCATAGATGATATAAAATATATTTTTTAATATGATAAATCCATAGAACTTCTACACTCAGCACATAAACGGTCTATTGATAAATCGTGTGTTCTTTTAACAGAAATGATTGTGGTCTGCAATGTATTCTTGTTTTCTATTTCAGTTAATTATCGCATACCTACTAAATTTAACCAAAAAAATTAGTCCGCAAATTTATAGACATAACAAATATATAATATAAATTAATAATTATTATTTACAGTAGTTTATATCTGTGATAGACACTCCAATATCTAATGCATTCTCCCGCCGGAGACCCAGTTCAGGGGAAGTTATCATAGGCGCAACTAGGGGGGTGCTTGGGGGTGCTTCAGCACCCCCAAACTTTAATTTAGCACCCCCAGTTCAAAAACAGCAAAAATTGAAAAATCATCTAAAAAAAATAGTTTTTTTAGCTTTAATTAAGGTTTTTTTTTTATTTCTTCGTTTTTAGCAGAAACACAAATTATTGTTTGTAATGATTATAGGTATATCAAATATTAGAATACTTCAATTTTTTTTGGAAATTTTCAGTTAGAAATTTATAAAAGTTTTTTTTCCTTTCATAGCTAACATTATAAATGTTGATAGAAGACTCCTCACAATTGGTACTATCTTAAACAAAAAAAAAGTTTACTGGAAAGTAACATACATTTTTTATGAGCGTTTGAATCTAAAATGTGTACAACATTCAATTTTCAATTTTTATCAGTAAATTAACGAAATTTCATCTATAAATTTTTGATATTTTGTTGTAATTTAAAAACGAATAATCTTAGATACTTGAAATTGTTATCAAATGTCAAAATTAAAATTTTCCTTACACGGTAAAATGTTTAAACAATTTTGACTCTTTTTGAGGTATTTATAACTGAGAAATTTTTCAAATATTTTTAATTATTTTTCAGTTAGCAATTCATAAAATATTTTCCTTTCACAGTTAAGGCCTAATATTAAAAATGTTAATAAAAGATTTCACATAAGTTTGTCTACCTATAAAAAAAAAAGTATACTTAAACTTGAATTTTTTATGAGTGTTCGAACTTATAATTGTCACGATATTCGATATTCAGCGGTAAATCGAATTCCCATTAATCGATTTTTTGGATTTTGTTGTATCTCCAAAATGAATAACCGTAGATTCTTGAAATGTTCACCAAATATTTATAATAGCATTTTCCATACATCGTAAATTCTTTAAACACTTGACTTTTTATGAACTATTTATAGCTATTTATGAGAACATTTTTCAAATTGAATTCAAATATAACACATCCACTACAACGACATTCTCAACAACTATTGTACAGCAAAGCGGTACCCACTTGACCAAATTTTTTTTTTATCTATTTATACTTCCAGGTTACTATTTTTATCACCTAAATAATATAACATACCTCATGTATTCATCAGGTATATTACTGTTGCAGATTTACTTAAATATTAGTGTCCTTATGTGTTCAATGTTTATGGTGCATTTAGGAATGGTTATAGTAATTATAAAATCAAAGTATGTTACTTCGGGGTGTGGGGGCGTAGCCCCCGCGGGTTTGTGTTCTCTACATAATTTTAGCACCCCCAGTGTTTGGCCTCTAGTTGCGCCTATGGAAGTTATACCTACAAATTTATAAACTAAAAGTGGTTGGGGCAAGAAACTTTATGATTTATAAACTGATAAATAATTTACAAAATAATTTTCTCATGACTATAAATAACGCAAAAAGAGTCAAAATAGTTTGAAAATTTTAAAATGTATGGAAAATTCAAGTATAAATTTTTTTTACTCTTTGTTACAGGTGGAAAAACTTATGTAACTTCTTCTATTTAACTTACCCTACCAATAATATCACTATATAAAATAATTAAAAGTGATAATTTGAAGACAATTTCTTAAAACCCTAGAATATTTTTTTAATTTAGTGTCTAAACCATATAGTTTAGCACCCAAGCAAATTTTCAATTTTTTTTTTTTTTGGAAACCTATGATTTGCAACCAGTTATAAGATTTATGATGCAAAAATTATTTCACGGAAATCATTAGTTGTTATCGCATAGCCTTACGAAGTTCACGATTTTCGGTGTTTTACGCACCCGTACAACGTTTAGGGCCAGTTGTACCATCTCTGATTAAAGTTAACCGGAGTTTAATCGGCCAAATTTGCACGGTTAAATATCTGTTATCAGCTGATTAAGCTTAATCGTAGTTTAACCGTAGACGGTACAACTGGCCCTTAAAGTTTACCTAGCGAAGAACGAAATGTGATCCAACAAACATTTTAGTTTTTACTTAAGATATTCTTAACCAGTGCTACACTTTTTTTTTCTTATTTATTAAATTACTTTCTTGATTTTAATCAAGTAATTATGGTAATTGAAATGAAAAGTCTGCATTTTGAAAACTACGAATTTGTGTTGAATAGGAAAATTATAAAAATGTAACTCTGTAATGATGAATAGGTGGGTAACATAGCTGGCTTTAATATAAAATATTAATGAGAAAGATTTGATATCACACCCAAGCGGGATAACCACTTGAATCCATAAAAATGTCAGCATGAACAGTACCAAAATTTCTATTTTTTTTTAACTATTCTCCTAAATGATAACTAGAAAGTTGGTTGATAAATCATTAAAAAAGGGATTGGCAAGTAGATAATAAATGTGGAATTAAAATTTTTTTAAAAAATTATTTTATTTTTCACATAAAAAAATTGTTATTTTTCACTAGATTTTCATTTAGCGAGGTAGATTTCCGAAACGGGAGAACGGATTTTGTTCTTTGGGGTCTTGTTAGATTCACATTGGCTAGGAGAAGTGCAGTGAAGATTTTCAGAACTTTATCTCCAATCGTTAATTCACTACAAAGCTGTAAAGGTGAAAAACATCAAAAAACGCCCAATAAAATTTGTTTTTATTTTTTTTTTATGTTCTGTAGTAAACTAAATACTAGAGATAAGGTTCTGGAAATCTTCACTGCACTTATCCTAACCAATGTAAATCTAACAAGACCCCAAACAACAAAATCCGCTCTCCGGTGTCGGAGATCTATCTCACAAAATGAAAATGAAAATGATTTTTTATGGGGCTGTTCACAAAGACATTTTTCTGGATTCAAATTGTTATACCACTTGGCTGTGATATCAGTTAATAAATTTCTAAAAATTAAAAATCAAGAAAGTGAACATGCTGATCCCTGACTTGGCAAGCGTTTTTTTATTTTAAGTTTTTAATTTTGAGATCTATATGATCTAATTATTTAAATTAAAAATAAAGTGAACCATGGTTTCCAAAACTTGTACAGTTACCGGAAAATGAGATTATAAAATACAGGGATGTAATAGTACGTCTGGAGCAGTAACTCAGTGTCCAACGTGAACGCGGAAAGTGCGGGCGAATTATATTCTGACCATACAGTTCCAAACGCGGCGAAAATCAAGCTGTTTTGTTATTCGCTGCGTTCACGTTGGACACAGGGTAAAAGGGTTCATAATATCCAAAAGAACAAATTTTACTAAACGAAATCTAATAACATAACGTTTTGAATCAGTTATACTAAAAACAATTTTAATACAAAATATAAATTACCATTAAAATTTTACTCTCTAGGCCCTGCTCAAAACCTCAGAATGCCTGAGACTAATTATAAAAACATTTTTAAGTCTATTATATATGAAGAGGACTTGATACCCGCATGTATTGTCTCCGTCTTACAAGTGCGTAACATAGCAAATTTGATGCTCAGCAAAACACGTGTAGCTCCGTTAATTTAAAAATTAGAGTAAATTAACCTCTTATAAAACCTAAAGGTAAGATTATTATCTAGACAACCTCATGGGATTTTTATAATATTTTAATTTTTAAGCTAGTTATGATTACTTTAAGATCTATAAGCAATTTACAATTTTAAAATACTCATAGCTCACTTAAAAATTAAAATATAATAAAAATCCGATGAGGTTGTCTAGATAATAATCTTACCTTTAGATTTCATAAAAGGTCAATTCACTCTAATTGTTAAACTAAAGGAACTACACATGTTCTGCTTTGCGTAGAATTTGCTACGTTACGCACTTGTAAGACGGAGACAACACATGCAGGTATCACGTTCTCTTAAGAACAATAATATAATTTTAATAATTATCTAATTTAATAAAAACACAAATTACTAAGAAAAAGATAAACCATATAATAATTAATTCGTTGGTGTGTTGACAAAAATATTTTACAAAATGAACCATAGAAATTCTATTTTTTATTTTTTTTAGCAAGTTTGTTAATTTCATGAGCTTGATTTGCACCCCAACTGTAGATTTGTTTAACTTTATTACGCCTCTCCACATCACTAAAAAATAATAACAATATTAATAGAGAACAGAATAAAATTGATCAACTATAATGAAATATAAAAATAGTTTTAATACCTTTTAGCTTGTTCATGGTACTTGAGTTTAGACAAGAAACTGTTATCTTTTCTAATTTCACGAACAGCAGATTTCATTTCACGTTTATATCGATGTAGAAGTTTTGATCTCTCAGCTTTTTCTTTAGACTCAGTTTTGAATGTTCGGCCATCATATCTGTTTATAAAGATTATTACAAATTTGTTCAACTATTATAATATTGATGATCAAAACATACATTTTTTGAATTCTAGGTTCATACAAGCGAAGTGCTTTTGGTCTGTTAGATATCGTCTGAAGTTTTTCTAAATTTTTATTGATCATCTGTAAATGCAGCTTTGTTTTATCAATTTGTGCATTCATTTCGTCAGAATTAATCTAAGAAAACACATAAAATACATAATATAAAAAAATATTTACAGAAACATACAAATTTAAACTTAAAAACAAAAATGTTAATGGATATTTTAATCAACTAAAAACCATGAATATGTTTGTTTTTTAATAATTTTTATATTTATAAAAAAATATATTATAAATATATTATAAATTACTATTAAAATGCATATACTCTATTCAGAATAAGATCAGCCTTCGGCAGCAACTAGTTTTCGTTTTGTGACGGTCAGACGACCTCCTCACTACAGTGGCGCGTTATGCGCTGCCACGAAACCAAGCCACGCACATGCACACAACTCGGCTGCCGAAGGCTGATCTTATTCTGAATATAGTATAGTAGATTATAAACATTGTAATCACTAATTAATACGATTTATTTTTATTTAAAAGATGTTTAAATAATTTAACAATACATAATATTACTTCAAAAAAGACCCCTCATTGTATATTCTTTCTCAGGCATTGTCTCATTTAATATTTAACTACTCTGCACTTCCTTAAATTATCTTCTGTCTGTGTATTACATATCAAAGAAATTAACTGTGATACTACTTTCATCCTTTTTTATTGTATTTCCTTTTCGTTTAATTGCTTTTAACCTTTTATCTCGTTTTTCTTCAACCAATATCATACTTCATAGTTCTCATTAAGCTCATGCAATACATAATTAATTACCATTAACACTCACTTCTTAATTTAAACTTTTTTTTACTATACAATAAAGACTATACAATATTTACCACTATGCTATTAAATGTATAACAATATTAGGATTAATGAAAATAATAAATCTGAAATTACCTTTAATGTAGTTATAATTGACAAATGTGGTGCCCAAATTTCATTAACGCTAGGTATATCTTCGCATAATTTGCTAAACCTAAATACCAAATCTAATATGACATATAATGAAGTCAGTTTAAATACATGGTCTATATTTTTTTCACTAAATATTTCATTTATGCTCAATTTTTTTGACCAATCTGTTTGAGTTTCATTATTTTCTAAAGTTAGTATTTTCATGTTGGGCTTGAATTGTTGTACATAACTAATAGAAGTGTTGTCAGTGGCCATTAATAACATGCCTCGTAACATATTTACCACTTCTGGTATGTATCTTTTGGACAACTGAACATACTAAATATAATGCATAAGATTAAAACTTTTTAAATTACAACTAAGTATTAGAGATAACTTAATTATGGTTTGGTTTAGTTTATTTTTATGAATCACACTTACTTCTAATAAAATTGTTGTTAACAATAAGCATGATGCTACGTCTGAACGTTTTTTAATCTTGGTTTGTGATAAAATCTCACTTGCTATCATAACAGCATACGTACAAACTGGATGATAATAGTCAGATGAAGGAAACAATAGAGGAACCAATTTTAAAAAAATCAACTATAGCAAAAAAAAAAAACATAATTCATACATAACAATATTTAAATTATTTTCGTATTAGTATATTACCATATCTGAAGTTATCTGCTTTGGCGAAGAATCAACAAAATCAGTATGTTTTTCTTTCAATACTTCAATAAAACATTTGGCTGCGTGTTCCGGAAAAAATTGTGTTAGGTCATACAGATGTGGGGCTAATGAATTAAGTATCTTCCAACCGTCCTAAAAAGCAAAAACATCTTAGTATAAAAAACCTACAGTTTTTTAGTTGCAAAGTAACACTCACTATAGAACAAGAATTATCATTTAAATGTTGCAAAAGATAAGGATACAGCCTCTGTAAATTTGACCTGTTATCATTACCTAAGCTTGGATGATTTACTTTGATCATTCGTTCAATTATTACTGTTTGCTCTGCAATAGATCTATCTTCCAATATTTCTTGAAATCCTTCATATAATTCAGCAACTGAAATTTGAATATACATTTTATTTGGTTACTACTTCTTAGTTATTACTTGTTATATTAGTTGAGTTACTCTAGATAATTTAACCAGTTCCTCGACAAAAAATACATGATATTTAAATTGTAATTGGGAACATTTAAAATAGATTAATATCATAAATTAAAAACTATAAATAACATCTAGGATTGCATTCTAGATACTAGTTATAATTTACAAGCATTACCAGTAAAAGTATAAGGTAATTGTTGTCTTGCTTCATCCATTAAAACTTTTTTTTCCTTCAATTTTTTAGCAAATAATTTGGTTGATTTATTTTCATCTATTTTTTTGGTTGATGTATCTGTTTCTTCATCATTTGAACTCACATCATCTTCTTTAAGATCACTCATATCATTATTTAAATTGTTCTCATTTTCATTATCATCTGATTCTTCTTCATCTGATTCCATTTCGTCGTCATCTTCACTTTTATCAACATTTTCCTCATAATTTAAACCTAAAAAATTATTATATATTATTGATATTGTATAAAATAAAAATATATGTTTAAATCGATGATCATAAATTTATAATTTGTGATAAGAGGTAAAAAAAATGTATATAACGGAAGTATTATAATGTATAATAATTAACTCTGTCCAGAACATTGTGAGTAAGACGCCTGACTATGGTCGGTAAGATAAGGTACACTTGACCAGTGTCAACAACTTACATACACAAATTAACAAAACACAATTATATATTATTATTTTGGCATAGTCTTAGATCATAGTATTATATTAGTAAATTATGATCAAAGCATAATATATTATATTAGATTTTGTGATATCAGCATAATATGCCATGCGTTCAAATAAAATAGCTGTGCTCTAGTTGTTGTAGAATCAAGATATTTTTGTGCCTTTCGAGATCGCCTTGCACGATCCAGGGGCGGATTTAGCTATATGTTGAACCTTGGGCCAAAATTAAAAATTCGAAAAATTAATTTTATTCAAGAATTATAACAATTAAGTATTTAACCAAAGTTCAAATTTCAAAATAATCAACTGTTCACCGTCGGTCAGATGGTTATTTAAATGCGCTTAAGGGGATGTTACAGTGACATTTGTTGTCTCCGTCTTACAAGTGCGTAACATAGCAAACTTTACGCTAAGCAAAACACATTCATCTCCCATTAGTTAAAAAATTAGAGTGAATGGACCTCTTATAAAATTTAAAGGTAAGATTATTATCTAGACAATGACATAGGCTTTTTATTATAATTTAATTTTACAGCGAGTTATGTGTATTTTAAAATTGTAAACTGTTTTTACATCTTAAAATACTCAGAACTCGCTTTAAAATTAAAATATAACAAAAAGCCTATGTCATTGTATAGATAATAATCTTACCTTTAAATTTTATAAGAGGTCAATTCGCTCTAATTTTTAAACTAATAGGAGATAAACATGTTTTTCTGAGCGTAAAATCTGCTTTGTTACGCACTTGTAAGACAGTGAAAACAAATGTAACTGTAACGGCCCCTTAATAATGACTAGTAAAATATTGTTTTGTCTAAACAATAATATTTAGTTTGCTGAATACCAGGTTCTGAACACGGACCATATTATGGACTACGGTGACAGTGTAATAGTATATTATTACTCTACGAATACCTACCTTATATTCTTTACAATGGTTATGATTTATTGCAATATAATATTATATAAAATACCCTATGACATATGAGTAATGACTAATGTTGGTCAAAATGGTTTTTCTCGGTCATCAAACTTGAAAATATAATACAACTTACAAGGACCCTTAAATATGAATATTGATTTTAAAAAAAATCTCAACAAATAGTTATTACTTATTTAGTTACAAGATGATATCACAAAATCAAATTATAATCGTGTATCTAAGTCATTGACACTGGTCGGCCACTCTAAATCTTAGCAATCATGGTTGGGAGTATAGACACAGCGAATTATTAATATTTATTCATAAAATGTAAGTATATATCACCATTTTCTTCTTCGTTTACAGAAATTAAATCAGTGTTCAGTGGTTTTCCTTCAGAGTTGTAGGCTAAAGGCTGTATCTCATCGTCGCCAAAATCAAAGCTAAACATAAGTAATTTCACTATGAAAATAATAATTTTAAAGCCATTAAAATTTAATAGAAAATATAGTATGTACCCATCGTCCAAATCATCAGCACTCCTGTGCTTGACAATACCATCATCTTCAATTCCTTTCATTCTTTTTAATCTTTCGGATTCTAATTTCTCTAGTCGTTCTTTTTCTTCTTTAGCAATTTCTTCTTCAGATTTTAATTTATCACTAGCCTGCAAGATAAATAAATATATAAAATAAACTTGAGAATGATTGATTAAAACATTAAAATAAAAATGAAATAGTTTACCATTCCTCTACGGTCAAATTTTAATGATCTCATTAAAATATCATAAGAATTTTTATCAACTTTCTTTTTAGTAGGAGGTTCATCTTCAATATCAGTTTCACCACGATTCTTTGTAGGTACAACAGGCATGAGTTCCTTCCAATCTTTATCTAACTGTTCAGTAAGCTCATTTGTTTCTTGTTTAAGTTGTTTTTTTTCATACTTTCTCAATTTAGATTCAGCTATTAATTTATCGATCAAATCACGATGACTAGTTTCGCCATCACCAGCTCGACTTAAGACACCTCCACCAAAATGTGCTTTCTCAACAAACTCGGCTAAAAAAAATTATACACTATTCATAAATTAAAACACAATATGCATAAAATGTAAATAGTAAAAAAACAAATAAATGTATTCAGAACCTGCCAGTTTTCCACCATTACGATCATCATCTGAATCAGAATCATCATCACTCATAGGCTTTTCAAATTTTTCAATGGTAGACAATGATTGACCATGATGAGTAAGATCTTCTTCTTCCCCCAAATTATACTTCATTTTCTTTTAAAACAAAATTAAGTATGATAAATTATTATTATTATCATGATTATAAAAATAACAATAATATATACTTTTTGAGCTTTAACTCTGCTTGCAGTAAATCGGGCAATAACACGATCATCAGCTGTCATTGCTCGATTTTTTTCACCAATTCTACGATCAACAAATTTATTCGATTTGTCTTTAAGTTTATACTCAAGCAATAATGATTTCTTTCTCTAAAATTAAAACATAAAATTAATCCAAATACATTTTAATTCAACAATTCTTATATACCTTTTGGATAGACTTCGATCGAGCAATACCAGGCTTACCCACTTCATTTTTTGATTTACGACCTAATATCGTGAACTTCTTGTTATTGATGTGTAATTCAAATGGATTAAGTTGCTTTTCTTTATTCTTTTTAACTTTCATCTTAAAGTAATTGCAAATATAACAGTAAAAAATTAACTATTAATTAAAAGTCAAAACTCACGTGTTATTGTGTTATTGTGTTAAGACTATTTGATGATTATGATTAAAAATTTGTTTATAAAGATAACAATTATGAGTTATCATAACATTGGTTAACGTGTTTTCTTAACCATAGATAAACTTGATAAGAAGGAAGAAATCAAGAATCATAGGTCTATTCCGTGTTGTAAATTGTATATGACAACGCTATCTAACTAGGAAATTAAGCAGATGCGAGGGCCATAATTTCTTCAAAAACGACTTAGTGTTAAACATTTTCGACGTTAAATGGCGCTGCCATTATCGAAACTATTTAAATCTAAATAATAATACCGGACTATAACGTTAACAGCGTTAGGTTAAATAATTAAACCTCACTAAACCTCACTAAACCTCACTAAACCTCACTAAACCTAACGAAACCCAACTATACTCTCGGTACTAGTGTACTACCGACGAACAACGCCGTGCATAGGTCCATTTATAATTCAGAACACCATTTTATACTTCTTTTATACAATATATTTATAATAGGTGTTTTTATTCTCATAATTCTTTTAAATATTTAGAGCTGTTTACGGACATTTTCAGTTTCCAATGTTTTTAGTTTTTTTTTCTATAAATATCAATACAATTTTATTTGTTGTTTAAAAAAGCTTGAAAATGTATTAGAAGGTTCCTATTATATTATTTCAAAGACAGATGAAAAATATTAAAAATCCTTAGTTACAGTTTTTTTTTTTTATCATTTAAAATTCAAATCACGACAATTGGCAAATTATTTTGAGTTAAGAATTCATAAAAAAATTTTTTTAAATCTACGATTTGAAAATGTAATACAAGATTCCTCATAAGTTTGTCTACCTTTATCAAAAAAATAAATGTCTACTAGCAAATCAAATTACATTTTTATGAGTGTATTAAGTTCAAATTTTTACAACATTAGATATTTACTAGATTTCTCATGTATAGCGATTTTCATATTTATATAGTTGTAATTCTAAAACGAAAAACCGTAGATACTTGAAATTTAAATCATATGTTTATTTTATCAATTCCTATACACAGTGCCGGCGCTAGGGGAGGACAAATGGGACATTTGTCCAGGGCCCCGCGCTTGTTAAAGGGCCCCGTGATTTTTAATTATCATCTTGATACGAATACCGTGGTCTACCGACGTATATTGCATTATTCTGGCTGCAGCGGTCGCGTACTTAGATATTAAACAATTTATTATTTTATTCAAACATTTTGATGAATTTTTTTTATTAATTTATTTTTAATTGATGATTTTATGTAGTTGTTAAAATAAATGTAAATTAATAAAATAACCAGCCCTTATGAATTTATTAGCCTACGATTTTCCACTCAAAGGTTTAACTGAAACTCACGCTACGCCAATAATTCTGTGCTGAGCGAGGTTTCATCAGGAGGAATCGCACTCGAATGTGTTGTCTCCGTTTACTCAAGTAGGTAAGGTAAAGTGGGGTAAGTGTGACGCAAAAATGAAAAGTTAATTTTGAATTTGACAATACTTTTTTTGTTTTTAACTTAAAGTTGTTATTGTTCCATAATGTAACACCTCTAGATATACATAATTGGAATTTATAGTCAACAAAGTTATATTATCACTCACCTAAGAATAATTTTTTTTTTTTTTTTTTAATTTTAAAACGTCACACTTGCCCCTTTTCATGGGGCAAGTGCAAAATCGGATTGTTTTTGCTATTAGTATTACATAAAATTATATATGGGGCAAGTGAATAACAAAGATAAAAATAAGCTTTAATTTGATTTTTGTTTCATTAAAATATCTTGATTCATTAAGAGTTGACAGAGCATTATTTAAATTTAATTATTTACCTATATTATATATAAAAACAGTACTTTTTTTAAAATCCTGATTTAAAAAAAAGCTAAAATTTCACTACTCTCTGAGAACCTAAAGGCTATTACCTATGACCAGGGCCCCGCAATACCTAGCGCCGGCACTGCCTATACACCATATAATTTCAAAAATATTTTGACTTGTTTTGAGCTGTTTACGGACATTTTCAGTTTATAATGTTTTTAGTTTTTTCTTCTATGAATATCAAAAAAGTTTTATTTGTAGGGCCCAAAAAGCCTGAACATTTAATACAATGCTCTTTATATATTGTTACAATAGCAGTTGAAAAATATTAAAAATACATATGCACAATTTTTTTTATAAGCATTTAAAGTTTGAATTTTGACATTTATCAAATTTAAAATTTAAAAAGGTGTGTAAGTGGATGTCGCTCTGCTGTATAGTAGGTTACAAGTGGGTCACTGTAATAGATGGTGTTAAATTTGAATTCAATGATATAATATCATTGTATAAGAAAAACGATTCTGAGAGAAAACGGGCAGTCAGCCTATGATATTAGACATATTACCAAGTATATTTGATGATATTATTATGAATAAAGTAATTCATATATAATATATTTACGTGGAGCCTTGTTTTAAATTTTCAATCCTTAACTATAAAAGTTGAACATTTTATACATTTTTAACTAAAAAATAATTAATACATTTTAAGTTTGATAAATGTTGTCAAAATTCCAACTTTAAATACGTATAAAAAAAAATTTAGCCTATGTATTTTTAATATTTTTTAATATTGTAACAATATATCAAGAGCCTTGCATTAAATTTTTACACTTTTTGGCAAAACAGATAAAACTATTGATATTTATAGAAAAAAATTGAAAACGGAAAATGTCCGTAAACAGCTCAAAAAGAGTCAAAATATTTTGAAAATTGTATGGTGTATAGGGTATGCTAATATAAACATTCAGTGAATTTTTCAAGTATCTACAGTCATTGGGTTTTTAATTACAACAAAATAAGAAAATCGTTACATGAGAAATCGAGTGAATATCAAATGTTGTAATAATATGAATTTCAAATACCTACTCAAAAAAATTTAATTTGACTTTCTTGTAGACTTTTTTTTGTGAAAAAAGTAGACAAACTTACAAACTTATGAGGAATCTTGTATTACATTTTAAATCTTAGATTTAAAAAGAAAATTTTTCATGAATTTCTAACTCAAAATAATTTGCAAATTTTCTTAATTTTTACGTATTATATATCATTATTCGAACTTTAAATGCTTATAAAAAATAAATGTGACTATGGACTTTTAATTTTTTTCATCTACTTCATCTACAAGCTTTTTTAACCAACAAACAAAATTGATTTTGCCTAAATATTTCCGTTTTTCCTTAATTTTTCTTTTGTTTTTCACGGCACTTTTGAAAACTACTGGAAAAATTTTACTTTTGACCCCCCAAAGTACCAACTAAATTCATTTTCATATCAGAAAAGATAATGTTGAAGAAAATCCAAGCACTTTTACTGTCCTAAAAGGTGATGACAGGCACACAAAAAAAAAGAAAAAAATTGAAAAAAAACACACATCATTGTAAAATCAATACATTCATCGTTCCACTCAAAATCTAAAATTAAGGAAAAACTGGAATTTTTACTCAACACAAGTTTTTGTCAAAATCGATTTGGTTTTTTAGTGTAACTCAAAAAATAATAACCGATGATACTTGAAAAATGTTCACTAAATGTTTATTTTATCATTTTCTATAGGTAGGTACATAATAACATTTTCAAATCAGGCTGGTAGCATGTGTAACAATTTTTCAGATAAACAAGTAAAAATATATGAAAGAGACAAGTGCATGAACATCCAAACTAGACATAGATAATAGTAAATCGTATAAGCAATCGTAGTCAAACCAGGCGTGGCTTCAGAGACTTACCAGGGGGGACATATTTTTTTAGCCATCACCAGTTTTTGAACATTTATAAACCTTGATGCCCAGCATATATTTCAGTACCTACCCCGTCTTTATCATTATTATAATATATAGTACATATAATTATTATGTGACTATGTAAATATTTAAATTTTTGTTGTATGTTATTGGTTGCCATAATGTAGGTACCCAACCACCCCACCCACCAAAAAAAAAATCCACCATAAAGCCCCAAGCACCACGCCACTGGCCATCACTAAATTGTTCATGTTTCGAAGCAATGTCGTTATGACGTTATGCTATATGCCATCGTCTTTATACGTCGATATTTATATATACCAATAAGTAAGCCATCCGTCGACAAAATAATATATAACATGTTAAAAATTACAATGTTACCTGTGACTTATAATTATTGACCAATAATGGTATTTTCCACAAATTACTAATTAGTACACGGTCTAGGGTCTGGCGATAAGTTCCTACATGATACACATCAGTCACATATTAATATCATAATATGTTTTATTTCAGGCAAATTAAAATTGTTAGATATATCTAATTCAATAATCTAATATAATAATTTAATGCTCACAAGGAGAAATATCAAATATAATATGTATTAAGAAATTAAACATTTTTGAAAGCCTCGGGGCGCCATGTCATAAATTAAAAGATAGCGTGATATCATTCTAAAATTTTAAGAGTGGAAGCGCCTGCGTATACCTATATATATAGTAGGTATTTATTGTACATCCACAGTCCACACAATTATTGATGCTAGTTACATAGCATAGCTGCTACAAGTAGGACAAAATATAGATTATTAACTATATAAGTAGGTAGGTAAGCAAGCAATGTTCTTACTATGAAAATATCAATTAGTGTAATACAAATAATGTTTATTGTGAAAGTGTCTAGGTACATATGCATTTTAAATATTTTGCAAAGCTATGGCGATACCTACTATAAAAGTATAAAACGTTCAAAAGACTGGATTACTGCACCTAATACAATTATACATAATTTTTAACAATATTCATAAATTCGTAAACAATTTAATCAATCTATTATCTATAGACTATATTATGGTATAATAGTAGGTACCTACTATTAGTATATATAACCTGGTCGTACCAGTTGGCGTTTAGTAGGTAGCTAAAAAGCACAATATATGACAAAAAAAAACTTGTTTAATTTAGCCACATAATAATATATAGGTAATTATAATTTATAATACACAGTGTGTTCACACTGGTGTCTCTCTTCATCTCTACCACTAAATATTTAGGCTAGATGATCTTGGATTGGAATTGGATTTTCGGGAGGTGAAGTTACCTACCTACCAAAATACACATTTTGAGTAAATTTCAATTTTTTAGAGATGTGAGTGCTGTACTGGAAAAGGACTCTAGATAATATCCCCGATTTTAGTAGGTACCTACTCCATTTCACCTCCTGAAAACACTATATTTCAATTAAAATTCCAAGGTCATCCGTCGGAAATATTTGGTGATATATCTCGTATAGCGTGAACAAACTGCATATTTACCTACTGACGTATCTATACATTAATATCTAATGTAATATCTACATTATTACAATACCTATAAGTTACTTATTTTAAATCTGTTTCAGGACATATTTCTAATTTTTATTCTTTTATTTAAATGATTATGAATAATTTAAACCGCATTATTTATTTAATAATTAGGTACCTAGTTATAGTGATTATATGTTTTATCCTAGGAATAGGTACGTATATTTCAGTGGGTAGTATATTTTACGTTGGTTTGGCATTCTGGTATTCGGTATATTATTGAACGTAGTCGTTAATGGATATGTTATGGACCCACTCAGTGGCGTAGTCAGTGGGAGGGGGGGGGGGTCAACCACCCCCCACCATTGATATTTCTCCCCTAATAAATGTATTATTTATATACGAAAACTGTAAAAAACTGTATGATTTATACCAGGGGTCTCCAAACTACGGCCCGCGAACAAGTTTTAACCGGCCCGTGGCCCGCATAGGACGCATAGGTAAATATAGATAAAAAAATTATTTCAAAAATGTATTTATATTATATTATATTTATACCTATTTATTTTTATTTAAGTATATTGTAAAGTAAACAATATTCTATACAAAAATATAAAGTAAACATATTATTTATATAGGTACCTAAATCATCAAGTTAAAAATGATATGTGTTATTGTGTTAATAAACTTTTGGCCCGCTAAGAGCATTTGATTTTTTTTGTGGCCCTTGAATAAAAAAGTTTGGAGACCCCTGATTTATACTTAACCCCCCCCACCATTTTATAATCCTGGCTACGCCTGCACTGGTCCACTACATTCTTACACATACATAATAGTCTCAGCGAGTTTAAATTATAGTCATAACTCGTAATGAATTAAAGTATGTAACTATTAAAGACAATTTTGATTTTTACCATATAAATAGGTATATAATAAATATTATTATATACATACCTATTTAGAGTACGGTAAAAAATACTTTTAAAAAGTATTTAAGTAATTACTCAATTACTTTTAAAATATCACCCAATTACTATAAATAGTTTTTAGAAGTATTTCAAATAATCTTCAAATTCAAAAAAATAAATTATATTTAGTTCCGATATAATATGTTATAATCGAAAATTTGTTTATTGAATTTTAAAAACATAATTCGTTGATCGTTCAATTATCAACATGCTGAACCGTCATATTGGTTCTTTTTTAGTGATAGTTATTAGTTGCACCACAAGAATACTTAGTATTTGGTCATTTCACATTTGGATATGAGGATATCCCATACCTTCATAGATCGTCGTCGACGATAAACGATAATGATAATATTGATAACCATTTTCTTGGTAAATAATTAGTAATAATATTTTCGTATTGTTAAATTATAAAGTATAATAGCCGTTAAGCAAAAGCTTATTGCATACTTAATATATATTTTGGTATTGACTTAATAAGTTTATTCTGGACCGATGTACTGTTTCAAGTCGTCGACGACTGGATAAAAAATAACATTTAATTAAGCTTTTAATTAATTAAATTATTATTATTATCAGTGGCGTACATACGGGGGGGGGTCGGGTTCAACCCCCCCCCCAGGACCAAAAAAAAAAAAAATAATGTGATATTATTGATGAATTTCTTATTATTAATCAACCGTGTATACACAAATATACGTCATAATAATATGACTATTGAGTAAACAGTAAACACTATACTTAACCAACAACGAAAAAAGATTTCATAACGAAATTATGGGTGCCGTATAATATGGTATATCAATCAAAATAGACATTAATATGATCGTACACAGTCAGTTAGTTGCGTGCGGATATAAATACATATTAATATTGTCTTTATCTCGACCGACTCGATCAGACAACGGAGAAAAAACCGATTGCGTTTAATATACCATATTATAACGCGCCTTATAATCGTTGAATTTCGGGTGAGTGACAATAATACGGTGAAATGGATTCTAATTTTATAGCACTATCATGATTATTGATCATGTTAAAATATTTAATTATGAAATGTTCGTTCATTCTGTTCTATTCTGCCGTCGGAAGAGTTTTTTTTTTTGTTTATTTTTAGATTTTAGTGTCGGCAAACTATATCATAATATTATGTCTATATTATTGAAATTTTGACATGGCAACAAAATAGACTCAAATAATGAAATGTAAAAAAATGAAAAACAAAATAAAATAACTTACAAATAAAAAAATTAATTCGTTAATTTAACGTTGATTAAAAAATAAATTTAGTAAATTAGTAGTTAAGTTAAAAATTATTATTATCACATCATAATCATTATCATTCGATTTCGATATATTTTAGGTTTTGAAGGTAAAATAATTTATAGTAATCATGGCTGAAAAAAAACAATCGAAACTGCAATCTTTTTTTTCAAAACCACCCTCAATAATGAATTCATTGTCAAATTCATTGAATGCAACTCAAACAGTTATAAGTTCCTCTAGTTCCTCATTACCATCAACTGCATCTGCATCTGATACACCTATCACTCAGTTTACACCTTCGACTACAGATATTAATCGTACATTCGTACATCTTCCAGTTATAATATTTTTGACATTGCACATTACACAAATAAATTGTTAACGCAAAGTGAAATAGAAGACATTTTGAGCAAAATTTGGGTCCCTGATATTAATTACAATTTTCCTATCAAAATATCAGTAGTCGGTAAACAACAAAAAGTTTTGAAGTTGAAATTTCAATATAAATGGCTAATTAACTTTCCCTGGTTGGCCTATTCAGAAGTAAACAATGGTGCGTATTGCAAATATTGTGTTGCTTTTACTAAAAATGAAGCCGGTGTTAAAATAAAAATTGGGAGCATTTGTATTAAAAAAATATGATGATTGGAAACATGCATTGGAAGACTTTAAAAATCATTCGAATTTAGAATATCACAATCAATAGAATTTTTATTATAAATAATTAATAATATAATATTTATAATATTCTGTAGTGCATAAATAACTATGTGCATATTAAATAATATTTAACTGCCATGAGTTACGTAAACCTTTGTATTTGTTTTGCTATTTTGCCTATTAATATTTATACGTATAATGTGTTTGATTGTTAGGAAAATGGGTAGTTGCAAAGAGAAGGTTTTAGTGCTGGTTATTTTGTTTTAACCCCCCCCGTTCCGTTAACTAATCATGAGTAATTATATTATTTTTAAAGTTGTTTATGTTGATTCATATATTTAACTATTACGTATTATGACCTTTAAAAGTAATAATTAACGTGTTTTTTATGTTATTTTATTTTATAATAATAAACGGATTTGAAACCCTTTTGAAAATGTATACAAATTACATAATTACAATAACATTCATAACAGAGTAAAAAGTTTAATTACAAATAATGATAGATAGATAGATACAATTATGTAAGTATTGTTTTTGATTACCGTTTTTCATGCTCTGACAGTTGTCACAATGACAATACTGATTCTATTACGAATTTTTAACCTATCCCGGGGATTGATGCCGGATGTTTGCTAAAGCCTAAAACAAATAATATGCCTAAACTAAATTATTATAAAATACAAAATGTAATGTGATTGTCCGATTGTGATTATGAATTATAACTCACAATTTATAATGGATCATTGACTCATTATTATCAACTATCAAGTATTATATTATAGTTGGTTTTGAATTTGAAATATTTTAAAATTGAAAATTTCACTCTTCTTGAAATAAGAAGTTATGAAAAATAATATTATTTCATTTTAAACGTATTCGTTTATATAATGATTATTGATTACACACAGAAAATATCGATGGTTGTACTATATTATCTGCTTGTTATATAAAGAAATCAACCACACGCTACAAAACATTATTATTTATTGGTATTGTTATAATATAAATATATAATACTACTCAACAAGCTTAAAATTAACAATCAGTTCAGTCAAACTATCACATATCTCTGCCCTGAGATTTTCATTACCTACTTATAATAAGACATAATTAGGTAACATATTATAATACATAATATATAATAACATATATTAGAAAAAAATGGCACATAACCTGGAATAGCCAGAATACTAAATTAAACCAGATCAAGTCTACAACTTTCAGATGGGATAATTCCAACCTCAATCGAAAAGAAGAAACCGCCTTAAATCGTTTAAGAATAGGACATACTAGACTTACCCACGGATTTCTCATGTCTAATGAAGAACCCCCCTTCTGTGAAGCCTGCGGCCATCCCCTCACCGTCAAACACATCTTGACTGAATGTCATGTTTACGACCAGGAGCGAATGGATCTCAACATGACCGAAACCCTCGACTCAACTCTCGGACCACATCCTGACCAGAACAAAATAACGCTTAAATTTCTTAAACTTACTAATTTGATTAACAAAATATAATTGTATCTATTATGTATAAAATCTAAATTGTCATTAATAATTGTGAACTAATGGCCTTTGCTGCCGAGTTGTTTTTATAAGATCAATAAAAAAAAAAAAAAAAAAAAAAAATATATAATAAAAAAACTTAATACATATTAAAAGGAATACAAAGTTATAATACATTATACATAGGTACCTATTATAAATCTAACTTGACTAAATGTTTTATCTGTCCTCTTAACCCAGATTGCCTACTATAGTTACTACACCTACCAGGTCCATAAACATCAGCGGCTTTAACAAAAGACTCACCAGTTATATCCAACGATTCTTCAACCCCTTCACTGCAAACTAACTTTGTATCCATATTAACCATAGTCGCTATACGTTTTTAATTCTTAGTTTTTACTCATTAATTCTTTATCCAACTCAGATTGTTTCTTTTCATAAACTGACTTGATCATCTGATATAAATGTACCTTCCACAATTCCGCACAACATTATATTCTCCAGTATTCTCACTAAATAAATTATTTTCCCAAGAACCTCTTCAACTACTGCCCTTTTCCAACTTCTCTTATTAGGATTAAAAAAGTCCTTGGAAAAACACATTTTACCTTCTATGAAATTCATATTTCTTTTTTCCTTTATAATAGGAATTTATTTAGACCATCTTTTCTACATCTAAATTCCTTTAACAAATCTAATCTAGTTCGAACTTTTCTATCAAACATTTCGTAAGGCCCTCTCCAAATACCCAATGCGGAGTGTTTCTATAATTAAACAAACATCTCCTAATCATAGAATTAATTAACATGCCCGCTCTCATTGTTCTTCATACATTTTAAGTTGTAACAAACAAGCTCTAAAAGTTTTTACAGCATTGTCCGCTGCTCCATTTGTTGATGAATGAACTGGTGGTCACAACTTAATAGCAGAAAAATACGCTAGAAAAATTCTCTAAATTCCGAAGAAACAAATTACGGACCATTGTCATAAGCTATTCTATTCGTTAAGCCATATACCTATCAAAAATCTCTTTAAGTTTGTCAATCAAAAACCTTGTATCTTTTCTAGACATTTGACAAACTTCGGGTGATTTCTGATTTAAAATACAGTGGATTCCGCTTAATGTGGGCAAGTTGGGACCAGCCCTGTTTGCCCACATTAAGCGGATGCCCGTATTAACCGGTGGCCACTGTATATAAAAATCAACTTTTTTTTATCATTATTTTTCACACAATAATGAAATATTTTATGAAATTTTAAACCATAATTATATATAAATATAGTTATGACATATATATAATATGCCTATACGTATAACACATAAACATCACAGTGGCACAGTATATAACCAGGGGTTAAAGAGGAGACAGGGGACTAGGTCCCTCTACCTCTGAGGGTGGTTATACATAGAGCGTCAACTTTAACAAATTAGAATTAACATTATTCAGGGTTAAATATGGGATGAGTATGCTAACACAATCACTGTTTAATGTTTATACATTACATAATATATATTAGAAATATTTATACATACAATAATTTAACGCTTAAAACTATATGGAGACATTATAGTCCCCTCTGGATTTTTTTCCCCACTTTAAGCCATGACTACAACACATATAGGAAGTTTATAATTTAATATTGTTGTGGTCTCGTGGGTATGGTATTTTTCTGGGAATAAATATTCCTGATAACATTATGTATTTAAGTTGAGTAGGTAGTCATAGCAAACACTGAAAAACATCATAAAATATTATATTTGCTTATAATATACCAGATCCGTATTTACGAAGGTGGTTAGTATGTGGGATGTATCCCTCTTGACCTTTTTTTTAAAAATAGATTTTCATGTTCCAAGAAAATATTTGTTTGTAGATGGGTATTGGGTGTTTTTATAACTGAAAAAACGTATTGGTATAGTAGTTAGTAGTTACCTACCTACCTATTTTGTGTTCAAATATTTTGACGATAAATGTAAAATATTAAATAGGTAACAATAGTCAATAATAGTTAATAATAATAATAATGAATGGGATATTCTCAATGTATGCACTATAGGTATACTACGTAAAATAAATTATAATTATATACCACTTAAGCGCGTTCAACGAGAGACCGGGACTGCGCGGCGGACGAAAACGCGTCGTTCACCCACCACTACAGTCACTACAATACTACAATGGCTACGGCTGCGGCGCCTGCCCTATGGTACGCTATGCACGGAATAGCCCTGTTCTCTTGTTGAACTCGGTAGTCGGTACATAATAATTATAACATCTATAGCCTACCTAACTAAACATATTGCTATTAGTTATTACCTATCTGGCTATTCCCCTAATCTATTGTGATGTATATCATATATATATATTATTTGTTTTTTATTATGCTGTTTGTACATTTTATTATACTCTCAAGTCTTAATTATTAATTATTAATTCTCCTTTATACTGTAACTGTATATTGGAAGTTTATAAATAAACTCTGTGATGTAATCTCACGCGGGTCTGATTACACCAAAAGACAACTCAATGGTTGGCGTTCGACTCATATAAGTTTTTATACCTAATACCAATTTTTTTTGAGCAGTCCTACACCAATATAATATTATGGGGAGGGGACTAGCCGACTAGGGGATTTTATTTGTATAACATTTGCTGACCGAGTACCAATAGGCAATAATAATAAAAACGCCAAATCCAATCCAAACTCGGTGTAAAAAAATAGACAGTATAAGACATAAGTATAAAAAAAAAGACTAAAAGTTGTGATATAATTTTATTGCTAAGTCTTTGAAATATAGATATCATTTATGTTAAAATAGTCTGCTAAAGTGCTAAATAATTTAAGATAGCTTGGCGACTTTAGTTAAAATGTATAAATACTATTGCATAATGAATATGTATATAGGCTAAGCTCAATTATTTATAGCAGACTATATTTTAACATAAATTATATAAATATAAATGATATATAAATGATAATATCTATAGTTCAAAAACTTATCTATAAAATTATATCACAACTTTTAGAGCCGTTTTTAGATTCTTAGTGGACTGCGGGGCGAGGAAGATAGTGGTTTTACAATGGTGTTTTTTTTATCCTGTAAGCAAAATGTCTACCAGAGGGAGTGCTTCGATTTCAACATATTATATCTTCTGGGAAATTGGATCAAGATGGTACTTTAGAAAGGAATTTTTTTTATTTTCTTGATAGATTTTTAACGCCAAGGGAAAAACAACCAACATTATATTTTTCTAACGCTTTATCATCATGGAAACGAATAAAATTTAAAAATTACCTAATTTCCACTAGGTATATTATATAAAATGAATGGTAACTTATTAATACATAATATTTCTGATTCATAAATTTTCTTTCGTCCTCTCAGAATCGTTTTTTATAGAATGAAAACATTGCATTCAAATCGAATAGTGAATACTGTAATAATAGGTACACTCAGGGCCGGATTGGTTAGGCGAGCTATACCTAGAAAATCTCCGTGGGCCGCTTAAAGTTAAAATTTGGGGTGGTCGTGTAAGTGTGACTGAAAATAAATTCGTGTTCAAATACGATTGGGCACCTATAAGTATAAGGTCGTTAAAATTACAGACGTAATTTTGATCTATGAATATTTAAATGGGCCGCTTGGAAGTGAAAATCTCGATGGGCCGATACATACCAATCCGGCCCTGGGTACACTGTCTATCCTGTCTGAGGACCGAAGGGACGATGGACAAACTTCCACCACCACTGACCTACTCTTTTTTTTATACTTTTCGTTTTTTTTTTCAGGGACTTTGGCGGAGTGTTTTTGTTGGCACTGTACATAGGTATACGTTGAGTACACTATACAGTATAGAGTGGGGCACTATAATAACGGACACATAACATGTATTATCATTGACAGGATGGCTGACCATAGTCTCTGACGACGGTGGCCACCACACGGGGAGAAAACGACCGCCGTGGGCCTGTACAACATTACAATAATAATAATAATATGACGGGCTCGCCGAACGTGAAGCGGCGGCCGCGGCGGTGGCGGTAGCAGCGGCGGCGCCATCGGAATATCGATACGTTCGCTTGTGTTGTTACATATAGAAACGCCACTCGACTTTTGCGGATTCGCTGCCGAGCTTGCGCCTTAGCCGCCGTATATACGCAAGCGATATACACGCACACAGACAGTCGTGGACAAAACGAGCGCACGCACACTCGCGAGTAACGCCGAGCTATATTGCCCGCAGTGTATTTATAATAGTCACTCACCCCTCCGCGTTGAAAGTGCACGTCAAGAGCTGTTTTGGTGCACCCTGTCGCCGCCGTACACTGTCTATTTTTTTTAAATTTAATATTTCAATATTATATTATTAACGTGTAAGCTACAAGCGAAAAACCGTCAAAATCTTTTTTCTACTTTCGGTTTCCCCGCATCAACCGCTGCAGCCTACGCCAAAGTGACAAACGCATCGTACGGAAAATCGCACAGCGGTCACTGCAGCAGCAGCAGCAGCAGCAGCAACCTGCAAACTGCACGCGTTAACAGCGACCACGGCGTTAACGTCGCACGTGAACTGCTCGGAC
Source organism: Macrosiphum euphorbiae (assembly GCA_949089665.1). Classification (NCBI taxonomy): domain Eukaryota; kingdom Metazoa; phylum Arthropoda; class Insecta; order Hemiptera; family Aphididae; genus Macrosiphum; species Macrosiphum euphorbiae. The sequence goes on along the minus strand of CARXXK010000004.1, from coordinate 27,757,880 downwards.
GAAAGTCAAAAGGTAAAAAGGAAAAAAACCGGAAAAATTACAATCACGATAATATTGTGGTGAATGACGTTTATATTAATGGTTATACGGTTATATAGGCACAACGGGGAAAAAATGCGAATTCGCCAATATAATAATAATAGTATTATTATTATTATTATTAGGTACGTGAGTATTTCCTACTCGATCAAACGACACGTCCAAGACACGCGCGCCGACGTCGTCGAGTTGCAGCTTTAGCCCCGATAAACGTCACGCGCAGCGCTGTCGACGTCTTTATGACGACATGTAATTGGGTTTTCGGGCTGGCTGCGAATTTTGCTGACAGGTGCCCCCCTTCCCCCAATCACAACCACACACACAATTATTATTATTGTTATTTGCGCGGATTGGTGACGGGGTGAGAGGGAGACGGGACCGCCGCCGTACTTTACCCGTCTCACGACGAGTGGCGCGCACACAGCTGCAGCATGGCACTTGCTGTCTCATTAACAACACAAAAGAGATTATACGGTCGCCATAAATTTATAATACCCGTTAAGGTTTCCATCGTGCCAAAAAGCCTCCCGAACTGCGGTCGTTGGTGCTTGCAATTATAGGTATATTTGTCTATATTCTGTCATCGATCTGCCCACGAAATTGCCTATATTGGTCGTTGCATGCCAGTGTGGGCGGATGGGTGTTCGAAATCGTTTGAATTAGTCGATTCATCTTTACCCGCATGGACGGGTTTTTCCGGTGAAATTCGATAATGTGTACAGTTGCATTGACCGAAAAAAAGATAAACATAATATATTTTGTTATCATATTATTTTGACACGACGTAATCGCTTATAGAAAAACAATGCGGGGTCACGTTAAAAAAAATTATAATAATAAAAACACGTCATAATATACGCACATGAATAATGTATAATATATATTATAATATTATGGGGGTAATCGACCGACACTAAAATACATCGCACGCTCCACACACGGTAAAGAGTTGTTTTTTGTTATACACAAAAACTTTTTTTTAACTAAAATATTACACATACAAATATAATATTATTATTATTATTATATGTATAGTCGTCAAAGTATTACAATGGATGTACTGTTGACACTGTAAAAACGTTAAAGATGGGTCAGCGGTGTATGTAGTATGTACATAGTTTCCGACTGCAGGGGAATATGAGTGGAGTGACGGTGAAGTAGAAACAGTTGGAATCGATAAAAAGTTTCGGGGGGCGTATGGGACTCAGTCGTTGTAATAAAGTCGCCAATTTTACTTATATAATATAGGGTAACCCGATGTGGCCAACTTAATGATCAGTACCGACAAAAATGTTTGTCAGTTGCCAGTTGCCACACATTTATACTTCGTATTTGAGTCGTCCTTTTGCTATTTTTTTATTGCTTTTAAAAAATTTTTAATAGATTATATACTTTAAATTCTATATATTGTATTACAATTTACATTACCTTCATTATTATCTATTTGTTTCGAGTATTGCTCTTACGGTCACGAATTTTTAGACAGCGAATTTAAACATATTTCGTAGAATTAAATAAACTACAACTATTATGCAATCAATTAAATTTATCAATATCACGATCCGGACTAAAATAATATTTAGTTTGTTTATTTGGTCATAAACGAACTGTAATATTTTACAAACGCATTGCATTCCTTTTGCATTAATAAACGTTGTGGGTATGTAAAATACTATTAGGATCATTTTCCTCACCCTATCATATTATTTTCTTTTATGTCTTCTCTGAAAACAGACATTCTTCTTACTTGTAAAATTCCAAACATGCCATTGACTGCATTGTTCTATTAACCCATCCCCGAGTATCAGAGATTTTATTTCTAAAACATTTTAAATCACAAAACCAGAAATCTATAAAATTACTTTAATCATTCTATATATTATATACCTACATATCAAAATTAAATTTATATTATATACACAAATAAAATAATTGGCAATATAATATAAGATATAGGTATTTTTTTTTAATTTTGGATATTACATGCAAATATGTGATATTCTATAGATACACATTAAAAAAAGAAGATATATTAGTTATCATTTATTTACCACTGTTACTTTATTTTACTCAACTCAAAATTAATTATAAACTAACTAATTATAAACTATACTGACAAAACAGTACTCTGAAAGTCTGAAATGAATGTATACGAAATACTTTATTAGAAAATACATTTAATATTATATTAGTTTTCATATAGAATTATTTGAGCTTAATTAAAATTTAAAACATTTCAAAAATGAATTTATTTCTAATAATTCTATAAATAAATAATTTTTAGCTTTTAAAAAAAAAAATAAGTGGCGTATTTAGGATTGTTACAAAGCAATATTGAAATAAAGTTTTGGAGGTCAACATATGTTTTGTTAGGTGTGCCGTGTGCATAAAGTTTAATTTTTAGTTTAGATTTAAATTTTTTTTTTTGCCATTATGTAGGTATGTAGTATTAATATTAATACTTCACTAACATAATTCATATACTAAATAAAATTAAATCTAGTTAGTCTTCTGTTTTAAAACATAATTCAATCACGTCATCTTGTGTGATTTCTAGTTTATAGTAGGTACCACTCGGTGGCTTGCCAATAGGGCCAGTTTATATACATTTTAGTGCGATAAAGAACACCATAAATTGTAAAATATATTACAGTTACAATTAAGATAATACGCTTGAGTGATAAATAAAATGTAAAACCTTATAGAACAAAACGTTTTCATTATCATACTATCAAGTGTCAGTGGTGTTTTTTGTTGTGTTATTGGAATCTGATTCAATTACTATGCTGTGTTGGTGTGTTAAAAACAATTAATATATTATTATAACATCATATGAATTTTAATCAAGTCCTTATTTTGCCTAATTTTATTTAAAAATAAATTAACACATGAATGAACTTCTTTTAAGTTTTCAGATCCAAGAAGATAAAATTTGAATATTAATTCAAGAGTATAAACCACATTTTTGAAATTCTCACTAAATCCAAATATTGAAATATTAAAAAATGAATTAAACAATACTAAAATTAATTGTTACCTTCTATGTCAACCATTAACAAACAGTTATTTTCAGTAATACAAATAATCAATAATAAATATTTAGAAATTTAGAGTGTATATAGTGTATATTTACATGCTCTTGGTTTGAGGGTGAAAAGTAACATAAACTTTCAAGAGTAGATAAGTCGTTAACCACCTTAGAAAAATACTGATGAATATTATTGACTAAACTTACCAGTCAATTTCCATAATGACTGGTGACCAACGGCATTACTGACGTCGCCTATATATAGTCGTTATATACTTACATTGCAGAGTTCCGTCATTAACGCTAAATGTATATGAATAGTCAATAGGTATGAACGAAAAACACTATTTCCAAGATTCCAGATGACCTATTATAATATATTTCGGTGGTACCTACCTTCAGTAAAATGATATACGTATAGATACATAGAATTATGTACGTATATTAATGTTTTATAATATTATAATTTATAACTACAAGTCATTATTATAGTCGCCACCACAAGCCCACAAAAACAGAAAGAAAAACCTTTTTTTTTCAGATATTTAATTAATGATGATAACAATCCTAACTATTTCAATGAAGAATGTTTAAACTTCAACACTATTTAATCACTACAAATGTTTAAAATATATACTTCTGAAAAATCATTACTTAAATATAAAATTATTTTCCAACCAGGTCTAAATTCAATTATTGATACATTTAAACAATATCTAATCGCGTTTTAAAAATATCTCAAGATAGGTACTTCAAATTATATTAACATTTCCAGTTTGTACTGAAATAAATGAACGATTTTTTTCATCACTTAAAAGAATAAATCAATCAATGTAAGATGTTATCTTAGGCGTTAGAATCTCAAGAACCATAGGTTTTTTAACAGTAGAGAATTAAAACACTAACAAAATAAACTTGAAAGCACTAAATGGATTTTCTAAAATGATAAGCAGAAGGTGTAAATAAAAATAGCACAATACCTATGGTATTCTAGTACAATTTTACCTTCTATTTAAATAATATTAATAGTATGTAGGTAACATTAATTTGCAATATAAGATATTGCTTTAATTGGAATTATATTTTTTTTAATAATAAATTTAGGTTTAGGTATTAGTGAAATTTTATAATTATTATTAATAAAAAATATATTGTATTGGATAAATGTACCTAATAAATTAATATAATTATTATAGATTAATGTACACCAAAATATGAAAAAAAGTTATAAATTAACTAACCTAAAATTTTGACGCTGAATAAAATACATGTATTTAGTATTTAACATGATGAAGAAAAAGTGCCATTACGATAAAAAAATTGGCGTGCTTAAGTTTTGGCACAGCTATTAAAAATCACAAATGGCACCACTGCTCTAAAATGGTTATTTTCTGAATAATAACCAAATTGATTTTGTTAAAAATGGGTGTGGTAAAGTCGTAATGTTTTTCGCGATTTTTTATTTGTGTTTATAACTATTGGTGTATGATAGTCGATAGCAGAGTACAAAGTGCATGCTATAAGTATATACATAATTATTAATTAATCAACTATCGAAAAATAGGTTTTAATTTTTATGGAAAAATAGTACATCACACATTCACACGGTAAAGATTATACAACAAAAAAACGTAATAAACAATTATATTTCTGGTGTCCAGTTCAGTTCAAAATAATATTAATAACTGAAATAATAATGTAGGTATCTTACTAGGTAAAATAATAGGAATATTATAAAAAAATGTATATAAGTACAATTTTAAAATGAGATATATATATATATGCATTATACCTATGCCGATGATACATTTGACTGACATATAAATAAAATATAAGGATCACCTATTAGATTCTGAGCGGAGAGAGGTGTTTATTTTTTTTTTTTTTTTTTTATCCGGTATACAAAATTTTTACCAGAAGGAGTGCATCCATTTCAACATATAGATATAGTACCTTATCTTTTAGAAAATTGGATCAAGATTGTACCTACTTTAGAGAGGTCATTTTTTGATTTTCTCAATAGTTATATAATGCCACTGGAAAAACCACCAACAATTTACGAAAAACCGCTAAAATGGTAATTTAATTTATAACGTTTTGTTTATCACCATAGAAACGAATACAAAATAATAATATTATAATACTAGTTCAACTTACATGATATAATAAATAATAACAATATAAAATATCCAGACTGACAAACCGTCTCCGCTTAGAATCGTTTTTCTTATGCAATGATATTATATCATTGAATTCAAGTTTAATACAATCCATTATACAATGACCCACTTGTAACCTACTGTACAGCAGAGCGACATCCAATTACCCGATTTTTTTTGTATAATTGTATATATTTAAATACATATTGTTAGTAATTTTTAAGATGAATTAAGTACCTACATTGTAACCTATATATTTATAAGCCATATAAATAGGGATACATCGTAATAGTTATTACTTATTTTATTTAAAAATAACTTTTTTCATAACGTTTTATAGGTATATGTTATGTTCTAGAACGTACTGCGTGCCCCTCATATGGTTGGACAGAGGAGGCCAAGTAGATCATGTTCAATATTGATATGGGGTGGCTTTCTATTGCTTTACGCCGCGTTAACCGCAATCATAGATTGTACTCAGAGCAATGGGACAAGCACGACAGTTATTCCATTGTCGTCCAGTGTCAAGCAATCTTCATCCGCAGACCTAGTGACCACGGATGATACTTACGCGTCTGGTGACGGTCAAACAATTCTTCCGACACAATCGTTACTTCAAAATGAAAACCAAACTACGGAAAGCATTTCGGTATCTATATTTATTATTACGATAATATTTCAGTTGTTAGGTAGGTATTTAAAAGTTAAAAATGTATAATTTTTGATCACTTTGACATATTTTAATTTGTGTAGTTAATTGAGTAGGTATATAAGATAAATTAAACGAATATTAATTATTATTTATTTGTACTAAAATATAATACACTAGTTTAGGCTATAATATACAGTTATAATTTGGCTTATAAAAAATCAATATGATATATACGTATATATATTTTTTAATTTTATCAATATATTATGTACCGTATTATGATAATTGAATATGTATGACAAACATTACAACTAAATACCATTTATAAATGGTTCTGTAGAAAAATCAATTAGAAATGCTCAAATACCAATATAATACCATCAATTGTAATGGGTGACTGTTTGTCGCTCTAATTACTTTTTTAATTACAGCGAAATACCCATATTGGTGTTTACACGCTCGAATACCACTAAAAATTGTTTCCAACCAAAACTCCCAATGCATAATATCCTTTAAAGAATAAAAATACGTTAGATACGATGATATTTAAGTGCTGAGAAACTAAAAATTAATAGAAAATACATTTTATAACATAATTTAAGTAATATACTATTTCCCATTTCAATATAAATAACAATATTATATAAGAAATACGTACAACCTACTTAAATTAATATTTTTATTTTTTACCATCGAGGCAGATAAATAATAAACATAGGTACTTACACATATACTGGTATGCTTTATACCATCACGATCATAATTCATAATATTATAAAAGATAAATCTACCATACTATCAGTTTTTTTAATGTATAGAAATAGATGTATACAGTGTAATTTTTATGTTAATACAATTAATTCATTATGCTAACTCAATTTTCCCATGTTTTATGTAGAACCAAAAATATTAAAGCTTGAATCAATATTCTTATTGTTATATCTTTTTCCACTTAAATGAAATCGGGACAATTTCTTATTTGAATAGAACTAAAACATGTGCATAATAATTGTATACTGAGTAAGTACCTACACTTGGTTTTTCTTGGGTTTTCCTTGAGTAGATAAGTCCTTTCTCTATTTTAAGTTTTTTACTATAATCTTATTTAATGTTTACCGATCGATATGACCTTAAAATAATAAAACCAAAAACAACGCTTTTAGAGACTGATTCTTTTAATAATGAACACTGATTATTAATTCAAAAATAATGAACTCTTATTGATATTTTCTTTTTAGAAAATTAAAAATACACGCGCAGTTCTAACATTTAAAACTGGCTTGACTTTATTCACCCTTATGCTTGTTAAAGTAACCATCGTTTATAAGCTTTTTATAAATAAATGGCAATTTATAAAAATATAAAAATTAAAAATGTATCTTTTCATTATAAATGTATATACTATATTATATATATACAAAGTCTTCAAATGTCGTGTACCAAAATTGGTGATGATTATATATAATGGTATTCTTACGTGATTCCCATCTGTATTTTTGTCACACAAATTTGATAAGACCCTGTAATAATTTTTTTGTCACGCCTGCACCGAAAGTTTAGTTTTCGATAACATAGTTGAAGCGTTGGTAAGCGATCTTTTTCCTCCCAGCGAGTGATAAAGTAGGAATACCCGTAATGCCGGGTGGTTAAGTGGAAATCAGAAAAAGTGCTGGGAGTGTTTATCACGCTTATCCCCAGCACAACCAAACACTGAAATCTATACCACGGTCCTTACAAATCACAAACAGCTCTATATTGCATAGATCCCTGCAGCCTGCATTACCTTTTACGTGATCACGTGATCGCGTGATCGATGAACTCAGAGGCTTGACAACAAATAGTATATGTAGCTCGTGTGGGAAGGAAATTTCAGTCTTGGGCGAAATGCGGATCTCACCTGCTGCTCGTGCAGCACACGTCATCCGCAACTGAAATAGCTCACTTCCCACCCTTGTCAGTTGCCACACAATATACTATTATATTAATATATCGTAAAATTTGAATTTTATTTTATATAATAAATTGTAATCGCATATGTACATATTTGATTTAAATTAAATAAAAATTTAATTTCCAGGTTCTAAATACAGCTAACACATCAACAATTATTACCGACGAAGCGGCTGAGAAATGCACTCCACCAGCAATAAAACAGTTCCCCAGGCCTTTTATGAGACCCTCGGTGAGACGACGAGGAGGAATATTAATCCACATAATTATATGTATTTATAGCTTCTTAGGATTAGCAATCGTATGTGATCACTATTTTGTAAAGTCATTGGATAGAATTTGTGAAGGTAAATATAATTATATCAGTGTGCCCTATATCTAATACAGTGAAATCTCCCCTATTGGACACCAAATAGCGGACATTTTTTTTTCAAACTATAAGCTTTCTACAAACAGTTCAGTATGAATAGCAGACACCTCCGAATAGTGGACAACATTTCAGAGACCGATAGTGTCCAATATTTTGAGGTTTCACTGTATAATATAATATACATATATACAAAATGCATTTATACTCCATAATTAGATTTTAATTAATGCCTTGCTAAATATTTATCAACTCAATTTCTAGTAAGACTGGAAAAAAGAACATTTTAAGAGTTAAAACATTATGCATCATTATTATGATGTACCTACCTACCTATCGTATTCTTTCAATATTAAACTAAAACAAAGTGCGATTAAAGATACTAAAAATTTAAAACATCAATTTAATGAATATATTTTTAATTGAAAATGGTCATAATTTTCAAATTTCAATTTTTATTTTTTTAGAACTTAAAGTAAGCCCTGATGTTGCGGGTGCAACATTTATGGCGGCTGGTAGCTCTGCGCCTGAATTGGCTACCGTTGTCATTGGTGTATTTCTAGCCAAAGACGATATAGGTGTTAGCGGAGTCATCGGATCTGCCGTTTTCAATATTATGTTTGTCATAGCTGTTTGTGGTTTAGCATCCACAACCGTCACTTACCTCAACTGGTGGCCGCTTTGCAGGGATTCATTTTTCTACACCATAAGCATACTCATCATGCTGTTAGCCATTTATAACGAAACTATATCATGGTATGCATAGTTTTAACTTATAAGCCTATACTTTTATATGATTAAAACGCACAGTTCATAATATTTATAATTTACATATATCTAACACTATAGGATCGAAAGTTCTATGCTGCTTCTGGCGTATGTCGTATATTGTGTGGCGCTGTATTACAACTTGTACTTGGAAGCATGGGCCAATACTTGGAACCTACCATTTCCACCAAGAAATCACGGACAAGTTATTGAATACTCATTGACTTTTTTGTACACGGTACTGAATTGTGACTATATAATATAATATTTTATATTACAGATAAACGAATTGTTTGCGGATCAACAAACATCAGATATGAAAGAAGGCCAAGAACAAATTCAATTGACTGGTACTAAAAGTCCGACGGGGTATGACACTACTGGATCAACAGGAATAGACCAACAAGAACAAAACCAACAGCAGAAAAATCAACAAATACAACAAAATCCAGACTATTATATACCAAAGGTGTATCATGAAGCTGATGAGGTATGTGTACAACAATTTGTATAGGTACTGTATATTTTAAGTATTTGAAAAATTACATAAATATTTTATCATAACTGAATCTAGTTGTGTCCACTATAGGTATATATAATAGTTATGCGTATAATAGACGAAATAATTTAATAATTAAATATTTTATTATAACTATACATGACATAATAATATTTTAGATGATACCTATACATAAGTCATAAATACATATGACTTTCAAAGGTTGAATATTTATTAATATACCAATAAATAATTTAGAACTATTTAAAAATAATAAAATTGGATAATATTTTCATTGTTGCTTATTATAAACTAGGTAAATCCCTTGCTTAAGCCGGAAAATGGAAATATTTTACATGTTATTCAATGGGCCGTTATGTATCCAATTTATTTTACTTGTTATTATACAATGCCGGACTGTCGGAAAGAAAATTTCAAAAATTGGTATGGATTAACATTTGTTATATCTATGCTATGGATTTCTGTGTATTCTTATATTATGGTCTGGATGATCACAGTAATTGGTAAGTTCTACTGAAAGTATTAAGGTACTTATAATAACGTATTTAGAAAAAATAAAATGTGTATTATAAATTATTTTATTGAAACGTTCCTACTCGTATATTAAATTAAATTTAACTCACTGCAGGTAATACACTTGGGATACCAGATACAGTCATGGGACTTACGTTTGTTGCAGCTGGAGTCAGTGTACCAGACGCTCTATCAAGTCTTTCAGTAGTTAAAGAAGGTAAGGTTTAAAATTTAAAAGTGTCTAAATAAAATATAATGTACTAACGTCGAACGTGATGTTATAAAGACATAATAAGACATATTTTTCATTTTTAAAATACTAATATTCTTTTTAATGAGATACTAGTGTAAATACACCGTATTATAGTTCTTAGTTTTACCATGTAACAATGGTTTAATAGCCCGGCACACAATTCTTAGATACATCCAAGGTCTTTAATATTAATTTTAAGTTCATTTTTTAATTCGTCAGCCTGTCTTCTATAGGTTTAATCGGAAATATAGATTTCCGATTTGTGTTAAGTTGATATACATATTATTATACTTATAAGTTATAAGTTATAATATTATAGTATAGGTACTCATTGATTATAATATGTATTTATGCATAGAAAGTTTATTAATTATTTTTTTCAAAATATGCTTATACTTTACAGTTTACACAGTTATAGAATGAAAAAAAATTAATTTCTTAATTGAACCTAGGTATATACATATATTTAAGAGGCTTGCAAATTAAAACTAGTTTTAAAATTAAAAACCAAATAGTATAATATTTTTTTTTTCTGATAATAAATTGCTCTAAACGTATAAAAAATACATGTTTCTACAGCCACTAGTAAAGTATTAACATATAAATGTACGTATGGGGGACGAGGTGGCCGAGCGGTCCAACGCGTCGGTTGCGGCGCAGCCGATCCGGGTTCGATCCTTGGTCACCGGGCGGCATTTTTCTTCGGGAAAGTCACGGTGTCCGGAGAATAAGTGCCGCCATCCCCCACTCCGGAGCATGGCAGAAACCTACGGGTGCCCCATTAGAAATTCTGCCAAACACAACACACACGTGTAATAACCCTACAATTGCAAACCCTACTACCTACAATCATAAAAACCCCACAATCAGCTAATGGCCATAGTCGCTGGGCTTTAAAAGATCAATTAAAAAAAAAAAAAAAAATGTACGTATGTACCTATAATTAAATAACAAAAGTTACTATTCTTTATAATTATATGCTTCGTAAATCAAGCTTTATAAACATATTGCCAAATTTAATTTTAGGTTACGGTGACATGGCTGTATCTAACGCAATTGGAAGTAACGTGTTTGACATATTAGTATGCCTAGGACTTCCGTGGTTTTTGCAAACTGCTGTATTTAATCCCGGGAGCACTGTAAAAGTATACAGTAAAGGTAAGAAAAATATTCCATTAACATTATTGACATTATTATAATTAATTATTGGTAATTATTGGTATTTAATATTTATAATTTTGTTATTTATTAGAATAATTAGACATTTAGTTATACGTTTTAACGTTTAGATCTGTCTTTCTTTATAGTGTATCTATTTTTGTACCTATTATTTGTATGAATTAAATTTTATAGTTACACCCCGCTTGCATTTTATATGCATACACCTTGTATACATATCAGCTATCAGCACATCACATAACTTACTATGATATTATTTTGTTATTATTGTTACAGGTTTAACTTATTGCACATTAACTCTTCTATCGACCGTAGTATTTTTGTTGGTGGCAACGCACATGAATGGATGGAAGTTGGATAGAAAATTTGGAGCTGTTCTTATGTTGTGGTATTTGATTTTCATCGCAATAGCTAGTTTATACGAAATGAATGGTACAATGAATCCACCCAGCTGCTTGACCGACTATTAATGTTATATAAAATATTTAAACAATAGGTTACGTTTAATTTATTAATTCATTTTGGTTTTAAATAAGTTTGTTTTGTATTTTTCGTTCAAAATAACGTTATTCTCCTGTCATGCCTGACAGTTCAGCATCCTGTGATTTTTTTGTATAAGTAATATATTATAAAGAAAATATATTATATTAGGTATAATACATTAAGCTATTATACTTAAATTGCGTATATGCGTTTTCTGGGATTAATGCTGATATTATCTGGAATAATTATTTTTAATTGGACATATTAGAAAACTTATGCCAATGATGTTATCTTTTGATAATATGCTGTCTTCATATTTTTAGTTTTATTTTTTCGTGTTGGACCATTAGTTAAATAAAAGTTATGTTATTATGAATCGCACAATTTAGATTAGTTATAAACGTATAATACCTATATTGTTCTATTACATTTGATGGGGTACGGAACCACGTTTTGCTTTCCAAATTGAAATTTTTGGTTTTCTGTACAATTTTCAAAATTGTTTAAATTGAAATTATGGCATAATTAAAACAACATTTCGTAATTAGTACTACCATATTATTTTAGTTGAAAATATAATATGTATTGTTATTATATCTCCAATTATAATATATACCTAGGTAAATATGTTAACATTGTTGTAATGTTATTAATTTAATATTATTTTGTTATTTAAAAATGTTTTTTTCATTATTGTTTTATTAAAAGGTCTGAATATTATTAATATAAATATTTGCAATAAAATAATATATTTAGAAAACAATTATGATTACCTACTCTAAACTTAAGTGTTGATGCAATTTATTTAACTTCAATAATATCATTAAATAGTATTAAATTATTTATTTGATACTATTATAATCGAGACAATAATTAGTTTCATAAGTCATATATTATTAAATTTGTATAGATAGTTAATTTTAAGACAATGTTATTAAACTTTTAGCTTGTTTATAAACTGTACTTATATAATACGAGTACAGTAGGTATCATATATAACATAATAACTTATAAGTAATTTCTAAACTATAAAATCCATCATATATATTATATATATTACCTACTCTTTGGCCTTAACCATATTATATTCTGCTTAAATAATATTCTTCATACCGTTTTATAATATATCTAATACCTATCCTTGTTGACTATAATTAAAAAGTTTTCTCAATTATTATTTTTATGCATAAGCAGTAAATTGGATTTGTAACCCTCAATTGTTACTTAGTTTTTATTTAATGCTATAATATTTTACTAGTTATACAATAATTATGTTATCATCTTCTATTTTTTAAGTTAGTTATATGACTTATCACTTAACTATATCTATAAAACCTATTTAGTATTTACCTATACGGCTATACAATATCCTATATATACTCGAACATTAAATGTATTATTATTTTCGAACTAACATTAAAACATTATTACCTATTGGTAATGATTATTATTTATTAGACGATACTATATTAGTTTATTAAAACTAATAGAAAGCACAAATACCTATAAAACAATTAACAATCGAACTAATTTTTAATTACTTAATAAATGTTTATAATGCAATAGGTATCCCACGACCACGAGTATATCGAAATGTTAACTACTTTTATGCGTGTTTCAAGTTATCTAAAATTAATTATTATATGTTAATAATGTAAAATATTTTAAAATTTAATATACTATATTACAATTATATATAAATATATAAATATATATACTGATATTCAGTTAGTCATGTACTATTGTTACACAGTTAAAATCCATTTATTTATATCGAAAAAACATTTAAGTAAATATACTGCGTATGTTCATTTTCTTTGACATCCTACAGGCTACACTATAGTGTAATAGATATATAATATATATCTTAACCTTCCTAACCTAATACCCATAGACGGCACTTGACTCTAATTGTCGGGAGGGGGGCAACTGCCCCCCGTGCCCACCACCAAATGTCCAAATGTCGCCTATATTATATATCCCCTATAATATAGCATATATGCTAATACATATGGCTTACAAGTAATAACTAATAAGCTACTTAGCTATGGCGCTATGCCATCTTAAATAATCGAAACTTACTCATCAGTCATCATATTATGATCATGTAATGTATCTCTTTAATATTATCTATCCACGGTGTATAAAATATGATTTGCTAGTTTGTAGTTTTGTACTTTATAGTATTAGAAATGCTACTGCATAACATAATATAAATATAATACCTGCATAATCATATTAGTATTAGTTATGGCTACATCTCATATTCTTATCATCGTTGTCAATTTTTTTTTTTTCAGTGTTGGTATATGATAGTAGGTAATTTTTTTTTGACTCCAAAATTCCAAAAAAAAAAAATCAAACTCAATTATTAAAAGAAACCCATACATTTAAATATAATATAGATTTTAGAAAAGGTCACGGGATAAATATTATTTTAACTATTTATAGATGGGTACATCTACAAGGCACATCGTACATGGCACATGTAATGGCAATAGAATATACTGAATAGAGTTTACACTTTATACAATATATATTATAATTTATAGAGTATAGACGCATGTGAGTGTGACGATATTTGGTTCAACATACAGTATAAACTATAAAGAGCCTGAAAAATAAATTACATCCTGAAAAACTGTCAAACTCAGAATTTATTATATGTTTTAAATTATTCAACATTTTAAGTTTTTATACCGATTTACTTTCATCAAATGGCAATAATGACATATCTTAATTGAAACACACCTCATCTCCATTGACGGTATTTATGCCAAAAAATATAAAATGAATGTGCTACCTAAATATGAATTGCATTTTTTTCAAAATAGGCATGTTGTTTTATAGTTCTATTTTATAATATTAATATTATTTATGAACAGATTGATGACCACAATGTAGAGCGTATGTTAGCCCCACATATGTCATAGTTAAAATTTAAATACACAAAACGTACTTAGGGGTGCCTTGCTAAAAGAAATCTTGACTATTCATCTGGTTTAGTGGTTTAATCTTTTACAACGTTCGTGGTTTATATAATAATTCATATAACTTATAGTGCGAGTGCGTTGATGAAATGCATTCCCTTACTCTTATCCTAATAGTTTTATATTTAAGCATAATACATTTAATTTTCTACTTTCGTAGGAGGGACAGTTTCAATAGAGTACTTTTAATTTTAATACTTATAGATACACATCAGTTCTAAATAAAGATAAGCTAACAATACACAAGTACACAACCACTTACGTCAAACAATCATAATATCAATAATTAAATATAAAATAAAAATTGTATTTTTATTACGAAATGTCGTGATACATTAAGAAAATATTTAAATTTAAAATTTAATAAATTATTGAATAATTTACTTGATGAAACCATGCAACTTCTTTTCTCAGTAAACATTATTTATTAATAATATACTAAAATTCAGCAGGTATATTTCAGAAATTCCTTGGTGAAAATGTACGTTGTCACTTGTCATTCAAAAAAGAAATTAATTTAAAAAATGATAACGATAAAAATTTGTAAGAATATTTTTTTCAAAAATATTGTTTTGTAATGGTTTAAATTTATGTGAAAAAATATTTTCAAAAACTAGAAGTTTTTGGAATAATAATGAGTGTTTTGCGTTAAATGAATCAACTGGTAATATAATCATATATACTCCATAGTATTAACGGACAAATAACTGTGTATAAGTGTGCCTATATATATTTTTCTTAAAACGGCTCCATGGATGGCAAGAATTTCGTCAGAATTTTGTACCTACTACCTAGGTGTTTTTTGATGCAAAGAATTCATCAGTGAAGATCTCAACTCCGAGAAAATTTATATTTTTGAGTTATCTTCAAAATTAGGAGCATAACCTGCATAACTTGGTCGCCTTGGCAATCACTATTATTTTTTTTCTCAAATACAAGTATAAAATACTTGGCTAAGTTTTCAAAAAAAATTTATAAATAGAAAAAAAATAGCGTCAATTAAATTATTTTGTTAAATGATTACTGAAGCGAAACAAGGCATGTTGTGAACAAACAGAATACTTTTTTTTATTGACTTAATTATTGTCTTAATAATATGATTTAAATCATGAGCAAAACTTGTATAGAAAATAATAGATATTTATATTTTAATATTTTATACTAATACTATATTATGTATAATATTATTATCTATCTATCTATTATCATTGATTAAAATATATAAATTGTATAATTAATCAATGCTATTATCTATAGTACCTAAATTGTTTATGTGCAGTTGTGTGCATCATTTATATTTTACGATTTGATAGGATTTTAATTAAAATTGTTATATGTGTATTTATATTATATTTTACAATTTCAATATTTATTATTAGTATTTCTGTAATCTGCATAATAACTATTCAAGATATAGACATTTTTTTTTTTATCAAATTCCATGTTACTTAATTCTATGAAGAATAGAATATTGCAAAGCTAATTAACTGTTGTCATTGCAGATGGTTAATATTTAACAATATTTTATATATTTCCAGTTAATATAAATGACGTGTATATTCCTAAAATGCCCACAGCAAAAAGAAACGTTACAAAGAAATAATATGTTGTTTTAATATTTCAGAATAAATAGTTACAAATATTTAGGTCAATTTTTAATGAGTACCTAAACCTAATATAATCACGGTCCATGGATGATTAATGATTATCTACTGAGGACAGGTTAGAAATCATTTATTGAAGGGAAATATTACATTTACATTTTATTACAGGTATAAGTGTTAAAGTGTGTAGGTTACCTATTGTTATGCAATGTTCAATGTAAAAACCAAATATTTATTTTATTATATAATTTTTTTTCCAATTTTATAAAATATAAAATGTTTAAAAGAAAAATTCCAAGGAAGATTTTTGGACCAGTAAGGGATGAAGAGATGGGTGATTGGAAAGCGTTATTGCGTGACATATCCTCCTTTGGCTTATTTTCGTCATATAAAATATAGTATCTATGATAGAGCAATGAAAGTATATTCACCGATACCTATTATACTATATAACGTGGTCGGAGAATAGTGAAAAATGTCATATTATGCCCCTCCCCCTTACAAAATATCTGAGTATGCCTCTGGACACTTTACAAGAAAATATGCATATAAATATGTATTATGTATTTACCTAAACCTAGTACCTACTTTCAAATTATTACACGATATTATTGTGTTAATATTAGTTTTTCATAATGCGGAAGATGAGGTAACTAGTTTTATGACGTGATTATTATTATTTTTTTATTTTTTATTTTAAAAGCCACTAATCTACTACTACGATAACTTAACAATTGATTACCCATTATAATATATTATTATGTGCAATAAACATAGATTATGTATTTATGTTACATAATAATTGCACACCCGACGAGCGCCGCTTCTTCGACAATAACATACTTTACTAGGTGGAAAAAGGTATACAACTATACAACATTGTCTGTATTTGCTAATTTTATTACAAATTTTACAATATAAGCGGCAATCGAGTTGATACATATCGTTCGCTGTGTACGATTCGTGCCTCGTTGGTGTCGTTTATAAAGCTCAATAAAACATTCCTATTGAAATTTAATAGATAATTCGTAATATTATTATTGTACCTATTTCGCTATATAGCTACGATAGAATTAAAAGAAGTCAAATGACTCAAATTTGAAATGACTCATGAGTAGTATTACTAAATTACTATGTATAATAGTATTATAGGTACTTCGTACTTGTCCTCATTACCATAGATTATAATATATGTGCCATACTGCCATGTGCGAGTAGAGCATAATATATTGTTATTATTATTATTATTATTATTATTATTATTATTATTATTTTGTTGTTTTGATACCATATTATAAATTATAATAATATTATTATTATTGTACAATTGTCTAATATAATTTCTAGCATATTACTATTTACTTTAGCCTAAATTAGCATTTAGCATCAGTGTTTTTGAGATCCGTTCGCAAATTGCAGACGCCTTGTAACTTATAATTCGACAAGTATGGGAAAAAAGATTTCCTAAGCGGCCGGACCTGGCTGCACTGCGCCCTCATATAATAGTATCTTATTATTATTGTTGTTGATAAGTGGGAGTAATAGTGATAATAGAAGTCCTCTTATAATGTCACTCAAAAGGAAGTGGAAATGGTAAAAAATAAAATCGTGATGGTTTTTTTTTTGTTTTAATAACGTTTAGTTAATTATCGCTCGCTCATCTGTTCCGTCCGCTCATGTGTAGGGTTCGGCACGTCGCACGTGAAATAATAGAATTCTATTATAATATTTTAACTCTTTATTATTTATTAATATCAACATTTTCATTTTCTACGGTTATTGTTCGACTACTGTGTTAAGTATTACACCGTTTTATGTTGATAGTATCAACGTATAACTATACTAATCATTTTTTACTACACTGGTGTAAAATTTGACAACGTACCACGAATTAAGATATACCTTATATATCTTAATTCGTGCAACTTACTGAGCTTGATGAATGTTCATCGGCGATATGCTCACCACGAAGGATCATCATTGTATACTGCTTATTGTCAAAGTGCTAGTTATCATATTCTTAACATTAGCCCATATTCAATGTGTTTGCTGTGAGTACCTTAAAACATATTAATTGTATCCATCAGGAGATATCTTATAAGATATATAATAGGTATACTAAATGGTAGGTAATTTATTAAGTTGTAATTAATTTTTCTTTTTATTTCAATTTTATGATATCGTAAAACGTAATCAAACTCGATGCAGGTGCCCAAATAGTCCTATTAAATAGTGTTTGTTATTACTATTTCAAATTAGATCATATTGTTGATTGGATCATTTTACATTTAACAAATATATCATAAGATTTTCTGATTAAATAAAAAAGTATAATGTAGGCACTTGTTATTATCTTATTTTTAGCATATTATCTTAAATCTGATGGTAAAGATATATCATGTGTATTTATTTTACAAGATGTACAGTCTACTGAATTGAGTGCATAGTTAAATTTATCATTTTATTCAATGGGGGATAATTTTTTATAGTTAGTCAGTGTATAATTTTTTTCTTTGAATTACAATGTTGAAGACGTATAATTTACTAATGTGTTATTTAAGTTCAGAAATTACTGCTATTAGTAGGTATTATTGGCATTTTGCCATTGAAAGCTAAATACATGTGTGCTATAGACTATATTCATCTTTGTGATTTTTTTTTATTGTCGACTCCGTTTTTAACAATAGTCTTATGCATAATATCTATGTTCTAATAATATTTGCTGTTTTTAACCGGTAAACACGAGTTTTGCACATTTTTTGTTCAAATTTCCAACTGTGGTATTCTGAGACAATTTAATCGAGTTCCCTTTTTATATTATACCTAATTGGTTTCTGAAATTGTAGATAATATTTTTTTTTTCATAGCATTCATCCCTGAATTATTATTGATATGAAGATCACATTGGGTGATGAGTGATTATTATGATGGGGGAGGAAGGAATACATGGAGGGTTTAAGCCTCCCCTAAAAGTCTAGTCTGTTTACAACACTAATAATACTATTTTATAGATTTGTAAGGTTATAACATTAAATTAAACTGTGGATTAAAGTTATTATTATCATTTAAAAACCTATCTTTTATTTATTTACTTAATTTACATTTGTATTATCAGTGGCATAGCCAGGGAGAGTTTTGGGTGTTTAAACAACCCCCATTGACATTTCCCCCTAATAAATATATTGTTTATAGGGTCTGGGACTGCTTGCATGTTTCATTGTAGTGGTAGTAGGTTATTTTAGATAAGTTATAAATTTGTTTTATCAAACAAAGTTTGAATTTGCAGATTTTTGCATATTGTAGGAAAAATGTACATTTGAGCGATTTTTCGCATATTTGTGCATATTTTAAATTTTTTTAACTTAAATGTAAGTACATACAATTGTTGGGAAAAATCATATTTGGATAACATTGAAAAATATCTTTAAAAATATTATGTTAGTTTAGGTACAATAGGCGCTAATTTTGAGATTTGGGGAAGCCGAAGCCTAAAACCATACTATTACAAAATTTAGTAAATGTTTGGGAGGCCTGTTAAAGTTGTTGGTGGAGTTTGGCTACGGTTGGCCCTATTTTGGCATATGGTACGTAAGACTATAAGTTTTTTGTGATAAGACTGTGTTAAAACTATAATTGACATCTAGATTCTAGATTGTACGAATAAATGAAAATCAGTAGATATGTGTTCGTTTATCACGGTGTTCGCATATCACGTTATTCATTATTAGGTACTTATTTATTACCTAGTATTTTATACCAGCATTTTTAAAAATCAAGTTTTATTTCACAATAGTTTAAAAATATCCAAAACATGCAATAGTGTCCTCCATCATATTAATCAATATAGGTACCTAGGTACCTATATTAAAATTTGTATACCCGTGTTTAAATTATTTTTATCATGTTTATATAGGTACCTACTTATTTTTTAGTTTTTTTATTACAAAAATTGTAATATGTTTTATGAATTTTTCAAAAATAATATAAAAATGTAGCTGCATATATTTAAGCATATTTTGAAAATTTTGACTGCATATTTGACTACCAGCTTTTTATAAAATAATTTGTGTTTATAATACCTTGGTAATTGTTTTATGTTTTGATGACTATGATGACTACCTAATAAAGTTACAAATATTAGATAGGTATACAGTTCAATCCCTACAGATAATATATTGATAGTTTTTAAAAATAATAAGTGATGAGTAGATATAAATGCAGGGGTGGACTAAACCGGCAGGATTTTGGGAACTTTTGCTGTAGGCAGCTGCTCAAAAATAATTTGTTTTTATTTAGCATTTTTTTCTGTTAACAAAATTTTATAAAAACTTAGCTTAACAATTCCTTCAAAAAAAAAAAAAAAAACAACAATTTATTGCTAATACCTAACTGTCAAATTTTTTATTTTAAAATATTAAATAGCATCTGATAAACCAGTGCTATAATGAAAAACAAAACATAAATAATATACCTACCTATCTAAATTTTATTTTATATTCATTTAAAATGGCTTTTCATTTTACTGAAATCTAATACCATTATTTATAATATAATATTATTTAGGTTAACTGGCTAAATCATAATATGCCATTGTGAATTATCTTGGTTTTTTTTTGTGTGTTGGTCATAGACATAACTATAGCCTAGCCATTTAATTGAGTGGGCTCAAGCCCATAGTTAAAATGTTTAACAAAGGGAAGAAGTTGTAGTATTTTAGTATTTTATAATTATAATTTGTCATGAATTTGGGTGGGCTTGAGAGGCTGAAGGGTGGGCTAAGTCCATCCAAGCCCCCCCCCCTATTTACATCTATGGTGTCGGTTGTTCACTGTTCAGTTTTTAAGCATTTGTTGTTACACAGTAAACTATTATGAGTTCTGATACTTAAATTTACATAATCCAGTAGATGAACTGTAAGCACATCTATTAGTTGTACACTGTGCTTAGTGCTGCTTACAGTGACATATCTTAAAACCATGTGATCTATATAGAAATGCTGTTATAAACTGCTGCTTTTCGTAAGAATCAATTCTCCTTTCTCTTTTGTTTTAGTTACAGCCATTTCATGATCAAGATGTTTCTTCTTGCTGCATGAGTTGATTTCTGTCTTGGTAACTTATGTTTCAAAAATACTTTTTCTGTACCTATCCCCCCATCTATCTCCCTACGACCCTACCACTGTTAGACCTCCACTAATGTTAGTGCAATATTTGTTTTCTCTCTCAGGCACACGCTCAAAATAGAAAAACGTTTGAGTAATCTTAGAGTAGAATCTAGGGTTTAGCATATCGGTTTTATATTTTAGTATTAAATATTTGACTTTATATCTATGCGACTTGGCAAAATGTTTTCGTAAATTTAAATGGATATTAAATTGTTTTGAGACAATATTTAGATAAATCGATATAGGTACGTATCATTGTCATACGCATACCCTCAAAATTTAATTTAACTGATAAGGGACTAGTATTAATTTTCAAACTTTAGGTACCTATACATTTTAAACCACAAAATAATTTTCAAATTAATGAACCAATATATTATTGTCTATTAAATTCTAATATATAAATATTCTGTAAAATGTAAAGTCTCTTCTGTTATTTAATTTTAGGTTACAACAAAGAAACAAATAGGTTTTGCTTAAAAATTCACGTTTTGCCTTCATTTTTTTTTTGTTTTTTCCTGATTATTTTGAAAATGGTTAATCATTTTTTTTAGTCTTTCACTTTTAACCCCTCAAAGGGCTCAAAATGCCTACTATATCAAATATTTTACCAAAAACCATCCTCAAATCAAATCATTTTATTAGTCCTAAAGTCGAGTAACACAAAAAAAAATAAAATAAATATATATACAGGTAATTTTAAAATCATTGCATTCATCTCTCCACTCAGAAACTAAATTCTAAAATTTAACTGCGGATAAAAAATTTTGATTTAAGTAATAATGGCAATTTTTCAAGGTCTTACAATTATTATTTTCTTGAATTACAACATACCAAAAATCATTTGAGGAGAAATTATTATTTACAAAAATCAAAATTATTGGTTACGTTTAAATGTTGTATGTATTTGAAAAGAAAGTTTGAATTAATTTCGATCTTACTAATATATTTTTACTATTTTGACATAATATATTATATTATTATGTATACGCTTATATATTTAATGGCATAACTGGCCTGTTAATCAATTCATATCCGCCGTGCTTATTATTTTTTTTTTATCGTTTATTATTATGAATTTAAATACATATTTTTATTCATTACAATAACAAATAAAAGATAAATTAATTACGCTTCCTTTGAGCATTACATTTATAATCGTTCTCTGCACGTGTTGTCGTGTTATAAAAGATTATAATATTTGCGTCCGCGACGATCCGTTTTCAAAGAAAAGAAAATTCACGCTTATAAGGGCTTGCAATGTAATCCGAGCTTGATAGTATGAAAACCACATCTATAATAGACATCCCGCATAACATTGGATATAATATGATATTAAAATAAAAAAATAAAAAAATGATGTATACGGTACACCTACCTATATATATCTTACATAATAAAATTATAAACTATAGTGCGTACTCAACACATTGTTTCTTTAATCTAAAAATTATAGTTTGTTTAAGCTGAACTATGAGTTATGACACTGTGTAGCATTATGATTTATGTTGTAACTGTGTATCGTGAACTTTAAGTCGTTAACTATTTTTGATTCTCAGTTAAGGTATGAATGCGTGACTACGTTTTCAAATTAGTGACATTTATGGCAGTCCTGTAAATTGTAACCACAAGTTACAATAGAAGTATTTTAGATAACGTCCGAATTGGTTCCTAGTATTTAAGTAGACGGACGTTCAAATCGGTTCCTACGTGTATTGAATGAAATATCTAATGCCAATATTTTAAGGAAATATGATAGATTTGTATATTATCAGGGATCATTTTTTGTACAATAATTTGTGAAATTATCGTCATAATTAGGTATTTATAATGTAGTTTACTATTTCATGTGTTTAGGGAATAAAAATAAATTACCTTACCAGAAAAGTAATAAAATATAAACTAAACATTGACAGAATTTTTTTTTACTTTAGTTCCCAATACAATATAATATGTATTGAAGTTCAAAATAAATTAAAATGTGCATTACAATAAAATTATTATTCAAAGATCTGAAACCCCTGCAATCTGCATAATATCATCACTTGTATTAGATTATTTGAATTCCCATACTATCGTGTCTATTATGTTCTGTATACTGTATGTAACCTAATGGCTAATGCTTGTGGTGAACTTCAGTATGAGTAAGTACTGCACGACGCACGTGTTTCGTTTATATGCATAAAATAATAGAGTATATGATTAAAATTGTGTGAACAACAATTTAAGTTTTTTTATATTCACGGAAATAGAAAAAAAATCTTAACAACCGTTTCTGTTACAGTGTTTCTCACCGCTTAAGTTAGGTACTAGTCCAACACGTGGGTATTTTTCATTCTGTTTTTTAATTCAAAGTTTTTATTTCGTTATTATTTTTTAACGTCGTATCATTGGTCGCTACACATAATCTTTATTATGTAAATTCCTTGTTTTTTTTTTGTAAATTAATCAAAATATTTTTAAGCTATTAATTATATATATTAGGTACCTATATTATAATATAGACTATAGTAGGTATACCTTTATGTTTAACTTTAATATACATGGATCTGCATGAAATTCTTATTTTTATGTACCTATTGAAATTATCAAAAAAATATTATACTTTGGTGTATGGATTTTAAAATGTATGTTCCCATTCAAACAATAAGTATAAAAAAAACGACATAATGATTCAAAAAATAGTAAGGAATATATTTTTTTTTAAATGTTATGTAATGAATTAAAATAATAAAAATAAAAAACTTCCAAAAACGTTACAACTTTTCGAGAAAATTAGTGTACCTATACCTCGACCTATACCTAACCTAACCTGTACCTATAATCACTCAGTTTATATATATGTATAATATTATATATTTATATCTAATATATGAGAAGCTTATAAATAATACGCAATTATACTCTTGTAGTTGAGTGTGTCTTAATAGATTACAAACGTGTTGTTATTTTATCATAACAAACAACACAAATGTTTAAAAAATATACTAGCAGGCCTTGTTTAAGAAATATTTATTGTTTATTTTCATTCTCCAAAAAAGTTCTTTATACAATTTTTGTTTTGGCAACATTGTGTTTTATCACAAATATCTTGCAAATTCTAGTGCCGAGAAAAGTAAAACCACTGACCAAGAAATATTATATTAATACGTGATTAATTTTGAGAGTACTTAGAGTCTAGACCAAAGGCCCTTAAACACAATGTTTACAGTTAAGTGTAGGGCAACATTTATTTATATTAACTCTTGTAGCAGTAATATATATGGCTTGTTTATGAAACGTTTTAACAAGTTATTCTAAATGGTCTTCTTTGCTAAATAATAAGATCCAGTAAAAAATTTACGATCTAGTATTGTAACTTAAGCAAATTTTTGTATCTATAAAATAAAAATGTACCTGTCACTTTTAGGCCAAATGGAATAAATGTGCATATAATAATATGTACAGAGTATAGTATTAAAAAAATAACAATACTAGGTACTAGCTATTCAAAGACAAAACCGGAAACCGAATCACGTAATTACTGGGTCGCCTGTCTTGAGTCATATGAGTCATAATAATGAATAATACCAATGATTTTCATTCTTCAGAACACTTTATTATTTTTATATTTATAAATAGGTACTATTCAAGTTTGACTAATGAAAAATGTAATAATTTGTTAGGATCTACCAATTGTGATTTATCTACAATAATATAAAATCATTTTAAGGCTTCTGGTTTACATCCAACAAAGTGGGATTTTTGTTATTAATTTAGTCAATAAAATATACATCTTTTTAGGATACTGTTTAGTCAAAGTCAAGCTCTTAATTACAAGATTTTGTTGAAATAAATAAATTATAAAATAAGTCTTTACTGGCTGACTATACAATTTTTATTTTTAACTTATAGATTATTTGGTTTTTTAAATCCTAACTTTTGATGTAAATGCTCAGTGGCGTATTTTCAAATTTTTCTGGGGGGGGTCCTCAGTTTATACATAATTAATATAAACTATGATATCTTGTAATAGTTACGTCCTTATGAAGTTTTTGGAGGAAGTTGAACAAAATATATAATAGTATAGTCTAAGTCTTATAGTATATATATATATACATTGTATTTAGCACTACATATGAAAAGTATTGTTATAAAATAAATTCCAGTCGTCTAGATTTTTTTGCCAACTCCTCTATCACTTCATCAACAGTGATTTCAACATCCCTGTGAATATTTAACATAGCCAATCCGTTAAGTCATGTTAAGTCAGTTACATGATACCGATACAGCAAGATTCAAGGAATGCGCAGAGCAATGTACATATAAAGCTAAAGGATGTTCTTTTTTTATATAAGCTTGAACTCCATTATATTTCCCAGAAATCGCGGCTGCACCGTCATACCCCTGGCCCCGAAGATATTTTGTATCTATACCAAACTCTCTGAGATTGTCAAGTATAAGTCTTGATAAACCTTTTTCAGATGCATCAGTGGTTGGAACAAATTGTAGAACTGTAAAACATTTCGCTTCATTTACTCTAGCTACTATCTTATTGAGTAAAATTGAATTGAATGAATCAATTATAGCATTTTGACTAATAGGACTTGTATATTTTATAGTACCAGAACTTTCAAGATGTATTTTGAGCGAAGCATCACCGCGAGCTCTAAAGCGTAATAAATTACGAAAATTTCCGTCGTTAACATCATTATTATCAACGGTTAATTTTCCAAAATCACGGTGACCTCGTAGAGGTATATATTGTCGACCGCATAAGATAATTGTTTCAATAACAGATGAAAAGTTTTTTCTATTTTCAAAAATTTGTCGTGCCCGAGCAGTGTCTAATTGATTTTCAATAGATAAATGTACGTTTTTTTTATATCTATGAAATGATCTGCATCAAAGACGGATTGTTTGTGATACTGAAGTGTTACATGATTTTTAAACGTTTCCATTGCATGTTTCCAATTTT
Source organism: Macrosiphum euphorbiae (assembly GCA_949089665.1). NCBI lineage: Eukaryota > Metazoa > Arthropoda > Insecta > Hemiptera > Aphididae > Macrosiphum > Macrosiphum euphorbiae. The sequence continues at coordinate 27,731,254 of CARXXK010000004.1, read as the reverse complement.
GAAAAGGTTTTCTAACCAAAGCGCCTAGTGTTTGAGAATTTATGCCAGCTCCTGATTTAGCAAACGCTACACAAAACGTACAAAATGCACCATCTAATTTTGCGGAGTACCTACGATAACCACGGAAAGGTATGCAACCATCTGTATTGAAATTTTAAATTTTTGGATCGCTTATCTTTACCACTAAATATAACAGTATTAGGGAGTGCTGCAGGAACATTTATCTGTTTTAGCTGTTGTAACTAATTTTAAACTATATTTTGTTCACGGGAAAAAACTATCTCCGCTCGACCGCGCGTGCTTACATAAATCGGGTTCTGCAAATATTTATGTAAGAATTTTAGTGTTTTTTTTTTTTATGAGAAGTTCTGGGGGGGGTCCAGTACCCCTGGACCCCCCCCGTAAATACGCCACTGTAAATGCTTATACCTTATTTCGAGACATCTATACTATTGTATTTCGCATTTGTTCATTGTGCCTATGTATATGAATACAGAATGTACATTTTTCTATTTTAATGTAAAAAAAAGTAATCCTTAATCTATGCATTTCATTCAATTGGTAATTTCATTGTTCCGTCCTGTGCAGGATGTATGTATTGAATATATCATTCGAATACTAACTAAGTACCTACTATATTTATACCTACGCCATACGCAATTTATTTAATTTAGACTCGTATGCTTATAGCTGTGTCATTGGAATATTCGATCATTGTGGGGGCTATAACATGTCATCATCATTTCTGTTAATTAAAACTGCTATAACTATACTTGATAAACATTTACTTTTATATGTATCGGACACCAACAATTATGAACAAGTGATAATTGTAATTTGTAGGAAAGTAAAATTATTAAGAATAATAGGTAGTCAAAATATATAGATTATTGTTGTATAGGTACATGTTTAAATATATCAGTTAATTAGTTCAACTATATTTCTGCAAAGCATTTAAATATAATTAGTAATTATTGAGTGGAAACGAGGTATGCAAAATATGCAACTAATTAAAAATTTACAATGGGTAGACTTATTACCTATTGATGAGTTTTTACTACATTTTACTTTTAAATTATAATAAATACAATACACTATATTATACTATATTATATAAGTACATCATTAATTAATGAACTATTTTATTTAGTACTTTTTACGGAAATATTCGTAAAAAATAAACTTGCTCAAACATAGATAAATATATTTATGATTATGTTCCTATACAATTTTTTTATTTTGTAAAATATAAATTTAAATGTTACAAGGACGTCTCGCCATTCTTACATTAGTTATCTCGTCCTACAAGTGCGTAACAAATTTACTCTCGGGAGTTCACGTTTATCTTGGTTGGTTTTAATATTAGACCGAATTTTGACTTACCATCAAACCTAATGATAACAACATCGTCCGTGGTTTGTTAGAGAGTTTTTTCGATATTTTAATTTCAAAGCGAGTTATGATCATTTTTAAATGTTAATACTTATTACACTTACACTGATATATTGTTACGATAGCAGTTAAAAAATATTAAAAATACATTGGCACAATTTTTTTTATAAGCATTTAAAGATTAAATTTTGACAAAATGTATCAAATTTAAAATTGAATAATTATTTTGTAGATAAAAATTTATAAAATGTTCAACTTTTATATCTAAGGATTGAAAATTTAAAACAAGATTCCATGTAAGTAATTAATTCTGTTACCAAAAAATCTAAAAAATACACAAGCACAGTTTATTTATATAGTCAATTTAAGTTCAAATTTGGACGAAATGACATACCAAAAAACCTAAAATAACTATTTTAGTTATTTTGTTGTGATTGAATAATATTATTCGTGGGTACTTGAAACTTCTAAAGTGTCCAATTATATATCTATTTTAGTGTCACGATTTGTTGTTGATGTATAACGCGTTATAACTTATAATTACCTAATGGATATTGTGATATGATTAATTTGGAATTTATTATAGGTCAATATTTTTTAAAATACCATAGATATGTATATAATATGTCTTAAACCTAGACTGACATACCGTCTCCGTTCAGAATCGTTTTTCTTATACAATTAAATTATATCATTGAATTCAAATATAATACCATCCATTATACAGTGACCCAATTGTAACCTACTGTACAGCAGAACACCTTTTTCAATATGATCCGTATGCTCTTAAATTAATATCATAATTGGTGAAATAGTACGTCTCTATATAATATATCATAATTCATAACTATTTCTATTTTGTATGATTGTATTGTTTAAAATAAAGTTTTTCTATTCAATATATAATTGACGTTTGAAATAGTTACCGAAATCACTGTTGGATCTTGGATGTAAAATTTTATATTTATATAACATATATAGCTCTTAGAATATTTATAGCTAGAATATTTATGATAGAGAGACCGCCACAACCGTTTGACCATGTCTTAGAGTAGTAGAAAAATTTTTGCGTTGTTGGCTTTAATATTGGAGTAAATTGACCTTTTATCGGATTTCAAGATAAGGAAAACGAGTTATGAGCATTTCTTATATTTTGCATTGTTATAACTACTTATAACTCTTTAAAACTAAACCCTACGAGATGCCAACATTGGTTCTATTGAATACAAATTTGTTATATTATGTTGATATATTGATAAGTACGTCTGTAAGACGGAGACGACATACGAGTCTCTAAATTGAAGAGTTCATATACTGACAGACAACAGTAACATACCTACATTTTTATGGAAACCTTGAGGTTTTCTCTAATCAAAAAGAAAAACAATTTTAATAGGTATGTCAAATTACCTATTAGTCATAATTTTAAATTTCCATTTATATTTGTAATTTTAAAATTAATTATATAGATTTATAAACTAATATTTCGTGAGAATTATTTATCATAAAAAATAATTTGAATGTATATCAACATTTAAATGTATTGATTCACTGTATGAATACAATTATTAATGAGTACCTTTTAATTTTTATATCAAAAATTCTTATAGCAATGATTATTTTTTATTAGGGTGTATAATGTATATATTATTGCTGAATTATATTTGTAGTGGACGAAATAATACGTAATAAATTATAATAGGTTATTATATATAACTTTATCGTTATTATACGTTTTTTATATAAAAAAGTTATATTTAGTTTCGTTTATTTTCACATTAAAATATAAAGTCAATTGACATATTATATAACATTTAGAGGTAAGAACGTAATCTGTGTTTTCTCGATATTTTAATTTTGAAATGGCTTAATGAAACATCTTCAAAATGTAATTTTAAGAATTTTGATCTAATAAAATAATACTTATAACGTTTCATAAATTCAATTAGAATGTTTAAGATCCAGACAAGATGCAGATATTTTATTTTTATTTTGTGGCACTCGCTTCACTTCACTCACCTAAGCACATAATATTGTATAATACAATTATTTTAAAGAATACTAATACAACTGAGTGGTTTATAATAAAGAACTACGGTTGCTTACATTTCTTCAGAATGTTTCTTCGGTAATTGGTAGTGTTTTCTCGTATGCATTTTGAAAATACCAAGGATACCAGAAATTACCTCTTCTAAGTACTATCTAAAATAGTTTCCTGATCTTAGACATTATTGTAAGCCTAATACATTCCTCACTTTGCTTAGAATCTAAAATTGTATTGTTGAATATGCAGTTATGTAAAATTCTTATTTAAATTTAACTGATAAAATGCAATTTTCACCATAATTATTAATTGGTTATTACTTATTAATAATTAAAGCGAATTATTAAAAACTATAAAGAATTAGCAATTGAATTTTAAAAATATTTATAGTTAATTGTTATAAGTTGAAATACACTTTTATCTATAAAAAAGCGTCACTACTCACTGTATATATTTTTAGTGAAGATCTGAACTTTGAAGAATATTGTTTGTATGTAATTTTAATTGTGGTTGTTCGACGTTCCTACTTCCCCACCATAACGAAAACCGTTTTGATTATTTTATTTGAATTTATCAGTTTATACCTAAAGAGTGGATTTTTTAGGTTTTTACATATGTTGATATATTTATTGACTTTACGCAGCTCAGCGAGGGTCAACAATGTAAACGTCTTATCTATCACAAATTTTGTAATGAAAATTTATTATTATTATTTTGGAGATTATACAGCTTAGCTTACCTATATATTTTATATTTAAGATTTACATCGTTCATAAAAAATCATATTCGTTTAATTTACGAGTAATAATTAATTCGTCATAGAAAAAAAATGTTTTTATTTTAAAAATTATAAATTACAGAAATCGTCCAATAATTTGTTTATAATTAAATTAGGATTTTAAATAATTTACCAAAGAAAACTTGTACAATAATTATTTTCATATTTAAACATACCTATTATTACATATCATCATAATGCAATTTCAGTAGATGATAAATCTAAATATTATAAATTTATACAAATATGTTTCTGATTGCGGCGAAAAACTCGTCGTATAACGTCCGTCGTGTATAGCTGCTCCATATAGGTAAACCAATGCATTTTTAATTCGACGGAAAACGCTGCGGAATATACGAGGTGGAATACGCCGTGTATAGCCCCGGCCTAAGTTGTGTTTTATTAATGTGAAATCATAGTAAAATTGCTTCCATTTTTATGTTGGATAATGATTTATTTAATATGTTTTTTCACTTTTATTACAGACTATAGTGGCATTTTCAATTTGGTCCCTTTTTTTAAGTGCATTGAATTTCGAAATAATCTGCAAGATCGTTTTTACGTAAATGTTATATTTTTTTTATCGCGACGACCTTATATCAAAATTCTTAACTACCGTGGTCAATAGAGTAGCTCTGATTTTTTTTAAATAACCTAATAATATTTTGTTGAGAATAATTTAAAATATTCGATGACTCGGCGCTATTGACGATTCAAACCTTGTTAAATATGATATATTAATTGAAATTTTAAGATTGAAAGAAATGGCCAAGAATTTAAACTAAAGTTTATCTAAAATGTGTATTGGGGAATTGTATCCAAGGCAATCCAATTTTCAGCAATTTTTGAAATTCAAATATTTTTCCAAGAGTATATTCTTTCTGTCTCAAAGTAGACCCCGGGTGGCGAAAATGTAAGAAAAAAAGCCACCGAAAAATAATCCACGGGAACAATAAGCCACGGTAAAAGAGTCAAATAAAAATTAATAAATATATAAAAAAAATATTAAATTATTATTTTAAATTCTGAGTAGAACGATGAATGTTATGATTTTGGTAGGCGGAAAAAAAGCCCATAAATATAAATATAAATGTGAATACATGTATACTGTACTCCTAATTAGTAATTACCATGTACCTATAGGCTATAACAAAATATAATAATATAATTTTGCATATAATAATACAATTTTTCTCCCAAAATGGTATTGTGGAATCCCATTGAGGTATTTTTTAATTTCTTATAGCAGTTCAGTGCTTTTAGCACATTTAGACTAAATTCTGGGCTTGTTTTATTCAAAGATTTTTGCTTAAAAATGTAACTTTGTAACATGCTAGGTATACTAAAATTTTACTACATTTTCGAATGAACCTTACGATATAAAATTGAAATTATTTAGAGTATCCGAGTATCGACGGAAAATGAAATGAGAATAATTCTTACCTATCATCGGTCCATGTAGGTAATGACCGGTGAAGGGAGAAAAAGTGCACATAGGTATAAAATACGCCGGAATACTGAATACCTACTATTATTATAAAATGAACATTTTTTTCAAAAACATTTTTGGGGATTCAGGATTGGGATCTACCTTGAAAATCTCGATTTCCCGGTGGGCCCATGTAGGTAGTGACCGGTGGAAGGGGGAAAATGTGCACAGAATCGGTGAATTCTATTTTGAGACACTTAAGTTTTTCATCTATTTGATCGTGAATCAAAACTAAAGGACAAAAGTACAAAACATATCAGATGTCAAAGTTAATATTGCTTGCTCTTTTCAAGACGGTCCCAGATTTCAAGTAAATCATATACATTATATGAATTAATTTATTAGTTAATAACAACTAAAATTATGTAGAAATAATAAATAAATAATAATCTTAGACGATTTAAAATGTATGTAAATATAATTTTTCAAATGTGAAAAATATTAAAAATATATATTTAAATACAATAATATTTGTCATCCTTCCCTTTTATTATAGTGGTAAGGCTGAGCCTTACTTGCCTTACGCAGTGGCCGTACTTGGAATTAGAGTCTATTTGAATACTAGGATGTTATTTCCTATATAATAAGATAAGAACGTTAGTAATTTGTCTTAGTTCAATATTTTGAAATGGTTGTATTCTATTGATGTTGGGCATTTTAACAGTGGGTACTTCATAGTTTGATGCCATAATTCAGATTTAATGTTAGAATATTAATTTATGTGTGATGATTTAACCTTAGTGAACTCTCACCTAATTTTTATAGCTGCTTTTTTTAAATTAAAATGTAAAAAAATAGGAAATTTCTATTACCTACTATAAGTTTATATAACCGAATATTTGTAATTTTCAGGTGGAATAACTGACCAAATTGATAATCAATTCAATAGCTATGCATTTATTGAACCGAAATTATTTAATGCAAGGCATAAAAGAGAGATTCAATCAACCAAAATAAATCCGGTTAGTTATTAATTTATTATATTAGTTTATTTTAAATTCTATGAGAATAATAATACTAATATTAATACTCCTTATTGTCTTGGGTAATTTTTTAATAACTGTAATCAATAACAAATTTATTTATAACATTATTTCAAAGTTATTTTAAAAAAGTAAGACATGTTAAAACAATATATTGTTCAAATTATTTCAAACGTGACATTTATGTAACTGGGTTTCCGATATTTTAAATATCATAAATCATAATGTTTAGGTCAATCACATGGATTATGTTATAAATGATAATTCCAACAGTACAACAATGACTGGTTAAAATGAATGCACATTTAAATTCGTGATAATTATTATTGTATATTTCCTGATAAGTGATAACATACCTATATATATATATATATATATATATATATATTATATATGACTGAACATTATACAGCTATTAAAAGTCTGTCCAGTATTAAACTACCTATTTAATATGTATCCAGATTGACAATGTTTGATAGAAGACTGGTATATGGTAGAATAAATATTTATAAAAAAATCAGCTACATATAATATTATATACAAGTGTCCCTTCAACATACAGGAAAGTCTTCAATTTCAAAAGTTGTATAATTGTCCCGATGAATACTCTAAGGACGCCTAAATGTCAGGTATTCTGAACATGGCTCCGTTCCTTAGAAGTTTTGTAAAATAAAAATGTATCCAACGTAGCATGCTACTTGATATATTCTTCTTCGTCGCACGGAAAAAATATTGAATACAGTATATAGGTTTTTTTTAAATTATGATTAAAAAAAGTGGTATCGTAACGTAATTATATTAATCAGTGACATTTGCTAGGAGGAACCTTAAGAAAAATTAAATCACGAAAATAAATTGTATCCAGATTTTAAGGTTCCGTTTTTTTATTGGTTGCTATGGCAACGTAATTATATTATTAATTGGTTACTATTAGCAACCTAGGTACTGTTAACTAAATGAACAACTTTATAACTTATGAGTTAATAAATTTCATCTTTGTAATGGCTTGGTTGCCATGGTAACTGTAACGGGATATCGGTCGAAAAAAAGGTTGTATCTACCCCAAGAGGTAATATATCATATAGGTAATATATAATATGTCAAACTTAAAAAAAACTATTTATTGTTGATCCAGTGATACATTTGTTAAAACAATTAATTCTTGAAATATTAACTATTTTATGACATAAAAATAAATTGAATATCTTAACTAGGCACTAAATAGACCAATCAATTTCAACTCATTATACGTACCGTTTATAATAATTACCGAAAAACATTTTTGACACACGTTCAGAATACATTATTGAGTGAACTTAAACTTATTCATCAAATTTAATAATGTCACGTGGATTACATTAAAAAAAATATAGAAAATGAGTCATGAGACATAATTTATTGCGGAAAAATATTAATGAGTACAATAAAATTAATAAAACCTGTAATTTCAAATCAAATATTAAACAATTAACAATAATAAAAATATTTTTTCAAACCATTTGCATAGAAGGCGATTTTACAAATTTAAAAATTATTAACATATTTCTATTATGTATTCCTGGAACGTTAAATGTATATTATCAATTATGAATAATTTATTGACTGATAAGAAGAGTTGAATGGACGTTTGAACCATACTATATAGTTGTGAAACATGGCTATTTTTCTGAATTGCACGATAATTTGTTAGAAAATCAAGTATCAGTTAAAAAATAAACACTCACCCGAAAAATATTTACCAAAAATGACATAAATTGTGTTAAGACGCTGAAATTTTGAATCAGTTGTAGTAAACCATAGTAAATAGTTTACCTATTTCTATTAGATTAAGTAGATATACTTATTAATTTTAAAATACAGGTTCAAAATATACTGAATATAATTAATTAGTTACTTCTTTTACGTAATGACTTATCTGTGAATTTCGGTCCTCAATGCCGATTTGCGGTGACGAATGTTCGTTTCAGTCTGGAGATTACAACACTAAATTTAGATTAAAAAAATCAATCTAATTTTACCATTAGATTGCTTATGTGACTTAAGTGCGATAGGTAGCTTAATTATAAATTATAACAGGCATCTGTAAGGACAGGCCTTATTGCCACCTTGGATACTAATATATTAGTATTCAATGGTATCTTTAAAATATTTATCTCGTACCTATATGGACATGATTAATCGAAATATTGGCAGGTGATAACACAGCCTCTTAATTTATTATGTTACATCTACGATTAGAGTACGGGGGGACGCCAATAATTATATTATCTGAACATTATTAGTTACCTATCTATCTGTATGATTTTAAGGTAGGGTTTCCGGTGTTTTATAATTGGGTCTTACCTAACCTTTTTGTTTCTCTTAAGAAACTTTTAAATGAGACCCATAAATTGTTGAGTTATAATATTTTATTTTATCAGTTTAAATGATAAGTAAAAAACTTATGCCTGTGTTTATAGTCGATGTTTAAGAGCAAGTATTGCTTAAGCTATACTTATGAGTTATGACTCAAATGAGATTCACGAACGAGACTTTGTCTTAAGAAAATAAAAAGTTTTTCTTAAATTAAGGTTGGTCGAGACCTATTGCTCAAATTGTTTTCACAATTTTTTTATTTTTTAAATTATCAAAATTAGTTTAAGCAATACTTATTCTTAAGCATTGACTATAAACAGGACCCTTATTGTTGAATCAACATCAAATATTGATTGAAATATAGGGTATAAGTTTGTCGGTAACCGATACTAAACTCCACGTTTTCTTAATTGAATGTAAGGATATACTATAATAATATGTCTATCATAGACAGTCTATGCATGAATACATGCTGGCAATTATTACATTTCACCAGTTTTACATTAAAAAAAAGTGAACATCTGATATCCAGTACTTTCCGAGTACAATTATTATCTTTTTAATTGGATTTTTTAATCCCCTTATTTAAACTTTAATGAGTTTAAACTTTAAAGGCACAATACACATTAAATACCTAGGTACGTCCTTCGTACAATTGAACATATGATGTTAATTTTCAAAAACACAAACTACCATATTAGCAATTTATTTATTCTTTAATTACAAAATGGGTTACAACTTACATTTTAAATAACTCGACGATTCAATTAATATAAATTATTAGGTAAACGGTCACTTTGTACGGTCCATTGTTCAAAATGTACAACGTGGACACTTTGTACGGTCGGTTAAAAAGGTACATTGCAGAACGCGGACACTTTGTACTATTATATACATAAAGTATATATATTATAAATATAAGTTATATACCTAAGTTAGCAAGTAAATAATACTATATATTATATATGACAAATTTTACTAAAAATGTTATAAATACATTTTATATAATCTGGGAAATATCATGGGTACATATACATCGATAATAGTTTATCATTATATATATTTCACAATCGCGATATCTACGTTAAATACTTATCATAATAATTTTATTGAAGGGTGGAATAGTTCGTTCAATAAATTAGTAGGAACAACAAATCCAAGTTTTTGGACGGTTTTGCGAGCAATACAATTGGATGAATGTGGCAATAGACGCTTCATAAGAGACAACAATCCTATAAGTACTGCTGGCAATAATAAACTATTAAATTTGTGTAACAAACATTAAAAAAAGGAAATAACAAATATGGAATTTTTAAATTTTATAGATCGTTCATTTTGACGAATATTATTCTAAAATTGATTTATTAAACCCTTAATATTAAATAATTATGTATGTGCACTTTTTATCTAAGCTTGATACCATTTTGACATATTTTCATATTATTATACTATACAATATTATGTAGTTTTTAAAATTTTTGTCAATATTATACTTTACTTGTCATTTTGAGATATTTCCATATTATAGGTACCTACTATGCATGTAGTTTTTAATGATTTTTTTTCATTATTATATTTTATTTGTCATTATGACATATTTATATTGTACATATTTTTAATTTGCTTTAAAACTGATATCTAATATTATAATACAATTAAGATTTATAATAATATTATTGATTGTTTGATTATTTTGATCATTATTAATATACGATGAAACAATTTACTTTTTATTTTTAAATTTTAAATTTTAATAATTTACATAATTTATAATATTATATATACTTACTACTTAGGTACATAACTTATATTTATAATATATATACTTTATGTATATAATAGTACAAAGTGTCCGCGTTCTGCAATGTACCTTTTTACCCGACCGTACAAAGTGTCCGCGTTTCGCACTTTTAATGCTCGACCGTACAAAGTGACCTAGAACCAAATTATTATGTACCTTAAAAACTAAGTACAGTAGAATCCGCTTAAAGGGGACACCTGCTTAAACTGGACATTAATGATGGTCCCGAATGAATGTATTGTATGTAAAATTCTTCGGTTAGTCGGGACAGTCAGGATAATGGGGACAAATAGGTCACCGCCCGTTGTGTCCCAATTAAGGGGATTCGACTGTATTAAATAAAATATATATTTAAAATTCAAATGCAAAATAATATGGATTTGATGTAACACAAAATATCCTATAACATACTATATGCACCAAATATGCTGTAAAATATGCTCGTAAAATCCACATTTTAAAAAATGTATGTCTTAGGTTTTAAATAATTATATTTTCCGAAAATATTATAGTGAATCCAGAATAAATACAATATAAGATAATAATTGAGCTGGTAGAATTGGAATTTATCTATTTTGATTTCTACTGAATTGGCAGGCCTTATTAAGATCTGTGTTTAAGTTTTTATTTTCTCTAAATTGTATGTAAAGTTTTTATTTAAGTTACAATATAATACAAGATCCCATAAAAAGATCAGTGATCTTAAAATTGTAAAACATTCTCTAAAAATTGTAAAGTTTTGTAATACACTGTTTAAGAAGTCGTAATTTTAATCACACTTTCATGAAACATATTTTGTACTTACTTAGCTGACGATAGGTATAGACATAACACATAGTATGATCGACCAGTTAAAATATACGAACCAAGTCCTAGTTATCAGTAAACCGTATAAGTACCTACCGTAGTACCGTATAGCTTACCTTGAAGTTGAAGAATCGTCTTTGTTATTGCATCGTCTAAGAATGAAGATCTTCCAATCTTCCTACATGCACACCAAGGACGGCTCTGAATACACTGTCTCTAATTCATCAGCTACAGAAAATTGTTGTCCGCCCGTGTGCGTCATTATAGACGAACAACGTTCTCTTTTGAAAGTGTAATAATAGGTGTAATTTCTTTCTAAATATCATACAAAATTGTCTAATTCATTCTCAATCGCCCATAACATAGTGTAATTAAATGTACTTAGGTAAAATAATACTCGGGGTGCCGCCGCTGGATGACTTCCTTTCCGTCAATCAAAAAATCTCATCAAATTTACTTATTGCATAACATGTTGTAAACACAGATTGTAAATATATACATTTTTGTTCAATAAAAAAAAAAAAAAGGTAAAATAATATTAAAACTTACTATAATATTTCAATAAATAGTGGTTTTTCAAAAATTTTGCATCCATTTTTAAATGAATATAATCAATTCATAGTTATTTTATATTTAGTATTCTAAATATTGCCCTAAATGTGGTCGTAAAATTAAAAAACACGGACATTTTTAATGATTTAAAAATCATCCTTGCTAAAACACGAAAAGTGTAATTGGTTTTTTTTTCAAAGCTTATTTTATTGAGGTTGTAACACTTAGTTAATCTATCACTATTGTTTAATATGTTTGAATAGTTAATACTAAATATCAATTCTTTAACTTTATTATACAAATCATTTTGACTCAATGCAAGTTATATTATGTATTTATGTCATTATGTAACTCATGTAATGTGTAAGCAGTTAAATATAGATTATCTTCAATGTTGATCTGTAATTAACTCGTTTCTGTTCTGCATTATGATTATATAGGTAGGTGAAAACCACAACAATTATTATCAATAATATAGGTAGTTTGACAAGATGTCTACAATTTTAATTTTGACTTGTATTTTACTCAAGAAGATTGTTATTGTTATTTTTTATTTTATTATATTTTTTTGTTCTAGAATGGACTGGAGCATGCCCATGGTATTACCTTAATATTTGTTGACAAACGACAAGAATATATTATTGATCTCAGCCTCAATAGGTGAGTTAAAAATATTATTTAATCAACAATAATAATAATATAACACTAATTTATTTTGTAACTTTTTACTTTCTTCAGAGAACTAATTCCAGTAAACTATTTTGAAAAACATCAGAAAGATGGAGCTCGTGTAATAAATAGACCAAAAGCTAACGTAAATTTACATTTTTATTATATCATAACAATTAAGTTAATTTATAATTAAATTAATAGGAACTTGAATTTTGCAATTATAATGGTAAAATTCGTGATTTTCCATATTCCTGGGCAGCAATTTCTACATGTGATGGCATAAGGTTAATATAATAACTTCTTATAAAGTAATAGAATGATTAAATAATTAGTGACTGTTATTTGTATAGAGGAATGTTTTTTGATGGGATTTCATACCATTATATTGAAAATGTTGAACGCGAATCAGGTGATAAGTACCATATTTTGTACAAACATGAAGATCTTAGAACTAATCATACCTGTGGTAAGTGATTGTAAAATTATTTTTTGAATTTTAACATAATGTTTTATTTTCAGGATTTCCTAGTTCACCTGAATTTACAACTAATCAAATCAAACGCGTAAGTAGATTTATTTTAGCAATTATAACATACTATGATATATTATCATATTGATATAAGTTATGTATATTACATAATATGTATCATTGCACCTGTATAATTTTTGTAGAATAAAAGAAACACGAGGTCTTTGAAGGGACCATACAATGAAAACGACAAATCTAGATTTATCGAATTGGTATTTGTTGTTGACCAAGAAGAGTATAAGTATTTTAACAGTGAACTTTCAAAAGTCTATCAGCATACTAAAGCTATTGCAAATATAATAAATTCAGTAAGTTGTATCTGTCTTCTAATATTGTAGCATTGTATGAAATGTTATTGTTATTTTTTATTTTTTCAGCTTTATATACCACTAAACATATTCATTACGCTTGTTGGAGTGGTTGTGTGGACCGAATATAATGAAATTACATTAGAGGCAAATGGTGACACTACATTGACTAATTTCTTAACCTATCGTCGTGAACATCTTGTCAAAGATCATCCTAATGATAATGCTCAATTATTAACGTACATACTATTCTTTGAAAATTATTAAAATTATATAATTTATTTTTTTTAATTTTGATATTTTCTTTCAGAAAAGTTCAATTTGAGAGTGGTGTTGTTGGTAAAGCCTTAAAAGGACCTATATGTACTTATGAATTTAGTGGTGGTGTAAACAGCGACCACAGTCTTGTACAGGGTTTGGTAGCGACAACTATAGCACATGAAATAGGTCACAACTTGGGTATGGAACATGATCAAGATGACTGTGATTGCCCCGGTGAACGATGTATTATGGCGGCTTCTTCAGGGTAAAATGATGGTTAAACTTACATTTTTCTAAGTCTATTTAATTTAAAATTTTTGTTTAGATCAAAGGGTCCAACCCACTGGAGTTCTTGTAGTATGGAATATTTAGCACTAGCGTTTGAGCATGGAATGGACTACTGTTTGAGAAATAAACCTGTTAGGTAAAGTTTACTAAACATAATTGTTAATTTATTTTCCATATTTTCTTTTAAATAACATATATCTCATGTAATTATATTTATTTACTTAGATTTTATGTTTATATTGTTAGATTATTTGAAAGCCCAGAGTGTGGTAATAGTTTTGTAGAAGATGGAGAAGAATGTGACTGTGGGACAAAAGATGTGTGCAGCAATCCTTGTTGCAATCCAGAAACGTGTATGTTTTATAAAAACGCCACTTGTGCCACAGGACAATGTTGTGATTTAAATGTAAAATTAAATTGTTTATGTTTATTTTTAATATATATTCAACATCCTATACTTAAAAATAAATACATTTTTTGTAGACTTGCCGTGTAAAGTTTGCCGGTGTGGAATGTAGATCGGCCACACATGAATGTGATTTACCTGAGTACTGTAATGGAGATTCAGAGTATTGCCCTGATAATGTGTTCAAATTTGATGGATCCCCTTGTGAAAAAAATCAGGTTAGCTTAAAATATTCTGTATTTTAATTTTTGAAAGTAACTAATCATTTTTCTTAAAATCAAGTACCTATTAAAAATTATATTTTATAGAATATCTTAGATAATCATGTTGTTAAAAACAATATAGATACTTTGCAGTGGCTCAAATAGGAAAAATGTTTATGGGGGAGGCTCAAGACCCAACATTTTTTATAAATTATAAAATATATTATATTATTATTTTTTGAGGGGGCTTTGAGTGATTTTTTTTTGGGGGGGCTAATCCCCTCAAGCCTCCCCTTATTTGCATGAATAAATTACATAAATTAAAATTAATACATATTAAATTACATATTAATTACACAAAAATTGTAGATGTTGCTCAGCTGAACAGTAGGTTAGAAGTGGGTCACTACTCACTGTATGATGGATGGCATTAAATTTGAAATCAATGATATAAATATCATTGTATACGAAAAACGTAGTGTGGATATTTTATATTATATTTATATTGTTATTACTTATTATCAATTCGGTAACCGAAGAGTTCATATCATTGTAACAATATATTAAGAGCCTTGTATTAAATTTTCAAGCTTTTTTACTCAACAAATAACATTTTATTGATATTCATAGAAAAAAAAACTTGAAATGTCTGTAAACATTTCAAAACAAATCAAAATATTTTGAAAATGTTATCATGTATAGAAAATACTAATATATAAAACCCAGTGAAAATTTCATGTATCTACGGTCATTTGTTTTAGAGTTACACCAAAAACCAAAATCGATTTTGCATAAAAATTCCCGTTTTTCCTTAATTCTTAAGTTGTTGTTCTCGGTGCTTTTGTAAACTATTGGGAATTTTAAATGTTGACCTCCCGAATGCACCAACTAGATTCACTTTCCCATCAAACAAAATACTGTTAAAAAAAAAGTACTTAATTATTTTATGTCTGTTATAGGCATTTTGCTTTAATGGATCTTGTCGTACGCATGCAGATCAATGTCATTTATTATGGGGCCCTACTGGAGAATCATCGGCCGATGAGTGTTACCAAATGAATCTTAGAGGATCACCACAAGGTAACTGTGGTTACAATCGCCTGAACAAGTCTTATGTAAAATGTACCCAGGAGTAGGTTATTTTTCTTACTGATAATTTATTAAGATAATGTTTAATTTTGATTTTATGTATTTGTTCAATTTAGAAATCTACACTGTGGCATGTTACAATGTAAGCACAAGAATGAACGTTTAGAATTTGGTATGGAGACTGTATCCATTGTATCACATACATTCATTAACAGCCATGGATTAATGATACCTTGTAGAACGGCTGTTGTGGACCTAGGTCTAAATGATGTTGATCCTGGTTTAACACCGGATGGTGCATATTGTGGTGAAAATAAGGTTTGCATTATCATAATATGAACTATGAAAATTATTTTTAATCATATAGACTTCTTTATTGTTTTAAATTTTAAGATGTGTGTGAAACAAAAATGTGTAGCAGTGAAGGATTTCAGAGCACAAAATAATTTTTGTGAAAATGATTGCAATGGCAATGGAGTGTGTAACAGCAAAGGCAATTGTCACTGTAAAACTGGTTATGCGCCACCATACTGTGATAATCCTGGTCCTGGTGGGAGTGACGATTCTGGACCAGCATCAAGTCCAAACAGTACTTATTTGATGTTTATAATTTTATTGTATTCATTTATTCTATTTACATGTATTTTATTTTAGCATTCAAAGGATTCATGACTGGAATGTATGTTCTAACATTTGGGGCCATTCCACTCTTGTTAGCTGTTTTGTTATTCGCCTATTGTTCCAAGAATCATCGATCACCATCCAACTGGAATAAAGCTAACCGCAAAAAGCTATCGTATGTATCTAAATGTTTGCCATTTATCGAGCGTTTGCAACATTTGGTCATTGATGATGGTGATGGTGATAGTATTGCTTGCACTACTACTACAACTAGACCGCTACCTAGTATAAACACTGTGTCATCCTTAGTTATGCAATACAACAATGAAATTTACTCAGAACCATCTAAGACTAGTAGTTTTTATAATAATACATCAGAGCCAATTTTAGAAAATGCTTATATCAACAATGCATGTTCTGTACCACCGCCAAATTACATTGATGTCGTGAAGTCTCGTCTAAGTAAAAGTGATATTACTATTACAAATCTCATTTCTACAACTAATCCTCAAGTGAATAGTTATTTGCAAGATGGTGTATGGGGAAATTCAAAATAATTTTCTTTTAGAGTTAATTTTAATTAATTTTTTTTTTTTGTATGGCGCTATGTCTGGAAGTAGGACGCTTATTTGGGAGAATTTCTAATAAGCACCCGTTTCTGCCATGTCCGATCGGGGAAAAATATATATTTGCATATAAAATTGATAAATTCAACTAACAATCCTACTAAACCAATAATCCAGTTTAAATTTAAATTAGATCTAAGTTAAATTATAAAAATCTCAAATTTCAAAAATGTTGCATTTTTTAACAAACAGTACATTAAAATAAATGTACATTATGTATTATCGTCTACTATTAATATTCACATTACAATTTTATTTTATTCTGTTAAAATAATTTTTTGTAAATAATTAATATTTAAATTTTATAAATTATATTTACATTTAAATTTATTTAATTTAAAATTGTTATAATAGCAAATTAATTCTTGTATAACATAAACTGCACTTAGGATGCACATGCCTTGTATGTGGTTGTGTATTTTTATAGTGAATTTTGCTTTTCCTAACAGCTAACACTAATTGCACTTGTATTGTTTTATGTATTGCTTTTTATTATGTTTCAAACTGATTAGTTATTGTTTATGTATGGCTTTGTATTATATAATATTATAATGTACATTACTTGGTCTATGGACTATGAGACATTAATCTTGTATTATGTACATTTTATTCATTTGAACTTTCGCTATTGCTCTTTCACTTGCCGGTGTTAAATATTTTCAAATTTTCTTTTAACAGCAATGATTCAGAAGTCGGTAACAAACCTAATGGTACTGTATCACCTTCGAGTACATTATTGATAGATAATCAAAAACCACCAACACTTCATGCAGATCTGGTAGGTAACTACAAAGGATTTAGCATCAAACCGTTGGTGCTCAACGAACAGCCAGTTGTCTCTCGGACGCCAATTAGACCGGCGCCTTCTGCACCTGCCGTAGTTTCCGTGTTGAACGAAAGAGGCGGTAGGCTGCAGATAAGTCAACCGGTGTTGGACGCTACAACGTCATCTGCCGTGCACAAGTTGGTGTCGGTACCGTCGAAACCGGCGCCACCCGTACCGACCGCCGCCAGACCAGCGTCGTTGATGGTGGTAGACAATAAAAATAGTGGTGGTGGCGCAGGGGGAGGGTACCCAACACTGCGTAGGATAACGTCATTTATGAAAAATCAAAAGACCGACGAAAAAAAACACACGATTCCTCGTGCCAACGCCAAGTTTGACAAGGAAGTGTTGAAAAAACTGGAAATATCACATCCAATCCTCCAGAAGGAGATAAACGTACCGTCGGAACCGTTGCCACTGGAGGCGGACCAACACAAAGCTGTCGTGCTCAGGGCGCAGAGCCTGCGCATCGCCAACAACGGCAATCACCGGCCGCGTGTACCGAACTTCGGGTCGATGAAGTGCAAGCGGCCCACCAGTGTTGCCGCCACGACGACGGCTGCAGCGTCTGCCGTCTCCTGTTCAATAAGGCCCACTTCGCCACCTCCGCCCCGACCGCCGGCTTCGAACCCTGTCCAGGTCCAAGTCGACTACCAGATACCGCGACCACTTGTGACCGACTGCAGCCGCGATGGCGACCTACCCGAACATTTCAGTTGCGAGGAGCCGCTTTCGGAAAACATCTATTCGGTGATCGACGAGCGCCCCGCGGTGGACGTGGACGAGGACGATTCCTGCGCGTACAAAGTACCCAGGTCGTTGGAGAGTTCATTGCTGGGCGAGATCGTGTCGGCGATACAGGAACGCAATCATGAGTCAATTTACACGAGTAAACCAGCCGTCGATCAGCCACAGCAGCAGCAGACTTACGAAAACTATAAGTCGTCGCCGGCCGGTTCGACCACCAGTTCTGGGTACATGCGCCCCGTGGACGTCAAATCGCGGGCCGCCTCGTACGATCAGCCGGACTTGGTAAAGAACTGTGATGAAAACCGTTCTTTGAACCCTTCGCCGGACGTGCTCGAAGCCAAAAAGCAACCTACATCCGACAAACCAACCGTACTGTTTCCGAAACCGGTTGTCGGTGTGGCCAGTAAGTTGGCTTTAACAGCTACGGTGGGTCTGAAAAAAAAACTTTCTGACGGTAGTCGATACCCTTCAAAAGGCGTGGCCAACATTCAGAAAAGATTTGAAAACCACGGAAATGTACTGAAAAACCCTCCGATATCGGCCAAACCAACCATCACCGGCAACAGGTAATGTTAGCCGACAAATACTGTATAAGGATATTTTATTATTATTATTTATTTTTTGGGGGGTGGACGAAAGACTGCTGTCAGCTGTCCCGCATTTTTTGTATACAATTTTTACATACACAATGGTGCTTATATTTATCATTTTTATTTCTCGTGTGTAAATATTTTGGTGTACATAGAGTATTGTTTTATTTCTTTGAACAAAATGACTTATAAAAAAAAAAAACTTAATGTGATAAACTTTTACTCAAAATTAAATTTATTTGTGTTCAAAAGTGTTAGTTCCTTTACAGAAAATATTGCAAATTTCAATTTCTCGGATTAATATCCTATATTATAACCTATCATAATATTATTTTCATTTTTATGTATAGAAATAATTAACCAAACCTTTCGGGTGCATTATTTACCTATGGCTTTATATGGCTTATAACTTCATTCATAATTTTTATTTATATCTCTACATTTTATTTTACTAGTCATTATGTTTAATACTTTTAATGTGAAGTTTATATATATATTATTCTATATGTGTTTTGTGTTCATGTATTATACATTTTTTTTCATCTCCATGCTTTTTATAAGCTTTATTATACCAGCTAATGCTCTACGTATATAAATATAACGATTACATATTTTGCTAATTGCTAAACAGTGTAATTTTTTTTTTTATTGTTAAATTTCACGCTTCTGGATATATTTGTATTTTTTTGCGCAAATATTTACTTCAAAGGAAAAATTAATAAAAGACACTAATGTTATTGACGCCAAAGGCTCATGTTCCTCATAGTCTATTAATATATTATTATATAATTATTTTATTTATTATTATTATTTATTGTATTTGTATATAATATTGTAACTACTTGTATTTTATATTATTTTTCATTTTTATTCGAGAATAAAATTAAAATTTTATACTAAATTATTGTTATTACTTATTAGTATTGGTTTTCCATCCTGAATTTGTGATAAATTTAAAAATTTAAATAAAATAAGTGAACTTCCACAAATATAAAATTATTATAAATATTAAAATTGTTTTTCTAAGTTTAAATGTATAATTTCGTCCAAATTTGAACTTGCCTATAAAAAAAAATGAACTTATATATTTTTTGGTGGCAGTATGGACTAGTTAGTCATGAGAACCTTGATTTAAAATGTCATATAATATATGAAATGTTCAAATAAATGTTTGGTGGAAATGTGCAGTAGTATATAGATTGTTTGTTTTTGAATTACAACAAAACCAAAAATTTGTTATTTTACACTTGAATATCCAATGTCGTACAAATTTAAACTTTTTACACTCATAAAGAGTTAATTTTAATTTCCGGTTAAACTATTTTTTCTTGTTTGTGGTAAGTACAAATACTTATAAGGAATCTTGTATTGAATTCTTAAATCTTAGATATAGAAAGAACATTTTTCATGAATTTCTAACTACAAAATAATTTACAAAATATGCATTTCCTTGCATCGTTTAACGCCGCGTCCAAATTGTCAACCAGTCCGGACGTAAATACGTCACGACTGTCACCATTTGACGCTGCAGGGATTACGTACCTAAAAAAATATATATTTCAACTATGTATTCAATATTTTTTAATTGGTACAACTTATGATGAACCTTTTACTACATTTTCTAGCTTTTTGATAGACCGAAAATATTTTGATCGACATTTAAAATGTCTATAAACAGCTTGAAAATCGTCAAAATATTTTGTAAATTATTATATTATTAATTATCCCTACGTTATTGAAGTGTATCAGGGGCACCATTTGAGTTTTATAATGGGGTGCCATAATTTAAGCAGGCCAATTTTTTTTTTGTCAGGCCACATTTTAAAAAATATTAAATACAGATAATTGTCTATACTGCCTAATGAATACCCCCACCAACAACCGCCGTACGCCGTACGCGACGTGCGTGCAGTGCCGTCGCTCGTCAGTCCGTTGTGAACCATAATCAGTGTTGCCAACTTGGCCTTTTTCGAGCTAGATCTGGCTTTTTCGATCTTTCAAAGTCGTGAAAATTCGTCACCTAGCTCCTGGTTTTTTTTCTAGCTTTTTATCATTAATAAAAAACTTTTTCTGGTTAAAAAAAAAAAAAATTATGAAAGTGTTTGTGTACGTAATTCTACTACTTTCAATAAATTGCCATGTCTTTCTTTGTCTACTCTCATCATCGGGTTACCGTGATTTGTACCGTCTATGATTATGATTAATCAGAGTTTAATCGGCCGAATTTGCCCGTGTTATCAGCTGACACTATCTAGTCTGTGGTTTAATCGCAGACGGTATAACTGGCCCTTAAACACTTATAACCATATACTATCTTAAACCATGATTATAACATTACACATATTTTATATTCATGAACTACTACACAGGACTAGGGATGCGCAAAATATATCGATATTATCGTTTCATCGATATTGTGTGTTCGATATATCGAAAATATCGCATCGATATTTTAGTTTCGATATATCGATGAACATCGATGCACATCGATGCACATCGATATATAATATATTTACAAACTACCTACCATTATTAGCACAGGTCTATCATCGAATATAAATAGATATAGTAAAAAAAAAATATGTACCCAACCACAAAGTGTACGATAATATATATGTATATGTACGATAATATTATAACTTACAACCCAACCACAATGTGCACGATAATATATATGTATATACGATAATATTATTACTGTATGAAATAGATAATTTGATCATACAACCGTTTCAAACGCTACGAAACCGACTTCCTTTATGACTTTGTCGCAACAAAATCTAATAAATCAAGAAAATAAGATAAAATTGCTATCATTTTGGTATATCCCGAAGTTGACCAGTACATATAGAATCTATAAATTATCTTAGTATTAAACGTTGTGCCTTTACCTTTTTGTCGCGCACTGTGTATACTGTATAATAATATATAAGTTTCTCTTTTGCATTATTTTAAAAATGAGTTTAAACCTAACTGACATAAATGAAATTTCAAAATGGAGTTCTCCGCGTATTCTCCAATATTTTACAAAACTAAGTCAATATATGTACAAATGTAATATTTGTACTAAAACTTATAAAACACCAAATGGTGGTGTTCAAAATTTAAGAAGCCATTTAATAACGGAAGCTAAAAAAGGACGGGATTCTAATGAAAAAAAAAGAAAACTGCAACCGACATTGCAAAATATGAACACCAAAAAAATAATATTAGAAAAAGTAAATGAAGGTAAGTATCGCTTTTTTTTATATAAAAAAAAATATTTTATTACTTTTAAATTAAATACATAGATACATAGATACAAATATAGGTACACGGTGTACCGTACACCCCCTATTGACTGAAATTTTTCGAATTACAATTTTATAAATTATAAATAGATGAGAACAATATTGATGATCCATTACCTGTAAAATCTACACCGTCAATAGAGGTGGATAATAATACACCAATTGAACATCCGAATCCTATAAAAAAAACGCAGCAAACATTACCAAATATGTATTCTAACATTTCTTCGTTCGCTGCAGGTACCTAATCATTAATCAACACTAATTTATTATATTTGTACATAATATAATTATTAATATGAAATAGAAAATTAATTAACAAATGCAATACTCTTATAAAAATAATATGTTTTATAATATTATTAATGTAGCTGATGGTTCAAATACTGTTAAGATAACCGATGCAATAGTATATTATTTTTGCAAAGAAAATGTCCCATTTGACACGATTGAAAGTGATGGTTTTCGGAATTTACTTCAAACGCTATGCCCACTTTACAAAATTCCAAGTCGTGATACAATTAAAAGACGAGTAGATGAAAAATATAGTGTGCTGTCAACCCAATTTCGTGACAAACTTGCACAAGTCCAAAATGTTACTCTTACAACCGATATTTGGACTGAAACAATGCAAATGCGGAGTTTTATTGGTGTAACTGTACATTTTATTGAAGGGACTAACATTGAATCTGGTAATTTTTCATAATTTCTAGTTTTATTTCTTTATATAAAAATAATTTTCTTTACTCCAGGAGTAATTGGAGTCACAGAACTTCATGAAAGTCATACTGCAGATTACTTGGTTGAAGTGTTCATAAATCATTTATTAGATTGGGGTATTGACCAAAATCAAGTAATGGCTGTAGTAACAGATAGTGGGGCAAATATAAAAAAAGCGGTAGTTGATTATTTTGGTGAAAAGCGTCATTTGTCGTGTTTAGCACATACTATGAATTTGATAGTCGAAAAAAGTATTTGCAAAACCCAGGAAGAAAATCCCAAAACAAAAGTTAAAACTGGAGGAGTACCTGATTTATTAAATAAAGTGAGATCCATTGTAAAATATTTTAAAAAAAGTACCAAAGTGTGTGACGAATTAAGACGTCTTCAAAAGTCTGAAGGTAACAAGGCAATTGACTAATATAGTATAATAAATAAATTTAATTAATATAAATGCAATTTACAGGAATATCAGAAGGAAAATATAAAAAGTTAATACTTGATGTACAAACCCGATGGAACAGCTCATTTTATATGATCGAACGTTTTATTGATATGTCAAGTATTATATCGAGTATTTTACTTTCACGGACGGGAAACGAAGTTCCAGAAATGTTATCTGCACGCGATCTTCAGAGTCTAAAAGAAGTTTGTATGCTACTTGGGGTACTTGAAAAGTTAACAAGAGAACTGTCGACGGAAAAATATGTTATGTCCAGTAAGATTATTCCTATATTAGTATGTACACAAAATTTGATCAAAAATCAAAAACCAACTTTTTCTGTGGCGAAAAACTTACAAACTAAACTTTTAGAAGAGTTCACTTATAGGTGTGGCAAATTTGAATATAATCCTATACTCTCTATATGCTCTATACTTGATCCTAGGTTTAAGGATATTTATTTTTTAGAACCACAGGCAAAGTCTAAAGTTATTAGTTCTTTGGTAAGTATGATTGAGAAACTCCACCCTCAATTAACTAATTATTGCGATACGAATAATATGAATATTGAGCATAATAATGAAATTAATATTAATAGTAGTATGGATCTTTGGAGTTTACATAAAACTCTAGAACAAGAGCATAGAAATAAAACTAAGTCTGGATCGCACGCGAGAGATGAGATAAGGTCATATTTAGATAAAGGAGTTGTTGGGCTCAAAGATGAACCAATTATTGTATGGGAAAATATTAAAGGCGCATTTCCAAATTTATACACTTTAGCCAGAAAGTATTTATCTATATCAGCGACATCAGTGCCTTCGGAACGACTTTTTAGTAGAACCGGAAACATAATGACCAAAAGTCGAAACAGATTATTGGGATCAAGATTATCAAAATTAGTATTTTTACAGTCTTTAGACAATAAATATTGGCAGTAAAATGTAAATAGGTAACCATTATTAATTTTTATTTTTATTATTAATGAAATTTTAACATTATATTATAATATCTCGACAATTTTATACATAGTTTTAATAATAAATATTTATTTTTATTTTTTTTTACTAATAGGATTTTAACATTATATTATTATTATCATATTATTATATCCACGAAAATAAATAAAACGAAATAGATAGATAATAATTACCAATTCCTTTTATACTTCACCTTAATTTTCCTTCTATGTTATATATTATAATGTTACATTAATGTTATGAAGACGAAAATTACGTTTTCAATATCTTTAATATAAAGCTACAGTAATTATATTATAATATAAGTGGATGATAACTATTTATTCGCACATAAAATAAATATCGATATATCGATACATCGATATTTTTCGTTCTATAAAATATCGTGTATCGATATTTTAGACGCCGATATATCGGTACATCGATATATCGATGTATTCTGGTTTTTGCGCATCCCTACACAGGACTGGACACTACAGAGAAAATCACGGACACAAAGTTGTACAGGGTTCGTACACATGCGATGTAACTGCACTCTGCCTGTTAGTAGTACGAACTACGTTTTTTATAGGATAACACTAAAGAATAGTGATATTAGTGATAATAACTGATAATAAATTTACTTTTTAATTTTTGAAAAACAATTATTAATAACACAGTTCAAGATAATAATGATACTATTTATAGAATATTATCAGAAAATAATTACTGCTTAAAGAGTGAACAGTTTAAGCATGAACTACTAAGGCGGTATTTTATATAACAAAATATTTCTTATCTCACAGATGGCGCTGTGTCGCATGTGTACCGAATATGTACAACTTTGTGGACGACCCCCTACTCTCCTCCTGCCAATAGTGTCCAGTCCTGTGTAGTAGTTCATGTTTATATTATTATTATTATCTATACACCTTATCAAGTGTGTTATTATTATTACTTTAAAAACCTATTAAATATACTTTAGTATCTTTATTTAATTGTCAAAATGATGTACCTATAAACCTATACTGTTATATTTATGTTTTTGTTAACGCTCACTAATTTTTATTTTATATTTGAATTCATCAAAGACTGATGTTATTTTATTAAATATTATGTAGTTATTTAATTCATTATCATTAAGTTTCAACTATTTTTTTGTTATGTTTTATACAATGTTACTTGTAATTTGATAGATATTCTATACTTAGTATCTTTATTTAATTGTCAAAATGATTTACCTATACTGTTATATTTATGTTTTTGTTAACGCTCACTAATTTTTTATTTTATATTTGAATTCATCAAAGACTGATGTGACTGAACTACTAGGTTATGTGGTCATAGATATTATATTATAGTCTTATAATATCTATGTATGTGGTCGTGTTAATTAATTTCATTATACATTTAAAAAAAAAAATTTAAAAAAAAAACATCTGGTTTGAAATCTAGTTTTTTTTTTTTTACCATCTGGACTTTTTTTGGCCTTTTTTCACAGCAATTTAGTTTTTTTTTAAAATTATATGTGGCAACACTGACCATAATGTACAGACAGTTCCAATTAGCAGTTAGCACCACTATAATATACGTGTTTAAGTACAATTTATTTGAAATCGGTGTATACTTATCGGACAGTTTTGATCGGCGACCGTCGTGCACGATCGAGTGCAAGAAATTGGGCACGGGACGGCCGTCAGCGCATTCTAAATTTTAATCCGGGCCAATAAGACTCAGCAAAAAAATAGGGGAGCCAAAGTATACCCTGCTCCCCCCAAATGGCACCCCTGAAAAGTACTGTGGGTTTTTTTATGTTGACTCTCACATATAACAACTAGATCTAATTTGCTATATGAAACCACCCTCAAAGTTGACGATCAAATCATTTTTTCAACTAATTTTCGTGTCCATACACAAAAAAATTTAAAACTAAAAAAACACTTCGGTGTAAAATCAATCAATTCACAGCTGTTATCAATTGCTCAGCTTAGAATCTAAAATATTTGGATTCAAGTCTAGCACACAAAGCTGGGCAGTAATACTAGTTAAAAAGTTAAAAGTTACTTCTTATGATAACTTTTAACTTTATTAGTTGAAAAAAAAAAACTATGTAGAAAATAACTTAGTAACTAAGTAATTTCTTTTTATAAATAATTGTAACTTAACTTAGTTATTTTGTTAAAATTAAAGTTATTTACAAAAATGTTCCTATTATAATTTATGAACTGTATATTATTTGCGTTGATATTTCTGAGAACCGCCAGGACGGAGGTATATCTACCGAAGACTGTAGGTATATTATTTAATTATTATATGTATTACTATTTACTATAATATACTATAATATAGACATATAGACTTATAGTAATTACTAATTAGTAGTATTATAGTGAATAGCGATTATTATTATTTATTTATTACTTATTAGTTATTTGAAATATAACTAGGAAGTTTATATTTACTATGAAATGACAACGGTTAAGATGTACCTATGTTACATGTTACTAGTGTACATTGATAGGTAGGTACTAGGTAATAATACAATTTCCAGAACGGACATAATCAGTAATTTCTGATGCCGTGATACTTATGTGTTTTCTACAAACTACACTCTACATTCCTATAATATTATACAGGTATATAAATAAAATAAAATATAAGAATTAATTGATGTCAATTTATAAGTCTCTATATTATATAATATCAGCTTATGTGGTAGTGTCAACTAGTGTGAGTATGCGGCTATGAGGGTTCCAAGTTCCAGCGACCAGCAGTGAATTTAGTCATTCGTCAATGTAATCCTTTGAATGTTAATGCGTTATAGTGCTGATACTGATTTTGTTATAGTTTATGAGTAAGTTAAAAGTAACTTAACTTTATCTCAACTTAGTTATTATTTCCAAGAAAATATGTAACTTAACTTAGTTACTCAAATTCAGTAACTCTTTAAAACTAACTTTAACTTAGCTTAGTTATTTTTTATTTTAGGATAACTTAACTTAAACTAGTTAAAAAAATTGGTTAACTTGCCCAGCTTTACTAGCACATATTAGGGGAATTTTTTCCACTAATATGATTTATGATTATTGATAGTAAAAATAACTGATTTTAAAATAAAATTTAAATATATTAACTATAGATGATCTTAAATGTAAGTAAATATGATACCAAATAGACATTAGCGAAATGTAAACATTTTTTTTTTTTGAAATAGGTATAAGTGTATAACAATAAAAACAAGATTACAAGAAGAAAAAATAAAATAAATAAATATAACGGTTAAAAAATATGTTTGCAACTTAACTTAAGTGCTCCAATTTTAAATGTATTGTAATCATAAATATATTTTATACTAACCGTAAAAATAAATTAAATCAAGTTAAGTAATGTTTGTCTCAAAATAAACTTAAAATATCAATTAGGTAATAGAAAAAATGGACTTATAACCAAATATCACAAAATGAAAATATAAGTTGTATTTTATTCAGTCTTGTATACATTTTCTAATATACTATCTATTTTATTTTTAAATGCCCCAAAAGAAAATATATCATCAAATCTCTTTTTACCATGATTTCCAAATAATTCAGCTTTCCCTTCAATTTCTACAAGCTGTTTTATAGCATCAGCAAAATCTTCAGGTTCAGCATTTCTTAAGTATCCATTATGATCGTTTTCAATAGTCTCTTTGGGTCCACCATTATTAACTGCCACGACTGGTTTACAACAGTACATGGCTTCTAAAGGCACAATGCCAAAATGTTCAAAGGATGGAGTATATACCAAACATAGACAATGCCTAAGGAGTGATATTTTTATGGCGTCCGATGGAGATTTCAAAAATATAACACGTTCATTGAGCTTCATATCTTGAACAAGACTTACCAGCTCTTGAAAATATTCAATATTTTCTATATTCAAAGGATCATAACCCCCAGCCAAGACAAGTTTAATTTTCTTGTCAGATAACATGTTGAAGCTATGGATAGCCAAACCCAGATTTTTCTTCCTCTCAAATCTGTTTATAGATAGGATATATTTACAATTTTCCACGTTCATTAAATCTTTCAATTGTATCGTTTCGGTGTTATCAAAAAACACGGTGTTTATGGACGGGTAGACAACTGTCGGTAGTTTCTTAATACTTTTAAATGTACTCCTAAAGACGTCCAACGTGAAATTACTGTTAACCAAGATCATATGAGCGCAAGCAGTGGTCTTCTCTTCTAGCCAGTCCAACGGCAGTCGATAGTATCGCTTCAGAGCGTCGTCATGCGCGGCCAACAGTTGATCGGGATAATGGCAGTAGAACAGGACTTTGCAAGGCATCCAATTCAATATGGGTATGCAGGCCGATATCTGGTCGACGAACACCAAGTCAGGATTGATGGAACTGAAAAACGTCAAGTACAAGGCGGCGTATACCATGCGAGCGTAACTGCACAGCGCGTAACACTTGCCGAACACCGTCCTCGGTAGCCAATCGCCGACTACGGTCACCGGCAAAGTACCGTCCCTGGTCTCTTCGAAACAGTGCGAGACGCTGTGGTGATTGGTGACGAACCGCACGGCATGGCCAGATTCCTTCATCGCCACGGCCGCGTCGACCACCAATCGTTCGGCACCTCCGATGCCCAGATCTGGGTGCAGGAAGACTACGTTCAATTTCATCGTAAGACGTCCTCCTCGGTCGGCAACATGTACTTAATAGGCAAAAGGACACGTCACACACGCATGTATATAATAATAATCTATTATATTTTATAAGCAGTCAAACGTATATTATTATATTAATCTGATCCTGATGTGAAAATGCGAAACGTATATTATTATTATTTATTATTTTTAACGCAGAGCTGTCAAAAAATTTCAAATAATAATTGTTATCACTTATCTTGATTCGACATCGACATAGATAATCATATCATGTAGTCGACTCATCAATTCATACTGGGAATGTGATATCATTATATATACAAAATCATGGAAACAAATATAATTATCAATGTATAATAATATTGACTTATCAAAAACAATAATAATAATAAATAATAATTAAAAATATTGCTGCTTCCCGAATCCCGGATTCGTATCGTAAAATTTGAAAAAAAAAAATATATTTTAAGTTGTAAAAACAATTTACAATGTCCTGGCAAATTTGTTAACGATCTTGTTTACCCGCATACCAAGTAAGTTTATTATGGCGTACACGTAAGACATATGACGCAGTTCAAGGACTGTTTTAACCCACTTTTCATAGTCGTACAATCTTTTGAAGTTCCGCAACTGAAGTACACATTGATGTTTCTTTTTCTCGATTAAACAGACTAAAATGACTGACGACCTATCACGCAACGAAGCCTTTCGCCAACGACAAGAACGTTGGGAGCATCACATGCACGGCCTTTGTATACTTGACAATCACTTGAATGTCGAAATGGAAATAGCCTCTCACCGATCAGCTGTACTCAACCATCTTGTCGAGAAAGCCAACAGGGTTAAGGATTTGTGGCTTGAATTTCAACGAAAGTCTGATAATGGACGTGTATTGGAAGATACTGCTGTACAAATGGCAATCGAACAACATGGTCTGCAGAGTCATAATTTCCATCAGCCGCAATTGCAAAATATTACAGTTAGTACCTAAATGATCATCTAATATAATTTTTATTCCAGTCAATAGACGTTTTCCTTGATTTTAGATTGTGTCACAACCTCCAAGTAAACCTCCAGAAATAGATAGCGATGATGTATTTAATCAAGCTGTATCTGCAGCAATCGTTGCAAATGGATTAATGACTACTACAACTACTCAACAAGAAAATTTTAATATGTAATATTTTTATGCAAACATTTATATCATCACCAAGTGACAACATCTTGAAAAGAAAATAATATTTCTACACCATTACTTCATACAACTTACAGAAAAATTTGGTAAATATTTATTTACATGGCAATATTAAATCCTAAACTACTTCAATTTTATCGAATAAAAAATGATTAAATGTTTTAAACCCGGATATGTGATAGAAACACCATTTTTTTTAACATGTCATTCAATTAATTGTATTCGTAAAATCTCATAGTATATCTTCTTTTTATGATTATTTATAATTTGTTTAAGTCTTCTTTTGCTTTACCTAATATTTTTAGTGAAATGATTTATTTAATTTTTAAGCTGATTGTTCAAACTATTGTATTTAATTTCTTTACATGTAAGCATTTTAGTATTAAGTTTTGTATTTTCCACAATACTTATTATTGAATTGCAGATGGTGATAGAAATAATAATATTTTATATATTTATAAAATAGAAAAAAAAAAATCTTGTATTAAGTATAATAAATATTATATTGGTCCCTATTGTGATTGATATGAATTGATGAAAGGTTTAAGTTAACTAAATGTGGTTTAATCCACAATTCAAAATATATTTTACAAATATATTTTGTTTTATAGATGTGTTCAAATATTACAATAATGACTGTGTGTACATAATACATACATATTATATTATTATTTTTTACATACTATTGTTGTTATCACTTTAAAAACATATTATTAATTATCATAGATTACTATTCCATTGAAATGTAATGTATATTAAAAATACAAAAATACAAAATAATCATTCTTCTAATAAAATTCAAAGTATTATAGTTAATTACATTATAGTTATTATATTTTATTTTTAGAAAAATTAAATATTTTTTTTTTATGTTTGATTTTTGGTTTTTAAGTTTTAATTAATAAAGCTAAGTACATTTAAAATAACTGTTTTTGTGATTTTTTTTTTATAATTTTTATTGTGATATGTTTTTCATAAATATATTTAGTTTTGATTTTATAATTAATAACTATGATTTTCTCGTTTTTATTGTGACATAGGTCAAATGTGTTGTTCTTTTCATTATTCCTTATTTCTATGTCATATATTATCATTTTCGTCTATATATCCCAAAATACTGTATACCTGACTTATTCTAAAAATTATTAAACATTATTTTACTGGTATAATTGTTATTTTTAAGTTGTAACTATTTAGTAAAAATAAATTGTGTAATTTTGATTAATGTTCATTTTAATATTAATTAATTTAATAATATAACTATTGTAAACAATATTTTGATCTATGTACATAAACCTACTTGTCCATTTGTGACTGTCAAAATAAAGGTAGTTTTAAATTATTGTGAGTACAGTTTACTCATAATTATAAGTTATAAGTTATAACATAAAACCACTGTTTTTTGTACTTAGCATACACTTAAGCTTACTCAAAATAATAATTTTTAAGAAATTTTATTTTGATAATTTTAAAGATACATTTTATTACTACTAAACAAAAATGTATAATATTGTGTATTTGTGTAGTATGAGATACTATTAATTAAGTATTAACCATATAAGTTAGCAGTAAAAAGTTCATAATTTTTCGCTGCAGTCTGTGGGTTAGTGAATTTTTCAAACATATTGCCATTGATTATAAATACTAGTATTTACTATATCAGTGTTTCTTAACCTTTTTGATATCATGGAACACCAAACAAATATATTTTTTTTATGCCTAACCCCTTTGAAAATTATCCAAAAAAAAAACAAAATGGGTAGGGTGGTAATCGATGATGGACCATTCGGTAAATTGAACTTGTGATTGTATCTATCGAAAATATTGAAGGCGTCAAGGATAGGCAACCAAAATTGCTTGCACGATTAACGATTCAGAAGCGACAGTATGACAACGCCTACTTCCAAGATATAGGCTATTTTAACACACAGTCTTTCGTTTTCTTCCTTTTTAGGTCCGGCGATATGACATCACTCGTTGATACTAACTTACGAAATCGGTAATATGCCATCATATTATATATAATATTATGCAGTCATCATTAAAACCCATTAAAAATAAATAAGCTGTAATTGACTATTATGTAATATCTTATGATTTTATATTATGTGCCTAACGGTTTTTTCCACCTTAGATTAGCCACTTCTGGTCTTTAGATATTTTTAAATATTTTGATAAGGTGCTTCCCTATGTGTGATCCCTAAGAAAAACTGTACCTACCAGATGATATTACTATAATATTGGGTAATATACCAGTAACCAGTTACCGTAGACCTCATTATATGAGTATACAGTTTTGCCATTCGAGTTTTTTATAAGGGGTGCTAACATTTAAGCAGGCCACTTTTCCTTCAATATAGTAAATACCAAATACATGTTCCAAGTTTTGAAAACGGCAAAACAACTCGTATTTGGTATATCTATAGTTTAATAGGTACTTAAATAATTCATAAGAGCAAGCAGTATATAAATTGGGGAACATGTCAATTAGGTACCTAATTAATTTCCATTAAACCATTTCCAAATAATAAGTTATCCATCATAGGATCTATTTGATATCTTCCACCGTCGGAGTCGATACATTAATTAGATAAGTACAGTGGCGTGGTGAACGACGTTTACCTAATGCAATTGCTTAGCCCTATAAATTGTTCAGGGGGGTGGGTACTCCTTGGCCAAGGTAAAGATAATAAAGAATATATTAAGAATAACAACCATCGGCCAAAATAGATTGGAATCAATAATGCTTCTATAGTTCTATCTTGGGAAAAAGATATTTCACCTTATTTAGAAGAAGCATTAGATAGAATGGTTAAATCTTCTCAACTGCTAGAAAAAACTCTTGTATTTAAATAAATAAATAATTATATATTAATGTGATAGTGTGACACTGTAAATAAAAAATGATATTATAGTATATAACATATACCTATAGGTTTTCTTCAACAGTAGCTTTTCTGATAGGAAAGTGAATCTAGTTGGTACTTTGGGGGGTCAAAAGTAAAAATTTCCCAGTAGTTTTCACAAGCGCCGGGAAATACAACATAAAAATTAAGGAAAAACGGGAATTTTTACGCAAAATCGGTTTTCCAAAAAATCGATTTTGGTTTTTGGTGTAACTCTAAAAGAAATGAACGTATATACATGGCATTTTCACTGGTTGTTTATATTTGCATTTTATATACACGATAACATTTTCAAAATATTTTGATTTATTTTGAACTGTTTAGGGACATTTTCATTTTCCATTTTTTTTGAGTTTTTTTTCTAAAAATATCAATAAAATTTTATTTGATGGTTAAAAAAAGCTTGAAAATGTAAAAGAAGGCTCCTAGTATATTATATCAATGGCAGATGAAAAATATTAAAAATCCTTAGTCACTGTTTCTTTTAATAAGCATTTAAAGTTCAAAAATTGACAAAATATGGAAAAATCACAAAAATTAGCAAATTATTTTGAGTTAAGAATTCCTAAAAATTTTCTTTTTAAATCTAAGATTTGAAAATGTAATACAAGATTCCTTATAAGATTATCTACCTTTATCAAAAAAAAATGTCTATAAGAAAGTCAAATTAAATTTTTATGAGCGTTTGAAATTCAAATTTTTACAACATTGGATATTCACTCGATTTCTCATGTAGCGATTTCCTTATTTTGTTGTAATTCAAAAACGAATAACTGTAGATACATGAAAATTTCACTGAATGTTTAAATTAGCATTTCCTATACACCATACAATTTTGAAAATATTTTGACTCTTTTTGAGCTATTTACGAACACTTATCGCTTTCAATTTTTTTTAGTGTTTTTTTCTATAAATATCAATTAAGTTTTATCTGTTGGGCCAAAATATGTAAAAATTTAATACAAGGATCTTGATATATTGTTACAATATCAGTTGAAAAATATTAAAAATATATAGGCAAATTTTTTTTTTATAAGCTTTAAAAGATCGAATTTTGACAAAATTTATCAAAATCTCGAAAATTATCAATCATTGTAATTAATAAATTATAAAATGTTCAGTTTTTATAGCTAATGATTGCAAATTTAAAACAAAGGTTCTCATAAATAGTTCATACTGTAAACAAAAAATCTAAAAAATATATGAACACAGTTATTTTTTACAGACATTTTAAATTCAAATTTTTACGAAATTAGTAATTACATATTAAAAAACCTAGAATAACTATTTTAGTTATTTTGTTGTGAATGAATAATATTATTCGTGGGTACTTGAAACTTCTAAAGTGTACTATTATATATCTCATTATGTATCACGGTTTTTGTTGATGTATAACGCGTTATAAGTACCTAATGGATATTGTGATATGATTAATTTTGAATTTATTATAGGTACCTATTATAGGTCAAATTTTTGTTTAATACCATAGATATGTATATAATATGTCTTATACCTAGACTGACATACCGTCTCTGCTCAGAATCGTTTTTCTTATACAATGAATAATGATATTATATCGTTGAATTCAAATTTAATATCATCCATTATACAGTGACCCACTTGTAACCTACTGTACATCAGAGGGACACCCACTTGCCCACCTTTTTTAATATTATTAACTACGTATTTTCATTTATTTTAAAAATAATTGTATCTGAAAATGCTAACCTTATTAGAATCAAAAACCAAATGCAAAAAATTATTTTTTTTTGCACTGTTGTAATTGGTAGGTAGCACACTGTATGAAATTTTTGTTTGCTAAATCGCATATAAAATCTGCACGTGTGATGGCGTGATGCATCCCTACTGTGTTTTTGGCTGTAATACGATTGAGAACGTTCGACCTTTTTTAGCGTACGATTGAGATCACTCGAAATGGAACAATGAAATAACCGCTGACCCAATAAAACAGTACTATTGAGAACGAAATTAAGTGCAACGTTGCCGAACTACATTCAAGTCAAAATAAAAATGAAATAAAACATTGAATAAAATAATTAAAAATTAAAAATTTTAAAAATGTCATAATTTTTAAAAAAATTTGTATTATTGGTACCTACCAATAATACAAACATTTAAAAATAATTTACAATTTAATTCCCCTATATAAATTTCCCAGATGTTTTAAATATTTTACTAATCCTTCAGAAGATTTTTTTTGACAGTAGTTAATATAAGACTGTATTATTTTTGAAATTTTTTCTTCATCTGCTGTTGATGCCTTTTGAACAGTACCCTATTGAATATAGTATTGTGTTTTAAAGACGTTTATTCCTGCCACATAGACAGTGTGTGAGCAGTGCTAAGGGTCATATATATTTATATAGGCTATAGCCATAGCCGATTTTTATATGGCAAAGTTTGGCAACGTTGCGCGGAAAAATAAAAACTGAGCGTTCTCAATCGTAATAGTCAAAAGGGTCTAAAAAAGGTATCGCCAATAATGACCGTTCTCAATCGTATTCCTTCCGTGTTTTTACCTTACTTAATCTTCCTAGGTACCCAATCCTATAGCGTATGGCGTATACTACTCTAGTAGGTACTAGGTAGGTACTTCTAAAAACATATTTTGTCATAAGGTTATTTAAAAATGAATTTTCCATAATTTTGAAATTGAACTCTTAAACCTTTCAAAGTTAGGTTTTAAATTCTGAGCGGAACAATGAATATTGTATTGATTTTGATGCGTGTATTTTATGTAAATTATCTATAGGTGTACATACACAATTTATCTTCTAAAAATTGAATCTACCGATAGTTGGAACTTTTGAGATGTCAAAATTGAAAATTTTATTCTCAGTACTTAACAAAATTAAAAATAATCAGGATAAACAAAAACCGGATTTATTTACAAAAACTAGTTTCCAGCATAATCGGATTTGTATTTTTGTTATAATTCAAAAACAAATAACCGTATGGACTTAAAATGTTTACTAAATATTCATGTAAGCATTTACAAGACATACCTACCTACTATATAATTTTCAAAATATTTTATATTCTATTAAGTTTTTTTTTCAGAAAATAAAAATACGCAATCAGAAGATTTTTTTGGATTCAAAAATTCAAATATTCACGAATATGTATTGTAAATTGTTTTACAGATAACAAATGTTTATATTTTGTGTTCAAATCTAAATTTTCCATACAAAAATTATGAAAAAAAATTTTCAAACGACAAATTTCTATAATCGGGACGAATTTTTTAAATGGGTTTGGTGAGAAAAACATTGACTTGTAAAATTTGTAAATAGACACGCAAACTGCAGTCTTGAAAATAACACGATATTGGGTACGATATACGGTATATAAATACATCACAACAATTGCGCAAATCATTAGTTTTGACATTATAGTGCAGTACCTACTGCAGTATGAATAATCATGCACGAGTACCTATATGCATTTTGAATTTGGCAAATTTTTCGATTTTTAATAAATGTCTACTATATTATTGTATTGGCCATTGTGGAATTGATGGCAATGAGAAAGCTGACAAAGTAGCTCGTGAAGCAGTAAATAACCCTCTGACCGAAATACTCACGTACTCCTCACTCATCGACATCCATATAGGAAAGTCAACATCTTTTGTACCAATTTATGGGAATCTGAATGGCGTCGTACACCCAATAACAAACTGAGAGAAATAAAAAATACTACCGAATACTGGCCTAAACCCCATACATCAAAGCGCAAAGATGAAGTAGTTATCAATAGATTACGTATATAGGTCACTCAAAGACGTCCCATGGACATCTTATGCGCAGAGAAGAACCAGCAATGTGCCTAACCTGCGGAGAACCTCTCACAGTCAAGCACCTCCTTATATCCACTGCCGTATCCATATAGATACCAGAAAAAGTCTGAAAAATTGCCCGACAACCTCTTTGAAGCCCTCAGCCCTATCCATGACAACACCAACAAAATAATCATATTTTTAAAACAAATTGATATGTATAATTTAATTTAAGAATTTATTGTATAACTATACTCTATTATGTACTAATTGCCAATTTTTGTTGCAAGCCAATAACATTAGCAGTTGATGCTGTACCATGAATAA
The DNA here is from genome assembly GCA_949089665.1 of Macrosiphum euphorbiae. Classification (NCBI taxonomy): domain Eukaryota; kingdom Metazoa; phylum Arthropoda; class Insecta; order Hemiptera; family Aphididae; genus Macrosiphum; species Macrosiphum euphorbiae. Next base: position 27,693,593 of record CARXXK010000004.1, on the reverse strand, counting down.
AAAAAAAAAAAAAAAAAAAATAGTAACCAGGTAAAGAAGATGTATTCCATATATTATATTTAGCGTGTGCTCGCGACATGCCAAATAGGTCGAGCACACGCCTATGTGGTTATGTCACAGTTTTGACGGGAATGTTGAGATTTATGGTGGATATTTTTATTTATAAATGGGTTTTAAAGCTATTATAATAATAAAATATATTGGTTAGAAATCAGAAATAATTAGAAATAATCTATAAACAACGGTAATATAATTGTATTTAGAAAAATTGATGTTATTTGAAAATAAAGAATAATGAAATTATTATATTATTTGGCTTTCATTTCATACTTTATTTAATATCCTAATCGATTGAAATATCACGCAGGACAAAGTCTGTCGGGTCACCTAGTATATTATATATATATTATTATTATTATATATATATTATTATAAAACACATAATATGTTATAAAATATTATAATAATAAATTTGGTTAAATCATCAGGTCAAATATGTGAGTTGAGCCAAAAGTACCATACTATATGGTTACTCAAATTGCCCATGGTCTGCAACCAACAATAGGTTCCTTAAAACTAAGTATCTACTTAACTCGAGGTTGATAAAAAGGGCTGTCGAACACCATGAAGCGGGTCTATTAAGTGTGTGGCAATTTCTAGTGAAATGTTCATACTCCTGTGCTGACTGCTGGCTATGAAAGAAGGCAAAGGCATTAGGCACTAGGTATTGGACATGGTCATGAGTCAAATGATGATGCTTTGGAAGACGACTTTGTTGAACCAGGTCCAGAAGTAGTACACAATCCAAGGAATTGTATGGTATGTTTAACTACTACTCCTGGTGAAAATGTATAGGTCAACATATTGAGTGTTGCCTTGTGGTCATGCCTGGGTGTGCGAAACATGCGTTTCAGTGTTGGATGGTCAATATCGTAGAACGTGCCCAGTCTGTCGAGGAGATGTACTTCGTTTTCAAAGAATGTTTTTGTCCTAAACTATTTGTTAATAATTCATTATTTTGTATTAATATATCTATTCAATTAAAATTGTATATTATATACAATTATTATGCATATAAGTACCTACCTAGTCACCTGCATCATGTACCTATAGTGTATAGTTATATACTGAAATGTAGTTATTACTCTTTTGTATTTTTTTTTTTTAAAGAATACCAAATGTCAAAATTGAAAAAGAAATTCTGAGATTTAAATCAAATATTTTATTATATAAGTATTAGTATCCACAATTAATGAAAGGTTCTTTTGATGAAACCAATCTACTCATAAGTATAAGTAGGTAGGTATGTACTATCGTTTATATTTTATTTAAAATTGAAACAGTTTAAATAAAATCAACAACAATGAGCCATTAAAAAATAACCGAACAAGTACGAATAAATATATTTATTTTAAATTGTTCGTTCAAATTATTATTCAAATATTGTCAAATGGTCCAGCATAATTCACATAAATAGTAGGTATATTTCAGTGTTTATAATGAAATACATAATTACCTATTCAGTGGCACCCAGACAGGTTATCAACTATCAAGTATGCAACTGCATGTGCTTATCTCGAGGGGGGTGGATAGGTATAGTTTACTGGTGTCATAGGGTAGTTTATAAATGTATAATATAAACTATAATATAGACTATAATAATTAATTTCAGTGATAATAAAATTTAACTTTTTTTGACTGCATGTTCTCTCAAAATACCTCTGTGCGCCATTGTACCTACTCAAATAATGAGACACGTGTTGCGAATTGTCAATGACCCTGCAACTATCTACTATATATTTTATATATGAAAATTGTGTGATGAATATATATATTAATACTACAATTTTGTTTTTGAAACATGTAAATACTAAATGGGTAAAACACTAAAACGGGTACAAAGTAGGCAATGGATTTTTTTGTTTTTATCAAAGAGAGTAAGTAGCATTATATATTATAGTATACAAACGAATTACAATTATTATCATTACAATTACATAATATAAAACTATCGTAAAAATATTTATATATATAATATTATAAAATCTTATGTCTACGTTAGTTAACGTCAATAATAATTAATAAGTTATAATATGTTAATGTTATATTAAACTAAAAAGAACAAATTTGAAATTTGAAAATAAAAACCGCATAAAACTATCTTAAGGTATAGCCGTATAGGTAGTAGGTACTGTTAGTCGTTATACGAGCTGAGGTATTATAGAAAATAATTTATACCTATGTAAACGATCTGATTATTATGTACGGAGTGGGGAGTAAAGGGGTAAAATCCCACCCTCTTCAAATTTTTTACGATGGAAAAAAATACAAATTTCCATCACTATTAAGTTTATATATTTTTTTGAAATGTTTTGTAATTATTATAAACTCTACCCACCCCCCTCCACCATACAAAATGCATGCAGTCCATTATGCCACCGATCAACACTTGTAATACAATATTATAAAATATGTATTTAGCTAATAAAAATAACCTTTGTGTAATAGTGTTATATATTTTGTCTATGTCCGGTGGTCGATCGGTTGTAAGTGTTAGTGTAAGTAAATTATTCAAATTTCAGATTTTAAAGCCATTTAAGCCTTTAAGCCATTAATAGGCTTTCCACTAATAGCCATCTATAGTAGATGTATTTCAAAAATTTGAAATAGCCATTTCAACGATATAAAACGCACCTGTTGCCCGTTGGGGATGAATTTTAATATATATTATATATTGTATTTAAAGAGTATATCATTTTAGTTATTCAGAGCTCGAATTAAGGGGGGAGACATCGTTTTTTCAGGTTAACACATATTCATTTAATGTATAAAAATAAAAAATAACTTTTTGCATTTGCATCTAGTGTACGTTAATCGTAATAATTATTTAATAGTTATGCTGAAAAGTTTGTGCAAACATTCACGACTTATTATAGCAACTCCTTTTATTTTTCCAATTCGAGCACTGAATATTATTATTATTATTTTATTTTTATTGTGATATCATATTATTGTCATCGTACTAGCGAGACACGAGGACGGAAATTTCCGTGAAAAGAGAGATTGTTGTCTGCGGGATCGGACGGCGGCAGTCGTTCGCGATGTTGAAACGGCGGCGGTAGTGGTGGTTGAGGTGGTGCAGGTGGTTGTTAGTATTCGTCTCCGTCGTCGCCGTCACCGTCCGCCGAATCGGTAGCAACTTCCTCGTAGTCCTTCTCCAGAGCGGCCAGGTCCTCGCGGGCCTCGCTGAACTCGCCTTCCTCCATGCCTTCACCCACGTACCAGTGGACGAACGCGCGCTTCGCGTACATCAGGTCGAACTTGTGGTCGAGCCGCGCCCAGGCCTCGGCGATGGCCGTCGTATTGGACAACATGCACACGGCCCTCTGAACTTTGGCCAGATCACCACCCGGCACCACTGTCGGTGGCTGGTAATTGATACCCACCTTGAACCCGGTTGGGCACCAGTCCACGAACTGTATGGTCCTCTTTGTCTTGATGGTGGCGATGGCCGCGTTCACGTCCTTCGGCACCACATCACCCCTGTACAGCATGCAACACGCCATGTACTTGCCGTGCCGCGGGTCACACTTGACCATCTGGTTTGCCGGCTCAAAACAGGCGTTGGTGATCTCGGCCACGGTCATCTGTTCGTGATACGCCTTCTCGGCCGATATCACCGGCGCGTATGTAGCCAGCGGGAAGTGGATCCGCGGGTACGGCACCAGATTTGTCTACAGCAAACAGATAGAAGTGAACCATTATTAATTTTATAAATAAATTGTCCTAAAAAGAACCCGTTGGAGCTTTGTACCCCCACCCATAGGCGCCAGGTTTTCAAAAATGTATTGGGTGCTCTTACCAATGTCAAGCAGCGGTGCACACAGGGTTGTGGTTTGGGTTAAGGGGTTTCACCCACCCCCCCCTCGAAATTTCTCCGAGGCCTAGAGGGCTATACAATATTTATCTCTATAGTAAATTATTAATAGAATAACGCCCCTCCCCCCGAAAAAAATCCTGTGTGCCACTGACGTCAAGTATTAGTGAGGGGCTTTCCCCCCTCACACTCTATACTAAATTTTCTATAAACCGGTAACAAAACATATTTACAAATTACAATATAATATTTTATACAATTTTTAATGTGTACCGAGTGTCCGAGTACCTATATAATAAAATAAAAGTTTTTAGTAACATTTTAAATAATTAAAATTTTTATTTCATGGAAGTTTAATGAAATCTTTTGGAGTTCTGCATTGAGAACTTCAACCCTCTCAAAAATATTAATCATTTACTAGTATAAAATAAAAATTCATATTTGTGCAATTGTTTGAGAAAACCACTTGCTTTGGCACCATTCTCTGACAGTCTGACCTATCTTTTGATATATTATCTAAAAGCTTTATTAAAACTGCATAATTGTAGTATACCTAATGTTTTTAAAGACTTTACTCGCATACACCATCTGGTTGGACAGAATGGACGAAGTGATTGAGAATTTAATTCTTGGTCACTTCGTAGAGCATTGAAAATTGCCTGTCTTTTGGGAGAACAGCGTACAAACACTATAATAGATCTTATCATTGCTAAACAATCTCGAGATCTATCTACACTCATCATACCATCTTGGACCACAAGGTTTAAAGTATGTGCTACACAGTGAACATATATAGCACGTTTTTCAATATCTAAAATTCTTTTTTGGAGACCACTGATATGGCCGCTTACATTTGCAGCACCATCATAACACTGACCACGACACTCTGATAATGTTAGATTGAATTTTGTTAAAATATTAGATACTAAGGTGAATAAAGTTAGTGCATCGGTTGATTCAGTTTTAAAAAAACCCAAAAACAGTTCGGATATTACGATTTACCTATTATAATTAATATATTGGCCATTGGGTGCTCAGCACCCAATAAATATTTTCAATGGGTGCTCAAGCACCCGAGCACCCATGTACTTGGCGCCTATGCCCCCACCCCTAACAGGTGTTCAAGACCTGTTACAAGTTTTCATTAGCACATATTTTAAGTTAGATGTATTATCATTGGCCAAGCTTGGGTACATAAAATACTTTTAATTTTGACTGAATAAATTCTCATAGGGCCTATTATTAGAGTTGTGTCCTAGATTAACTATATGAATATACTTGATAACAAAATATCTTTAATTTTCTCGGAATAATAATAAGTAATAACAATACAACATGATGTGTTATGCAAATTAATTTATTATGATTATTTTACTTGAAACTCTGTCAGGTCGACGTTCAACGCGCCATCAAACCTTAGCGACGCTGTAATGGAAGACACGATCTGGCCAATCAATCGGTTTAAGTTGGTGTACGTGGGCCGTTCAATGTCCAAGTTCCGGCGGCATATGTCGTAGATGGCCTCGTTGTCCACCATGAACGAACAGTCTGAGTGCTCGAGCGTAGTGTGCGTGGTCAGTATGGAGTTGTACGGCTCGACAACGGCCGTGGACACCTGTGGTGCCGGATAAATGGAGAACTCTAACTTGCTCTTTTTCCCGTAGTCCACGCTCAGCCGTTCCATGAGCAGTGACGTGAACCCGGAACCGGTTCCACCACCGAACGAGTGGAATACCAGGAAACCCTGCAACCCGGTGCATTGGTCGGACAGTTTCCGGATCCGGTCCAGCACGATGTCCACGATCTCCTTACCGATAGTGTAGTGGCCACGGGCGTAGTTGTTGGCCGCGTCCTCTTTGCCGGTGATCAGCTGTTCGGGGTGAAACAGTTGTCTGTACGTGCCGGTACGCACTTCGTCTGAAGCAACAACATATACTTGATGATTCAATACGTTATACATATTATAAAGGCATGTGATGAATTATGATGCTGTTGAGATTACAGGTATAGATTTTATAAAACAGCTGTTGAGCTGTGAGTAGGTACTGAGGACAGTAATGGTGTATGGTGGCCAGTAAAACAGAACAGAGGGTGTGTGTAGCAGAGATGAAAATGTTAAAATGGATTTGTAGGGTGTCAGGGTGACAAGAGAAGATAGAATAAAATATAAATTCATTACAGATAGTGTAGGAGTTGCACAAATTACAAATAAAATGGGAGGAATAGGTAAAAATGTTTCGGTCATGTTATGAGTAGAGGTGAGAGTGCGATTATGAAAAGGTGAGTAGATTATAAGGGTAAGACCGAGGTAAGTCATAAGTAAGATTGAAAATTTCAAAAAATATAACTTGATTAAATTTATTATTAAAAGAAAAAAATGGGGTTTTAAGCATAGTTGGTGAATACTTCAAACTATATATAAATTAAAAAACCTGAATAATTTATAAAAACAATACCTAATAATAGCATCATCTTTTTATATGAAATCACCATGGACGATTATATTTACTTCCATAATGTAAAATATAAAAATTCGTCGAACGTAAACTGTTATGGAGCACTATACGACTGAGCACTATGCTCTATACGACTGTCTAATGACAGTATTTAGCACACCTAATACAATAGGTAAAGAAATAATTGTTTACCGACAACAGTTGGCTCCAAATCAACAAACACAGCTCTTGGAACGTGTTTCCCAGCTCCGGTCTCGCTGAAAAATGTGTTGAAACTATCGTCTCCTCCGCCGATCGTCTTGTCCGATGGCATTTGTCCGTCAGGTTGAATGCCATGTTCCAAGCAGTATAGCTCCCAACACGCATTACCGATCTGGACACCGGCTTGACCAATATGTACTGATATACACTCACGCTAAAAAATAAATTCATAAATAACATTAATAAATATTATTTTATCAAACAAAACGTTTAATCCACTTCTGGCAAATAAATATTATAGTGTGACATGTAAATAATAAATCATGTTCTTCTACACTGGATTACTAGGTAATGAACTACCTCAATTATAAATTAGAATATAGGTAGGGTGCTGTGTGTTTTAAAAGTGCACTTTATGCACCCATGGGTATAATTTTTATTGTTGATACACTTTATAACTAAATGTAATACTAATTTTCAATAATATTTGGATTTGGGATATTTAATGATATCAGGTGGGTATTTTAATTGATTTACACTTTTACGGAATTAGATTCATTTGAGCTTAAAAATTATATAGCTGTTTATTACTTCTGTAGTTCTGTCCACAAAAATGGTAAACGAAACCGGTAGTAAATTCAATAGCCCATAGAAATCATTGGTTCAATTGTTTATAAAACTATAAACACATTGGTAATCGTATGCACGGTATGCTATCGATTGTAGAAATATACAATTTATGAATACGTCAAGTATTTTTTAGAAACAAATAGAAGATTTGAAAAAATAATAATATTTCAGCACATGGTAGGTACCCAGTAACGAATTAACATTTTAAACATTATTCTGTTTATTAAATTTGAGAAAAATTATTTTGTCGTTCTTTAAAAATATTTAATATACATTAATTACGAACTAATTACAATGGAAGTATGGAACCTCAAATCAATTCGACATATCGAAACTTCGAGCTACTGGGTAATTTAAAATAATATGTGAATGAATCGGGACTGAAAAAAAATTCTATATGCAGAAACTTTGAGATTCCGGAGATTTCGGACCCAAGTAGTAGCCAGTATGTGCCGATTAATATTTTTCATATACCTACTATTCCATAATATATGTACGGTATATTCTGTAGCCCCTTAATATATTTAATTCACCATCTATATGTTCTGTATAACATTATCAGGAGTACCTACTATTGCGTAGCAGTGTCACTGTTAGATGATTTGTGGCTAATTATAATATTTATGCTCGATTATAAAATGGTATATACATCCTTATAATGGCCATAATAGTAAACGTCGAATGACAGTGCGGTGACAAGTTTTTGAAATGCTAAGGTTCATCTGCATAATAAAATCAATACATAAAAAAATAATTAAACCAAGTCACCAAGTGCATTCCCCGTGAAGGTACTTGGGGAAACACAGATCAGGTACCCGCAATTTCGTTGCCACCTCTGTCCGCCTCGCTTTAATTTCTTATAAGAAATATATTTATTTAGACGTTTGGCCGTTCGGTTAATGTGCAAAAACGAACGAAAATAATAATGATGAATACAAACACACGTATTGTCTTTATCCGAATTGCTTATTTTTCTTAATTAATTTTTTCTTATATTATTCGAACGGCTTTTTTTGCATATATATCGATGATGGCGACGCGTTAAACCGTGTCTTCGGATTTGGTGCGTTCTGTATTATACTATTATATTATAGTGTTGTTAATTGTTATTATTGTGTATTTTACATTTCTACGTCGCCGTCGACCGTCTTCGTGAAGTCGTGAGATGACTAGCGATCCGAAAAAGGTTCGACCGACCTCTACGCGAGGCAATGATAATAATATATCCGAAAGACGTCGTGGTGAACGGAAGACTCTAAATATTATCGTAATCCCACCGTAACCGATAAACGGGAGAACCAAATTGCGAATTACCTCTGGGACGCAGGAAACCGTCATACGATGCACAGTACCTATATATATATATTATATAAACATTAAACCTATATGTATACATTTAATACAAATCTAATATCGTAATCATACTGTCGTCTGCCGGACGGGAGCGGCGATGAAATTAGGTATATAAACTGCTGTGTGTGTGGGTGTATTATCTCTCTCTGTCGGATATGGTGAAAAATATAATAATAATATAAAATAAGGACAACGGCGATAATAAAAATGAGAAACGTCAGAAATCGCTAATGGAAACAATTACCATAATTATTATATTGTTATATTATATGGGTTTTGTCGAGCATATTATATAATAGACCGTTTATATATAATATTATAATATAAATATAAGGACGAGTGACGCAGTTTATACCGGACGATAATATTATAGGCGTTGGGCTCGGTGGATAATTGCATAATGGGGACCATGGACAAACAACTATTAACACTCGATCGCCATAATGATAATAATAAGAAATATAGCTTAGTATTTTATCGTGTAAATATTACGTATAACTACAGTACAAAAACATGTTTAAGCGACAAATGCTCCTAAAAACGATCCTAAGATAACCTGTTTAGACTAATATTGTAACACAGAGCTTTAAAAAAAAAAAATCGTTTCTGATGGGCCAACAAAATAATCTACTTATAGCATAGATTCTTAACCTTTTCTGGGCCATGGACCCCTTTGAAGTATAAAATATAATCACGCCCCCCCCCCAAAAAAAAATATAAATAAATAACATTTTTATTTTAATATTTAATTTTTTTTATGATAAATCTAAGACTTAACACTACATTCAATTACTGTGAATTATCATTTTTTCTTGTAGCTAAAAACCAATTTTAATGTGACATTTTCTGTTGTTTTGATTGCAATATTGCCTTGAAATCTGGGACCGTATTGGACAGAGCAACACGCATATCGTCCTTAATGTCCAATCGATTTCTTGCTTTATTTTAATTGTGACCATTATAAAAAATCCAGACTCACAGAGTTAGGTAGTAGGAAATAGAATCAAAAATGTCATTGCCATGGATACAGCTCGTGGATAAGCCTTCGTCAACGAACACCAAAATTCGAATACATTTTTTGATTGAAAATCGTGCCATTTCTTTTGATCTTAAATCAATTAATTCGTCTTTAACGAGGTCTGAATCATTAATTGTATTTAATTCCACTAGAAAAGGATTGCGTATCCATGTTTCTGATCTCGAAAATGTAGAATCAAAATAATTGAATGAAATTTAAACCAAATGAATTTTCAAGCACAACAAGATTGTTGCTTAGTGGCAGAATGCGGGCAAGACATTCCCCGGTTATCTTAAAAACGCTATCGAAACAAATTTATTTTTGGGTTATCTAAAAAAACTCAAAGTCACCCCGTGGACCCCCGAGTAACCATCTACGGACCCCCGGTTAAGAACCTATGACTTATAGGGTCTAGGATTTTTTTAAACTTTAAAACCATGTAAATCCAAATTCATCTATATACTCGACATTCGACAACGATATGTTGTGGGGCGTGATCGAGTGTATTTTTAGGAGAGGACGAGGCCTGACTTCCCCTAATAAATCACCCCTATATCATGCTCGTCCCTGAGGGGGGCGAGGGGGGCGATCGCCCTCCCCGTAAGACGTGTAATTTTCTGTTTTTGTACGATATTACATCAAACATATAGGTTTAAATATTTTGTTTACCAATGTGGTATTTAAGAGTACAATTTTTCACCCCCCTCCACCCCCAAGGAATTGACCTGAAGCCGCCCCTGCCATATATATGATATTATGATCCTTATATTCTTCAACCGAAGACGAAACTAATAAGTATATTAAAAAAAAACCTAATAGACGTTTGTCCCTAAAATAGACAACACCCTATATTTTGTCATTTTCAGCAGTCCACACCCAATTAATTTTATAGTGAAGAATTTATTGACATCGACATGATTTCAATTAAAGTATTTCTAGGTTTATAAAATCTTATTAAAACGTATATTGTGTATAACTAAAAATATTTTACACAGTATGACGTGTTCCACCACTATTTATATTATATAGCATGCACTCGGTAGTTCAATAATTTAAAGTTAAAAATATTAATAGAATGTTACTTTTTTTTTGCAACATAGGTATGAGGTAGGTAGGTATATTTAAAAAAATGCATTTTTATTTTAAATAACCGATAATATCAGATTATATTAGTTAGAAGTTATGATAGATACTTAATGGTTTATATTGCTATTAAATAAACAAGGGGTAACATAGGTACTTATTCATTTATGTTGGACCAAACTTCAATTTAATTTAGATAACAACGTATCTACATACTAAATATGACCTATATAGGTGTCTATAAACAAAACACATCTTGATAAATATATCATCGTTTTGTTTAAAATGTCATATCACCAAAAAATCATTATTTCATAAACATTTAAAAGTATAAAAAATAATCAATATAAATGTTTCATATTTCAACTTTATTTTTGCTTTTAATTCTATAGAATATTTAATAATTGATTATTGTGTACTCTTTTTCTTTCGCTATTTGATTACTCACAATAATAGACAGTAGCCAGTAGACACTCGTTGAATATTGACATTGCAAAATGATGAACGAATTAAACACGATTTTTAAAGCATATCTTGAAATATTCTCCCACTTCTTAAAATTAAATTCCAATTTTCTTATTCAATTCTAAATAAATACAAATTATACAGGTACTATGAAATAATAACTCATAATTATTATATTGATTCATCATGAGCATAATGCACAATTTCAAGGTTATAAAGAAATGAATTTTAAATTTTAATGTTCATATATTATGATCAAATTTAAAGATAATTAGAAAACTATCAATACCTAATAAAATACAATGTAAATATTATATAATACGACCTTACCGAACCTAACCTAATCTAAGAATAATTTATGTCATCAATTTCTTCATGGCATCCATACCTTCTTTTTTTTAACCTAATAAAAAATAAGTAGGTACATAATATAAAAAATGTTCACAATAGTCATTAGTCATAACATTTTTGAGATATAATAACACATTGTTTTTAATATATCTATAATAACCTGCAGGGTTTCATTAGAAATAATAATAGGTACATTTAATTATGTAAATCGTGCTGTTAAAGTATTTAAATAATATTTTTTTCTATGATAACGACGATGCATTTCTTTCTATTCTTAATCGCAAGAGGGTTATATTATGTTGCTCCGTCGAACTAAAGCGTAATGCCGTAATGTATCAAAATATACATCCGCATATTAGTATAATATAGTAGTTTCTATTATGTATTGTTAGCTTAAATATTAGAGTGAATTGAGTATTGACCTATTATCAAACTTCAATGTATGAACATTATCTAGGTTTTCTAATTAGGTGTTTATGATATTTTAATTTATAAATGAATTATGAGAATTTTTAAGTATTAATATTTTACATATTCATAACTTTTATAAAAATTAAAATATTCTAACATTTAAGTTTGATAATAGGTCAATTCACTCTAATATTTAAGCTAACAACACAAAATCGGAACTGCTCGACGTACATGTTGATAATATATTATGCGTTAGTAAGACGGAGACAACACATGCCGGTACGGCGTTCTCTTCAAGTAAAAAAATATAATTAATAATCTATATGTAATCCAAAACCAATAGTAAAAAAAGTTTTTGTTAAGGTGTTCTTAATTATTTTTAAAATATATGTACATAACAAACATAAAAAAAACTATAGGTACTTTATAAAACACATATAATGAAGAATTTAAAAATTGAGACAACACTTTTTTATAGGTATCTAATTAAAAAACATTAATGCTACTGAACACCAAAGTATTAGGACACAAAAAACGCCTTAGTTATTGTGTATATTATATAATATATTAGATTATATTCCATTGTAAACACTTCATAAATATTTTAATTTATACCTAATATTGTTCATATTATTATTTCTGTCACCTGTCAGTTGTCATATTATGACACTTTAAACCTAACACACTTGCAATCCTAATCGGCCATCGGTGCCGTGTTTCTTTTCTAAGACATGTCGGTCCAAAATAACAGGATTTTTTACATCTATTATATAATTTTGATCTTAAAAGTACCCATAGAACTCTTTTTTAAATTCAATATATTTATAATTTATTAATACTGCAACCCGTGCTCGATGAAACAAAAACATTTCACGCCTATTATGCTTTTATGCGGCTTTTCATAGATGACTAAACAACTTGTTTTTCTCGTTGTTCTCTCGTTTTAATGAAACCTAATATACATATATATCCACCTATTTTATTGTTGCAAAACAAATTATGTCTGCTTAAATTACTATCACTCAATAACCCTATAATATTATGACTTATTTGGATTACCATTACTCAATAGTTAAATCGGGTGGATACGTATTATGATTTATGGCTACTTATTATGAGTGGTTTTAATAATTTATTATTTGCAATGATTATAAATTATTATCAATAACAACAAGACAGTATTTGTGTGTCAAAAATCTCATACTGTAATAATAACATAAAACATAAAACTCTTAAAAATTAAAAAACAATTCCTCAAGCTATATACCTACACATTTAATTGACCTAAACACTGGTATACTAGTAATAAATAGTAAATAGGCACTTTGAGTGCGATCAATAATAAATAATACCAAGCTATTTTTTTATCACAGCCATAGGTACAATTTCAACTTTTGGCTTGCGGGGGCTGAATATATTAAAAGCAAACAGACCATTGCAATATACCATATTAACATTATATATCCTAGGTTTTTTTTGTTGGGGGGGGGCTTAGCACCCCCCAATCTCCCCCCCAATTTGCGGCTATGATCACAGCTCTTCAATTCCTGCGGAGAGTACAGTTTTATTTTATTATTTTTCCTGAAGAACTATTTACGAAATATTATTATAATTTATAGTAATTTATCAAACCTTAAACATTCAGGTCCATCACTTATATATAGGAGCTACTAAGTATTGAAAAAATGTAACTTGGTAGAGTAGTTAATTATAATAAATACTATAATGTATAGAAAATTGACAAAATGACAATACGAATGAAATCAAATAAATAAGACAACAATCTAAATGATTTATACGTCCATATAGTGTAATATATTGTGTATCATAATCACTTTAAAGTTTACAAATTGGGGACTGTTGGACCTTGCTATTTTAGGGGATCGTGGGCCCGCCGTACAAATGAATTTGTAAGTTTTTAAATTTTATTAGGAATACTTATTTTATATTAAATAATATTATAGTGATATAAAAAATAAATACGACGAGTATTATAATTTATAACTATTTTATGGTTAGATATTATACAATATGAAACAAAAAAAAAATAATGAAAACTAAATTAAAAATATTCTGTAGGGAGATCATTCTATATTATAATGTTGTACTCATAACCATGAAACAAAAAAAAATTCCTGTAATATGATTACATCCCAATTTATTAACCACAAAAATAATTGGCGAGTGACTAAAGGTGTTGTCCAAAGTAGTTTTTACTTAACTGCAATATTAATTTGACTATAGTCCATATACTCTATAGCTAATAGGTATACTAATAACAAAAGGTTTTCTTCTTACACAAGACTTACACCATTAGGTATATCACATTATTTACTAATAAAAATAATAGTGAACTAATAAGTTTAGAATAAAACGTATTTTTAATTAGTACCAATAACTTATATGTATATATTATATTATATGCATCTACCACAAATATTTAATTTTTTTAAAAAAAATAAAAAGACGTTAAAATTGTATCCGTCTTGGCTTGGAATTATTTGCCGTCAAAAAATTAATTTTATGTTTAAAAACAAATAAGTTCGTTTTTAAATTTTAAACCAGTTTCTAAAATATTTAAAATAATTATTTTTAAATCTACATTTCTTGCATTTATTAGAGAATAGAAGTAAATAAGTGCATAAAGTTCTGTAAATTAATACATTTTACTATTCTAGTTACGCGTACCAAGCGTAGGTACCATATAATCAATCAAATGTCAACATAAATACTTCAATATTACGCTTTAATTTATGAGTAACGTAGCCGAAGTATATAGCCACTTTTCTTAAATTCTTGAAGGTATTCATACTTCTTGATGTAAATATTTATATTCTGATTTAAGATAACATTTATAGATTTATGTTTGCTCAGATCTCAGAAATATCAGCACGTTTATTACATTTTAAGTATTTCTTATGCTGTGATATGAAGTAGAAATAGATTATAAAACAAATACAATATTTCAATAAGTAAAATATTGTGTTCGATTAAATTGGAATCAATAACTTATCGCGTGTTAAAAGTAAATATAGTTTCTGCTTGTTATTTGTGTGTATATTTATGTTTAACAAATTTTTCTTAATAAGTAGAAAATTAAACCTTTTATTTTACATTTTTTACAAGTTGAACTTTAAAACATACCACAAGGCTTTTCCATAAATATTCTTAAGGTTTTAATTATAAAAAACCTTTATGTAAAAAAATGTGTCCGTCATTATCCGTTATATAATATATTACCGAATTTCCTTGGATATAATTGGATTCGTTTTATATTTATTTCACTTTCAATAAAATTGGTACATTCAAAATTTTAACAATATTTTCTAAAATAGTATAGATTTTAACTGTAATACTGTAACTGTATAGATCTTCCACCATTTTACCTGTTCCCACGACGTCTATAGAATGTACAGTACTATAGCTCTTTTATCACACAGATTATTTAATGTGGTGTGATGGCGTATGCGTTCAATACGCTTACGGTGTCCACCGCAATTATTAGCGATTTGTTACACATGCACAATGCACATGTACGCGTATCTATTTATGACAGGCTGTTGATATAATGTGTAGCGACCGTCATCAACATAAAATATGTACCTATACTCTACGCCGGGGTTCGTTCACTCGTGTTGAATCAATGGCTTTTATTTAAGTCCGGAGAAGATATTATACATGAGAAATGTATACCTAATATAATACGTGTTTTTATTTTACTTTCCTTCGTCTGCAGCGCCCATAAAAGTGGATTTACAGAAACAACGAATGTAAAATGAAGTGAAAACCGCAGATGTGCAGCGTTAAATATATATAGGTATAATATGTATAATATACTGTCCATTGCAGACGACGAACGGTCAAATCGATTAGCAACGGTTTTAGTGTAAGACGTAACCGGTGTCCCGGGAAATGACAATTTACCCAAATGGAAAGCGCGCGGTAAAAAAGACGAAGAAAATCGTGACTAATGTCGTCGAACGTTCCGGAACGCCGGCGACGCAATGACTCAAAAGTCTCTCCGATAAAATTTGAATGACGGGAAAAACAATAATAATAATTATAATAAGAAAAAAATTTAAAAAAAAAAAAACAATAAAACAAATCTAATATCCGCTTACCATTTTCGACGGTCGTTTGCAGTGATTTCGATGTCAACAGTAAATCACTATATTATGTTCGTATATGGGTTTTCGACGATGGCCAAGTATAAGTCAAGTATCACGATGTGGTTGATGTGTTTCCGTATATCAAGGCGGTGGTTAGCGTTCGAAGTTGTTTCGCACGGACTTAACGGAAGACACTGAGACGCGTCACTTACTGTGCTCGCGTTCTTATATAGACGCGACTGCCGCCACCGCCGCCGCCGTACACGGGGACCGTATATACGGGTATGCGTCTTGGTCGGTTGCACCCGCGAGACAGCGGCCCCTTCCACCGCCCTCGTCTTGGTATATAGTAAAAATAATGAAAAAAAAAACACAAAAAACCGCGGTTTGGATGTTTAATAGGCTCTTACTTCGGTTATATTATGTGTACTTTAATAATACAATAATATATATATGTACCCGCCCACCATTCACTCACTGGTAGGGTTGCTTAAATCACATGCGGGTCCTGCCGTCGTCAGTCGATGACCACAAATGGATTATACCGAGGTCGGTCCGCGAACGATTTCCATGTGAATTATCTTATGATATTTACATTTATATATAGGTAGGTAGTGCTACCACTATAGGCAAGTACGCTCTTTTTATGAGCTTGCACTTGGTTAGCGGATGATCTATAATAAGTAGGTAGATATACCCAAAATACGACTCTATCGACGCGCGACGTCTCATCATTATCCCATAGAGGACGCAGATAATAGTGTTGTAAAAGATATTTATTGTTTCCTCGAATTATCCGTTTAATGTTTGTCTTCGAAAGACAGGCCCATTACAGTACATATAAGTAATAGTATTGAATTATTTAGAGTTACTTGAGTCTTCGATGCCATATATTATAATATTATACATTTTACTTTTTTAGTATTATATGTATTTTTAACACAAATGTTGTGTTCAAAATATTAATTACGTAATCCACGTTTAATATACAAAATTATTATTGTATGAAATACGAATTACTTAAACTAGAAGCGTCGAACGTCGGATAAAATATATATTGAGTGAGCATCATTAAAAAATATCATTATCCACATATTTACGTTTATTTGTTATTAATTTACGGTTAACTTTTAAATTTCAACTTTATTTCTAATAATGTTTTAAGTTGTTGTGTTTATTTGTATAGTAGGTAGATAATATGCATATACATTGACTATATTTGAATTATACGCCAGATAATATTTTCTTTGAAATACAATAATTATTATAAGAAAATTGCGTGACTATATTTCTACACGAAATTATATCAAAAGCAGAACCTCCTATAAAATATTTGGTTACAATTTATTTCTTAATTGAATTTAAATTAGGTTGTGTTATGACGTTACTATGGGTAACATCATTGTCATTTATTTTGTTTATTAAATATATCTACACGTACATCCGACATCGAATATCGATACTCAAACACAGTTACATTTCGGTATTTTAGAAAGAGTCAATCACCCTTTAATCATTATTTAAAGTCTACTCACTAGTCACTGTATTATATATCGGTATTTAAGTACCGATAGTACCTTGTACCTATTCCTATAGAATGAAAATATATTTTACAACAAATTATACCAAATAAAAATTCTAAGTTAATCGTTTCGATTATTTGATCATTATTAATATACATATTGTTAGACACTATATTATCATTATATACTATAGTATAAACATACAAATTATAAGTGTATACCTATATATTGCATATAGTAACAGTAACAATTAAGTTGTTAGTTTTAAATTTTCAAGTGAACTTTATAGTAATTTATCTATAAATTAATTAACTTTTTGACAAATTTATATGTTTACTTTATCATGAGTTATGATATTATAATGAATTGACCTGTTATCAAATTTAAAATTAGGTAAGAACATTATATTAATATGTTTTTTGACGTTGTTTTTATTTTAATTTTAAAGTGAAATTAAAATATCGGAAATATTCAAATATCCTACCACAAAATAATATAATATAGATAGGTAGGTACCCGATGTTCTTACCTTTAAGTTTGATAATAAGTAAATTCATTCTAATATTGAAACTTACCATACAACATTACAACAACGTCAACAACACAAAATTGGAACTGCAGAACGAAAATTTGCCATGTTTCTATGTTATTTGTATTACTTGTTTGTACATTTGTAATAGATTGTAAATTAAACGTCCGTCTTAAATTGAAAAATGTTTGTAAATTTTAAAATGATCATAATTTGCTTTAAAGTTCAAATATCAAAAAAAATACTAGGAAATAAACCTAAATAATATTCTTTCCTTTAAATTTGATAATAGGTGTCAATTCACTCTATAATATTAAAAACGAGTAAATTGGGAATCCACTGCTTTACGGTTGGTGAAGACTCACGGTACCTCGTCATTGAGTAATAGTCACTGTAAAGTATGTGTTAAATTATTGAGTACTAAAAATGATTCTGAGCGAAATTCTTATGTTATTATTAAAAAGAGTAAAAACTTGAGATGTTAAAAAATGGTAAACAATTTGTTTTGTTACGATTTTAAATTTATAGAATAAAATATATTTTCAAAAAGTTTTTTGTTTTTTAAAGTGAGTTACGTTAAATGTGAGATTAAATGTATCACCCATTTATCCCGTATATTATAAGTTATATGCTGCAATGTTTTTTGCAAACATTTGTTGAAACTGATAAATTTAGAAAACACTTATAATAATATAAATGTAATATAACATAAACTACATTTAGAAACTTAGAAATGTATATAATGGTGATCATTCCGTCTCCTTAGCTCAGAATAATATTGTTAAATTATCATTGGATTCAAATGGAACACATTACACATCCATTACAGTGAGTTTCTCGACAAAAGGTAGTAGGTACACTCAAAATCTATACTTACTATAATACCTACAGCAGGGTGAGTTTTCGGGTTTTCTTCAAACATTAATACTTATTCCAAAAATCATGTGATAAACCTCAGAAAGTGTTCTTATTTATAAAATGTAGAATATAGAAAGCGATAAGAAGTAAGTAAGTTATATTAGGTACGTAAGAACGTTGACGTAGTAGATATGTCCAGTGGCGTATATAGAAATATTTTTTGGGGTGGGCTATAGTAGATAGAAACTAGCCAATGATCTATTACTTAGGGGCTACTGTCTACTATATATTTAACAGTTTCTATAAATATATTCGTATTTGTTATTTTTCAACAGGCTATGAAATATTACAACTTATAATAGTACCTAATAAAATATATTGTTGTTCTATTTAAAAATACTGTAATTTCGGGGAGGGGGCTGCAGCCCACTATGCCCACCCCTTATGTACGCCACTGGGTATGTCATACATTATAATATATTTTATATCATTGATATTTATACGATGTATGTTGTCAGACAGATATTTGTAGTATAATATACATAGTATAAACACATTAATACATGAAACGGGAGAAGAAATAAAATTTATAACATTGCATTCTCCTAAAATATTCAAAAATCAATGTACGTATAATACACATATTTTTTATTGAATATATAAATAGGTACTTAATTTCTAAAAAAAAAAATCTGATAATATTCACCAGTTTTTAATAATATAATCCTAATTAAAATTAACATTTAACTGAAAAAAATAATTAGATATTTATTGACAGGAAAAATTCCTAATGAACTCTACATCACTGAGTGAAGATAATTATTGTGGTATTTGCCCGTGCTATCTATATGCTGCAGACTGTCGGAAAAATATACTATGATGGCCTATACTGTACATTCAATTATTAACACAGCATTTTGTAGACAATTATTAAAGATTAAAATAATACGTTAATGGTAGGTATACGAATCATTATTCACATTATTAGTGGGTCGACTACCACTCCCCAGAGCAAGGACAACCTATAGTAATTTTCAAAGCACAATTTATTTTTATTGCCAAGAACTAATAATATAATATTAAATTAAACTTTAATAATAAATTTAAGTATTGCACGTTTTATTACAAAAATTGTTTTTTTTTTTTTTAATATATATGTTTAATTGTTAAAAATATTTCGTTTCTATAAATAATATATGTACATTTCAATTATTGGTACTAAATCGTATTATTTTCTTTTTAATACACGTTTATATTGGTTTTCCATTACCTGCAAATACTTAATTTAGATTTCTTTTGCCCGAGTATAAATATAGGCTATAGGCGATATAATTTTTAAATAAATGTTTAAAAAGGTACCTCGTATTGGCCGTAATTATAATATGTAATATCAATATTATACTTATTAATATATTATGATATAAAAATATGTTATTAGGTTACATATTATTGTATATTTTAAAATACCAATAATAAGATCGCTTCACCTGGAAGCTGGGTTCATATTATTGCAAGCAGTGCTTCAATCGCGGAGTAGGTATATTGGTACCTAATATAGGTTTTAATATATGTATATATATGTTTCAGTTTCGTATGCTCGTGTCAGGGAGCGTAGGGCACTTTTCACTCATATCTGTGTCTTTGTATTTATTTTCACAAAATCTCGGTGAAGTTACAAACTAAAATAATATATTTTATAAAATTAATAACAATTAAATTGTAAGAAAAGATCATTTTTAACAACAGTTTTTTCGATATTATTTATTCTTATAGCGAATATGAGAATCAATTTAATGTACAGATGCCTATACAGCTTATTTAACTAATTAGGTATTTTGCTTTATAATATAATATCAAACTTACTGTGGAGTTAGGTACCAAATTTTTTATTTCAATTTTAAACTATACCTAGATGGTACTTTAATTTTAACCAAACACCCACTGTGGCTGCTTTGATGATAATTCCTTCGCAAGGTTTGTCTATATTATCCGTTGGAGAGACTAAGATAGCATATAGGTCGGTGTAACGTCCTTTTAAACAATGTAAATTGAAACGCTCCGCGTACGGCGTACGCGTCCATGTGAAGCGGGCCTCAAGTTATATTATGAGCAGAGGCGAGCCATGGCGTCGAAACGGCACAGGTGGGGCGTGCCATTAAATAAAATACAAATGATTCATTAGAAAAATTAAAACATTTCTAGGGATATAAGAAAAAAATGACATGTGCTTTATACTTTGAACCTTTAGCTATTTCTGGGTGATTATATATATCTCAGCTGCAACACGATTCCACTGGGTTTAAAATATAATGTTTTCACACTATCGAAAAACGTTTATATAAGCAAATAATTATTATAACATAAATTCTGCAGGCATACAAAAAATAAAACTTTCAAAAAACCATGATTTTACTTCACACTTTACACATTGTTGGAGTTATTGTATTTAATATTTTGACTTTGAGTTATAGTTTATTTCCTTATCATTATAGAGATATAGTTTGGAGTTATCGTAACAACAGATTTTGTAGAAAACTGCATAAGTTTAAAATTTAATTAGATTCAAAACATTGTGTTTTTTGGTATGACGGCAGCAGTATCTATTGTCATATATCTAAAAGTTCATAAATGTAATTTTATAGATAAAGTATATTATAATAAATGTAAATTAAGTCATTTTAATTCAGATAGGTTATATAGGTATCTATAATAATATTCTACTATGCTACATTGCTACTACAGTACTGCACTACTGCTACTTGCTAGTAGGAAAGTATGAATATTGAATACGTGGATAAAATAATCGTTATTGCGTCTATTGGTCTATTGAACATTGATTTTAAACACCAATACAGCTGGTAAGAAAAAATATTAATACATTAAAGATTAAATATTGTGAACGATTGCATTTTACGTGTTTGTTACACTTATAAGTTATAACTTATAAGTAGGTACCTAAAGACAGTGGCTGAGAGTTGAGACTCGGGAGTACACGATATTGTAGCGATTTATATTTTGTATTAATTACATTACACCTCGGGTATTGAAATACTATAAAGTGCTAGAAAATTACTGTTATCATACTGGACATTTTCATTATTTTGTCACTATACTTGCAAACTATTTATTTATATTAATATATTACAAGGTCTTTACAGAGTGTGTTGAGCTATAAATATAGTCAGTTTTGGTTGTTCACTATATTTAAATATTCATCCTAGGATCTAGTTGTATATAAGGCCATAGGTATGTAATTACAATAAATATTTAAGGACTTAAATTAAAAATTAATTCTCCACATTTTCTATAGTATTTAAGTCACTACTATATGCCCAAACACGTATTTGTGTGGGGTGATTCACCCCATTTTTTGCTTTGTGATAGTTGAATTAAACATATAACCATGTGGGTGGGCCGTGGGGGTGGTGGTGGTGGTGGTAACTAATTTTGATACTTTGTCCCACCAAATGAAAAACAAGTCGGCGCCACTGGTCACTACAAAATGTTAATTATTTTTATCGTTATCATGTTTGAAGGTTTTACTTCTTTTCTACATTTTGAACTACCTAGTCAATTAATTATGTAACTACTGTACCAAACTCCATAAAAATTTCCTAAACCACTCAAATATGAAATAATCTTATTTCCACTCTTGCTAATTTATTCACTCCTTCCAGTGCTCCAGTGCATTACCTACCAATCCACATAATTTTTTGGAGCAGTCTACAGTAGGTACTCTTGTCGGGACCTGTGCCACTCCGGCCCTCCGCTAAATTCTAATAAGTTTTAAGTTATAACTAAATACTAATTAAATAGGACAAATAGGTACTCGATTTTTATACATCGAAATTCGAAATCCTTATAGAAACATATTTTGCTTTGTGCATTAAATTACAAATCTCATTCAAAAGTTAAAAAATGATAACGAAAATAAAGTAAAAACTAACTTTTTCCAATAATGCTATTTTGTAATTACTTAAGATAATGTAAAAAGAATATCTTATAAAACGTTAATACTATTTTTGGGATGTAGACATGTACTATGTAGTGTAGGTATGTACATTTTACAGTGTAGTGTATTGTGACCTGTGTGTTCGAACTACTAAGTGTGTTTACTGTTTACTATTAAAATAATCCCATCCTGTATATCATTATCATTCGTTGTGACTTGTGAACAGTGTTATAGTTAAAACGAAAAAAACCACTAACACTATGTATAGAAATGTAATTTCTATTTGAATTTATACTTACCTATTTTTTCTACTACTGTTTCTTTTTTTTTGCCCTACCCCTTTGCCCCCAACCGATTCCAACCCATCCGGCACAGATATACAATTATCGTCGACACACGCATACACATACACACGAGCATAGAATAAGTTATAAGTATAATAACTTTCAACTAACAATAATACCTATATACTTGAGTCAGGGGTAGTCGCATGCCGGTACAAGGAACGAATGGATTCTCGTATCACCGTATACTCGTGTACATTCATTACCTAGGTTATGAAATATATATATTATGTATATAGTTTATATTATGTTTATTCATTTATTGCCGACAACCATCGTACTTCTCCACGAGAACTGTTATTCATTTGTCATTTGACTTGTCATACGTATATAATATTATAATAGGAAGTTTTATTTAGGTGGACCAAACACATGCACATTGCAACAATAATACATTCATGCACAAGCGACTCCCCAATCGCCATACGGGTCCTCAAATAATTATAATAATATAAGAGAATACCCGAGAATTGGGCCACAATTAACCTTTTTTCCAAAAAGTTTACGGTAATTCGGGCCATTATAGATTGATATTTAAATAGATAGACTTGGTGATTGGGCTACTATTAAATTTTTAATTTGAATGAAATAATATTTAATATAATACCTACATTATAGTTACAATAATTAACACTGCAGTGCACTCGAAAGTCGAAACTTTAATCGAAGCAACTGCGTCTGCGTGCCTTATCAAAAGGCAATAAATTATCCAGTGCTCGAATTTGAACAAAAATTGAGGACGGACGCTGATTTTAGTTCAGAAAACTTCGTTCCATAGAGGATACATTTTATAGTGACTTGATTTTTTTATCAATGTTTATTATTGGAAATTTGTACTATTTACTGTTTATTGACTTTACCAAAAATATAGTAGGTACCTAGTTATAAGTTTAACGAAAAATAATAATTACGAATTACAGTTATTTATGATGACCACTGGATTACGATATATGTAATCTAAAACTATACGTAGGTACTTACCTACTATTGTCACGGTCAGTGGAGACTCAAATAGTAAGTCCCCTCCCTCCAAGAAAAATTGTCTGGATTCAACACTGAGCACATTTAACTAAAATTCAAATATTTTTCTATGTCTGTTTGCACTTGATTATAAAAAAATAATTATAGTGTACATTTAGTTGCTTACCTTCTTACGGGCAATGTGCATAGGCGTGCGCAGACCTTGCTGGCAGGGGGGGCAGAATGTAATAATGTACCTATAGGTATATTATATAATATATAGGTAAGTAAATATTATTTTGGTTATTAGTTCAATTAATGTAAGTGATGGAAGTATTTTCATTTTATGTATCATTAAAACTACAAATAACTACAAATTTAATATAGTAATTGAAACTCCAAAGTTTTTTTATATTATATTAATATACATGAACAAAGAAAATTATTACATTCATACAGTGGTGGATCCAGGGGGATGGCAAAGGGGGCATTTGCCCCCCCCCCCCCCAATAACCGTAGTTTTCCTTTGTTTTACACTGTGTTTAGCCAATTTTGGAACTTTCATATACTTTTGAGCCCCCCATGCCCCTCCCAAAATTAAGCCCTGGATCCGCCACTGCATTCATATATATTTTTATGCCCGATGTGTTGGTGAAATCTGAATTTACTAATTCTACTTACTTTTTATTTACAATTACAAAAAAAGTAAGTAAGATAGGTAAATTATTATTTGCACCAACACGTTGAACATATTATAAATATCAACATTTAAAAAAAAATTTAAATCCTTAGTATTGCATTTACATGATTTTTCCAAAAATAGTACCACTATTATATCATGCATTAATGTATCAATAATATTCTATTCTTTGGTAATATTGAAATTTATACATTATTGTAGGCATGTAACCTATTATTTAAACTGTTTTATAAATTATACTTTATAGGTATTTACTATTTAATAGTATTAGGTATATAATAAACAATTTGATTTGTAGGTTACAGTATAAATAGAAAATTAATTTCAATATAAAACACCACATTAAAAAAAAGATAGGTATATTCTGATTTAATCAACACGTTGAGCATAAAAATACTAAAATACTAAAAATTCCGAAAATTGCTTCGGAAGTAAAGAGCTATAATATTTGTTCGTATACTGCATACTAATTATTATAATTATTAATTACTAATTATTTAAAGAACCGACCTTCTTAGCGCTTCCGGTGAACGTTTTTCGCATTAAATGCCGTCAAATTACTACTCACTTTCATGTCTCATCACATCTCAATCTACATCATGCTATAATAAGATTATAAGCACTCGTTATCACCGCGGTATCGCTTGTGGTTCGCTTAAAGTTGGACAACATAAAATCATCGTGCACTGTACATCGAGCACTCAATGTTTACATAATATTCATTATATAAAACTGTATTATAATATTTTTTTAAAAACTTTGTTATTTTGTAAGAAAACTTGAGCCCGCAGGAGGGGCAGCTGCCCACCCTGCCCCTCCCGTGCGCACGCCTATGGCAATGTGGAATACCGGGCAATGTGAACCACGATTTTTTATACTAACCTGCAACTAATATTATTTTTTATTTTTATTATAAATTATAATTTTACCATTACCTATTATTGGCTAGTTATAATAATTTATAGTTTTGTTTTTTTTTTACCTATATATAATATTTTTTTAAAAAACAATGATTATTAATTGTATTATCATATTACAAATATTTTAAAACAATTATAATTACAATAATAATTGTTTTATAATATTGATAGAATGAAAAAAAAATTAACTACCTAATATTATTATTACCTATGTTATTTTTATACTAAATTAAATTCCATGCAATTTTACAATAAACTATGAAACTAAACAATGTTTATTAATTGTGTTCATATATTATAATATTACGAATATTTTGATGGAATACCAAAAAAAAATTAACAACTTTTATCGTTTTGTTTTTATTATAATATTATATTGTAAAATTGCATTGAATTTAATTTATTATAAAAATAACATAATAATAATAATAGTTAATTTTTCTTTCAATATTATATAACAATTATTATTATTATTATTATTATAATTATAATAATTGTTTTAAAATATTCGTAATATGATAACAAAATTAATAATCATTGTTTTAAAAAAAAATATTATAAATAGGTAAAAGTAAAAATATACTCCCACTTTTAACACTCGATTGATAAACACTTTTCGTTTAAACATACAAGTTAGTAACTATGCAAATAAGTAATAAGTAATAACACACCCTACAGTAGATTAATGCAAACTGTTAATAAATTTAAAATTGATATGTTCAGCTCACTAATTTAGACTCATTCAAATCGTATTGTAATTATTTAATTTTTAACACTTAAAAATCTATGTTTATTTCAATAATTATTGTATAGTACATTGTTTATTATTTTTACATATTTCCATAGACATGTTTACTTATATGCCTATATGATTAATACTATTAATACTATTATTATTATTATCATTATTAATTTTATATTAATTATATATTTAGACAAGCGACCTAGCTGTTTAGACAACACCAAATACGTGATTGGTAGTTGGTACCGGTATTGTACTTAAGTCCGACGAAAAAAAGTCCGGTAAAAATTTATATTTATATTACCCACCAAATACACAGTAACAATACAATAAAAAATTAAATTATTAAAATGTATATTAATTTCATTACATCAAAAATATTACATAAATTATATTTTATTAAATGAAAATATTAAATAAAACTCTTCGACACTTAAGGGGCCCTCACTACCACAGCTTTTTTTGTCAAAAAATACTCCTTCTAATTCCAACGATACGTGTCGACAATTATTACGATTTTTATTTTGAAAAAATATTCGGATTGTCCGTAATATATACAAGGGAACGGTCGAGCCACATTTTTAATTTTTGTAATTAAAATTGCAATAACAATTTTAAGAAATTCAAAATTTCCAACTTAAATATTTAATTAACTAAATGCAATTTCAAAAATGTGCCTCAATCGATCCCTCGTACATGTTGTGAAAAAAAGAATATTTTGTCAGAATGCAAATCGAGGTAAACGTTGAGACGTATTGTTGGAATTAGAATCGTATGTTTGAGGGAAAAATAAACATTTTTTCATGATCATAATATTAATATTACATACTGACATGTGCATGCGAGTGCGTGGAGAGCCCTCCGTACTGCTACAATCGACCCGCATGGACACCACACACACTAATAATCCTTTACGACTAACACATAGATCTCGGTTGGTGATGACGAGATTAGAAATTGTCTAAATGATTCTCCTTAAATCAATAGGTCCATTTCAATGGCCCCCCCACTTTCGAAATTTGAACTTCTGACCACGCCAAACTTTTGTGCATCGTTTGTGCAGAAATGTGCACCAGGTCCCGACGTTTGTGCACAAAAACTGAAAGCTCTATCCCAAAAACAAAATGGGGGGGCCATTGAAACGGTAGCCCCCCCACATTGAATATTTGGATTTTTGAAGGTGCCAAACGTTTGTGCATCGTTTGTGCAGAAATGTGCACCAGGTCCCGACGTTTGTGCACAAAAACTCCCAGCGCTATCCAAAAAACAAAGTGGGGGGGCCATTGAAACGAGACACCCCCTTTTTGGAAAATTAAAATTTTTAAAGGGCCAAACGTTTGTGCATCGTTTGTACAGAAATGTGCACCAGGTCCCGACGTTTGTGCACAAAAACTCCCAGCGTTATCCCAAAAACAAAGTGGGGGGGCCATTGAAACGGGACATCCCCGTTTTGGAAAATTACAATTTTTTAAAGGCCAAACGTTTGTGCATCGTTTGTGCAGAAATGTGCACCAGGTCCCGACGTTTGTGCACAAAAACTCCCAGCGCTATCCCAAAAATAAAGTGGGGGGGGGCATTGAAACGAGACACTCCCTTTTTTGAAATTTTAAAATATTTTTCATATTAATAAATTTCATTTAGGTACCTAATAGGTTTAATACAATTTTACCATTGCCATGTAAACGTCTAGAAATAGTAGGGCAATAGGTTAATAATATATTATATTTGAATATTGTATTATAATATTATGAATAATATTATGTTTTAAATATTCCTGGGTTAACCTATCCTAAACTAACTGAGAGTTTATGTCGGTGGTATTCTGCAGTGGGATCAGTTTTTATTTTTCAAAAATGTTGATTTGAAAGTTTTTTGAATTATACAATAATATTTGAATATGGGAATAAATATTTTTCATAGAATACACAAATTAATTTTTATATTGGGATCGCCATTAGTATAATTAGTAGGGGATGTTGGTATAATTGGTTGGGTTTTCTGGTTTGAGTCCACGACAAATAAAAAAATGTGTTTAAAATTTGAATTATTCAAAAATAAATTTGGCTGGAAATTTTCTTTTGTCAATCATAAGATTGATACGCGATACTTTTTTGAGAAAATAAATTTTATCTCGAGGCTTGACTGCGTTGAATCTTAAAGATTTAAAGTCGATACGACCAATATTGAATGATTTAGACGTACGTGTCTCCAGCCCCCCCCCCCACATTAGAATTTTCCAATTTTTTTTTGGCAAATAATTAGCATGCAATTAGCATGTATTTGCATGCTAATTTTTGTAATTTGCATGCGTTTTGTTTAGGCGTGGTTAGACACATCACAAAAACTTATTTTCAAATTTTTTTTTACGCCAATATTTAGCATGCAATTAGCATGAATTTGCACGACAGACCCCGTAACTCTATCGGAATCCGTTGCTTCGCAATACTCATTTCTCTGATTTGTTTTCAAAAAAAAATTTACGTATATATTAATAATTAATAAACACAAATTAATACAAAAATATTATGGTATTTATTAATAAAATAATATTATTATGTTTTTTTATTAAAAATTATTTATAAAAATAACTAAAAAAAATTTCTAAAAATGATTAAGGGGATTAGAATTTGTGATTTCCTGTCTTTGTCTATCACATGTGGAACGTAGGAAAAATAGCTATACGCCTGACAAAAATTAAGGTACTTATAGTAGTTCGATTTAAAATATGTAAAGATTTTTGAATTGGTATACAAGTTTACCTTGCATCGGTCGAAGCCATATTTTTAATATTTTTAATATTTTTTTATATAAAAATTTATGAATTTATAAAATTCCAAATATTTATTATTATCAAAATATTGCTACAGTTGAAAAAGTGCTTCGACCGATGTAAAGTAATCATGTATACCAATTCAAACATCTTTACATATTTTAAATCTAACAGAAGTCCCTTAATTTTTGTCAGGCGTATAGGTATGTTCCACGTGTGTTAGACAAAGACAGGAAATCACTGCTTCCTATTGCCTTAATTAAAATAATAGGTTATATATCTAAAATTAATAAATATTATTTATGATAATGATAAAACACAAACAATTTAAATAATATAAAATAAAATTATTGAAAAACATAATACATATTATAACATTTATGAAATACAGTCCAATTTGAATGAAAAAGCTTAATTAATTAAAAAGATATATATTTAATAATAAAAAATTCTAACAAGAATTAAAATTTTCATTTAAATAATGTTATACATGTTATTGGCTTTTTTATTTGAAGTACATTTTTTTTTCTATTTAGATTTTTTATTCAACTAGGCTTTTTATACGATTTCTTTTTCCTTAATTTCCATCTTTTGATAACAACTATAGGTTTACTTTCCTTTAAAAAAATATACGGTGAAGTATTTTTACTACCCCAAAAGGTGACACGTGACTACAGCCCCCCTCCCCCACTTATTTTTGATACCTCACCTAATTAAAACGCATGAAAATACTTTGCAAATATTATTTGCAAAAAAAAATTGGAAAATTCTAATGTCATTTTTAAATAAAAATCGGACTAAAATGCTATATTAAATAAAAAAATATTGAATTTAAATAAACAATTTATGCTGAATAAAAATCTATTTTAAAAAAAAAAAACTTAAATAGAAAAATATATTTTTTTAATCAACTAGGTGGTTTTTGTCTGATTGAGATTTAATTTATTAATTCATGATTTTTTTATTTTCATTGGGTATATTTTTACAAAGAAATAGATTTTTTATTCAACTAGGAATTTTTTTCCGATAAAGTTTTTATTAATTCATTCAACAATTTTTTTTATTTTCATGGGGTATATTTTACGAATTAGATTTTTTTAATAAATATAGGGTTGTTTAATTACTTGGGTTTTTTAATTTGAATTTTTTTATTAATTTAATATTTTTTATTCAAACAACATTTATAATAAAAGTAAATTTTTATATTTAATATAGTTTTTAATTACTTGGGCTTTTTTATTTTGAATATTTTTTTAATTTATTATATTTTATTAAAATTACATTTTTTTATTACATACAGTTTTTTTTAATGGATTTTATTCAAATTAAATTTTTTTTCAAATTAATTTTTTTTTTAAATATAGATTTGTTTTAATGACTTAGGATTTTTATTTTTTTTATTTATTAATTTTATTTATTTTATTCAAATTGCATTTATATTAAAATTCAATTTTTTTTATAAAATATTGATATTCTTCTATTAAACCTAGCTTTTTTATTCAAATAAGATTTATATTATTGGATATAAAAAAATGGCACCCTGACACGATCTATATTTGATATTTATAAAAAAAATTTCAATAAAAATCATAATTCAAAATAAAATACTGTAGATATGTAACAAAAAAATTAATTTGATTAAATGTAATATGAATAAAAATATAAAATTAACAAAAAAAGCTTATTCGAATAAAAATGTATTTTCATTAAAAAAATGTATATTTAATATACGACGTATTGCTGCCCCCCTCCCCCCTATGGATTTTTTTTTGGAGGGGGAAAGAGGGTCGTGCGAATTTTAAAACCAGGCTTGGGAATACGTGCGAATTGCGTACTAAATATAGCTTAATATAGTTTTTTGATTTTCGCAAAATTTCCATTTTGGGCTATGCTGGCGAGATCCGCGAAATAGTCGAACGGATTTTGCTCGCATACCAGACACGTGCGAATTTCGGGGTCTGTCGTGCAAATTCATGCTAATTACATGCTAATTATTTGCCAAAAAAAAAATTGGAAAATTCTAATGTGGGGGGGCTGGAGACACGTACGTATGATTTAGGTTTTCGATATAATACGAATTTGAAATACATATCAAACAATTTAAAAGGCTTGACTGCGTTGTATCTTGAAGACTTCAAGTCGATGCGACTAATTTTGAAGAAGTTATGATTTCAAGTGTTATTTAAAAAAAAACTTTAAATCTAAAGTTAATTTTTGGAACTCAGATCAGCTATGATAAGATCTCATAAAGTAGGTACTTGGTACTTGAGCAATAGTATTCAAATAATTTTTAACTATTTGAATACTCATTTTTTACATACTTTTCAAAACAGGTATCTGTATTTGAATATTCTTAAAAAGTATTTTTTTAGTAAGTATTCTATTAATTGTTTAACTAACATTCTAATAGATTTAAATAATAATTTAACTACTGTGTTCCAGAATACAGAATATAATATAATATTATAGTGTATATATGGATAAAGTTATGTATTTATGTTACAATTATAAGTTATAATATATTTACATGACTTAGATTTATTTATTTGTTTTCTTTTGTTTATTATAGTCAACAAATAAGACCTCTTGGATAAATTATTTGTTCACAGAGTTAATTTGAATATTTAATAACATTTAAAATAAAATTGTCAAATTTGTGCTTCATTGTTAATGTAGTCGTTTAAACGCTGTGTTAAAATATTTCCTTATTTACATGAAAAAAACCTTATTTAGCCATATAGGAAGTATTATTTAAACATTGTTAATTAATCAAACTTTCATAATATTATATAATATCCATTTAGAACTTAGAATATAAAAATTAAAACCATAGTATAAGGAATAATAATTTCTTATAGTATGATAAAAAAATACTGAGTGTTTTAAAAAAATAAATGTGTACTACAAGTTCTTGATCTTAATTAAATTATTTATCTAAGTAATCACTGTAGCTTATGAAAAAACAGTCTGTTGTGGCATTGTTCGTGAACAAAATGTATCTGAATCACTCAGAACACATGGCAAAAAAGTTCTAATTCTGTGCATGATAGTTATTAATATAGTATAGTGTGTAGTGTGTACCTACTGAAAGAATTCAGATTTGTTTGTTTAATTAATATAGTATTAAAATAATTTTGTTAATTTAACACAGTAAATCGATAATATTTTTAATATTTTTTAATGAATTTAACTTAAACTATAAACTCTTTGTTTATTTTAAATTTTTTATGATTGCTTCTAACAGTAATTCAAGAAAGATAATGTGTTTAGTGGTGAAAATGTATGTTTTCTTGCCAATTATAAAATATTGAGTGCTGAGTGCCTGAGTGGGTATAATATAATTACATATTATAAATAATAATGTTTATTTGAGTAACAGTACAAAATCTGTAGTAAGGATACATTTAAAATTTGTTCTACACGTGTGGCAATGTGGCATTATAATTACTCAATATTTTTGTGATATTAAAAATATTTTTAAGTATGGTCTATAAATGAGTGTGGTGTCGTGGTAATAGTATTCTATGCATAATAAGCCGTCTAAAAACACAAATATTACAAATTTGATACAATCAGAATTACATTAAATGTGTAAAATTAAATTTTATACCCAAAACATGTATTATTAGATGTTACAACTAATAAGTATCATCAGATACTAATGGTCGGTTGTAAACAACTTATGCAATTATTATATTAATTTATATACTTTTTATAACTTTTTATTTTTAAGTTACCTGAAGTTATAATTTATAAGCAGTAGTTATGTTTTTAGATATTTTAAATTAAGATTTTTGCATTAGTATGTTGGAAACGCTGGAATTTAATTTTTAAATTTTTTTTATGCGGGAAATTTATGTCTTGCTGTTATTAAAATCTGTAAATCAGTTCCAGCCCACGATTTAAGATAAAATTGTATCAAACCTATTAGGTACCTAAATTAAATTATTATTATAAAATAAATGAAAAAAAAATTCAAAAAAGGGAGTGTCTCGATATCGTTTCAATGCCCCCGCCACTTTATTTTTGGGATAGCGCTGGGAGTTTTTGTGCACAAACGTCGGGACCTGGTGCACATTTCTGCACAAACGATGCACAAACGTTTGGCCTTTTAAAAATTGTAATTTTCCAAAAGGGGGATGTCCCGTTTCAATGGCCCCCCCACTTTGTTTTTGGGATAACGCTGGGAGTTTTTGTGCACAAACGTCGGGACCTGGTGCACATTTCTGTACAAACGATGCACAAACGTTTGGCCCTTTAAAAATTTTAATTTTCCAAAAAGGGGGTGTCTCGTTTCAATGGCCCCCCCCCACTTTGTTTTTTGGATAGCGCTGGGAGTTTTTGTGCACAAACGTCGGGACCTGGTGCACATTTCTGCACAAACGATGCACAAACGTTTGGCCTTTTAAAAATTGTAATTTTCCAAAAAGGGGGTGTCTCGTTTCAAAGGCCCCCCCACTTTGTTTTTGGGATAGCGCTGGGAGTTTTTGTGCACAAACGTCGGGACCTGTTGCACATTTCTGCACAAACGATGCACAAACGTTTGGCACCTTCAAAAATCCAAATATTCAATGTGGGGGGGCTACCGTTTCAATGGCCCCCCCATTTTGTTTTTGGGATAGAGCTTTCAGTTTTTGTGCACAAACGTCGGGACCTGGTGCACATTTCTGCACAAACGATGCACAAAAGTTTGGCGTGGTCAGAAGTTCAAATTTCGAAAGTGGGGGGGCCATTGAAATGGACCTTAAATCAATGCCATAGCGAGGCCCCTTAACTCAGCGTTTTTAATGCTTGATGCAGGGTTTTTTTTAATGATTTTTTCAGACTGCACAAACTTGTTCCCAATCTTGGGTTATAGTAGGGAATTTGTCTATGCAGACCAAACCCTACTGGCTACTGTTATCTGACTGTTATCTTTTGAACTATCAAGGGTGGCTCCAGAGGGGCCCTAGCCTCCCCCCTCTATATTTCTAAAAAATTGTATAATGTTAAAAACAAAATTACAAAAAAAAATCATCGACATTATCTGAAAATTATGATTCGTCGCCCCCTAATCATGTCTCTGGAGTTGTCCCTGTGAACTGTGCCGGCTATACTACCAAGTATCTACTAACCTACTGTCTACTGTATACTGTACTATCTACATTTTTTACTTTCATATAACTGCATATAGGTACTCAGAAACAATATGTAAAAACATAAAAATCCCGACTCTCTCACGATATACCAAATAAATCATTTTATACTAATGCACTATTTTTATTGAAAATTTGTAAATATAATAATTAAAATTTTGTTTGTAAATATAAGTAATAATACTTACTAAGTAATATTTACTTGGAATAGGTAATTTGTAATAATGATAGTTTATAAAAATAAAAACAATCAATTGACTAGGTAGGTACCTAACCATCGTATATTCGTATATACAATTAAATGAGAAAATAGGGCATTTGATGTCAAAACAGAGCTAGTATTCTAGAAAAGCGTTTGGTCAAAAATTCATAGATTATCTAGATCCAAAAAACTACAACTTAATGTCAGTAAATATAAAAAGGAACATATTCTATACAGAATGGAATCGTATAACTATAGAAATGAAAAAAAAAATTCAGATTTGGTTATTTCCAATAGGCAATTGAATAAATATATTTAACTGTTGTAATTTTAATATTAGTTATCATTTTATATAACACTCTACCACCACCACAAGCATGTGATGAAAGGTGATAGATATTTTTTTTGTTTAAAAAAAAAAAAAATTGAAAAAAAAACAGTATAATAATAAATAATATAAACAATTTTTAATTTTAATAGAAACATTTTTTTTTTATTTTGAAGTTTACTCAATTATTGTTTTATAATATACAATAAAATATATCACCCTGAAATTCTTTCTTTGCACTGCACAGAGTAACAATTTACATTGCACAATTAGTTTTCTCACTGCACAAAATGTGTCTCACTGTACACTAAAAAAAACCCTGTCGTGATGTTTAACAATTAATCAATGTTAAAACAAGTTGACTGCCGTGAGTACGGTATCTGGTACTCACATGGTTTGTCTCTTGCGCCACGGTATTTTTATAGAGCTATCCGCATACGCTTTGAGTACCATTTGACACGTGATAACCGTTTGACCTTGATAACTAATAGTTTTTTTCGTGATTTCGTCACTGAGTACCATTATTGGTACTCAATAATCCAGAAAACATAAAACCCTACGAGCCAAACCGAGTGAGTACCATATGTTAAACAGTAATAGCCATGAAGTTTTCATAGAAATAACTCAACACATTTATTCGCATTAGATAAAGATTTATTCAACATCTCACTAGGTAATTAAATTATTAGTTAACAAAATATAGCATCAAAAATAAAAAAATACACCGGTCGACATGAAGCATTTGGTACTCATGGCGTATGAGGATAGCTCTATAAAAATACCGTGGCAGTCAACTTGTTAATGACAAATCTGGTTGGATTCCGAATAGAAGAATGATAGACCATTAAAAAAATAAGATATGAATATTCATTTCATAAGCTATGAACATTTTGGTGCTAGTTGGGATAATATGGTTAGACCTTATACCTTAGACAGTTAGACCTAAGAAAATATTAAGTGACTTAATTTAATAATTATTAAATTTGGGACTTTTATTCCACCGCGGACTTTTTTTCTTCGGACTTTTGTTCGGGGATTCGTTGGTACCATATTGGCCATGGATTGGCCGTTTAGGCAACGCACTTTTTGTTATACATTATCAGTGGCGTAGCCAGAATTATGAAATGGGGGGTGTTTAAGTATAGATTAAAACTAAGTTTATATAGTTTTCGTATAAAAATAAATTTAGGGTTAGGGACTGAATTGTTGCGCACTAG
Organism: Macrosiphum euphorbiae; assembly: GCA_949089665.1. Classification (NCBI taxonomy): domain Eukaryota; kingdom Metazoa; phylum Arthropoda; class Insecta; order Hemiptera; family Aphididae; genus Macrosiphum; species Macrosiphum euphorbiae. The sequence continues at coordinate 27,657,459 of CARXXK010000004.1, read as the reverse complement.
AAATTATCGAAATATGCAGTCAAAATTGTCAAAATATGCTTAAATATATGCAGCTACATTTGTATGTTATTTTTGAAAAATGCATAAAAGTACAAAACATATCCCAATTTTGGTAGTAAAAAACTAAAAAACAAGTAGATATAGAAACACGATAAAAATAATTTATACACGGGCAGTGGCGTATATAGGGGGAAGCCCATAGTGAAATTTCAGGTTCAATTAAAACATATTGCATGTATATTTACACTGTTTACAATTTTTCACCATGATTAAGTTAGCCAGTTGATTAAAATCGTTTTTGAGGAATCAACAAGGAAATGTTAGATTGTCAGGACTTGCTTTGATGTCTTATTGACTTTGATGATAAATTCATAGTAAGATAACATTAAAATATATAAATGACACTGTTAATATTTAAAAAAAAAATTATTTTACATAATAATTATCTCGATAATTATTAAATTAAATTGCGTAATTTTTATTTGTACTGCATAATATGTCATAATTATAAATTTATAACCACCCAGCTCCCTAGAAAAAGGTACATAATTCATAGGCACAATTTGAGGGGGTCTAGGGGGGGCTTAGCCCATCCTAGTTTTATTTAAGCCCCTCTAAGTTTTTAAATATATTCATTCTTAAATCCACCTAATAAAAAATTATGCGGGTCTGTATTGATTTTATAAATTTATCCCCCCAAATCAATTGTCCAAATTGCGCCTATGTAGTTATGGGTATGTTAGTCTTGCTACGCTTGACTAGTGATAACTGATAAATTGGCCCACAGGGAAAGTAATTCGTATACGTATATGCCACTGTACACGGGCTTACTAATTCAAATATAGGTGGGTACCTATATAGCCTATATTGATTAATATGATGGACAGAGGACACTATTGCATGTTTTGGACATTTTTAAACTATTGTGAAATAAAACAACTTAATTTTTAAAAATACTGGCATAAAATACTAGGTTAATAAATAACGAATAACGTGATATGCGAACACCGTAATAAACGAACACGTCCTATCTACTGAGTACTCATTTTCATTTTTTAGTACAATCTATAGAATCTAGATGTCAATTATAGTTTTAACACAGTTTTGCCACAAAGAGACTTATAAAATCTTACGTACCATATGCGTAAATAGGGCCAACTGTAGTCAAGCTTCACCAACAGCCATCTCCAACATTTACTAAATTGTTTTAAGCTTATACAATTTTATAATAGTACGGTTTTAGGCTTCGGTTTCTCCAAATCTCAAAATTAACACTTGTTGTACCTAACCAAACATAATATTTTTTAAGATATTTTTCAATGTTTTCAAAATATAATTTTTTCCGACAATTGTACATATAAATTAAAAAAATGCAAAATATGCACAAATATACTAAAAATTGCTCAAATGTGCACTTTTCCTAAAATATAACGAAATATGCAAAAATATACAAATTCAAACTTTGTATTTAATTTCACCATTTCATAAGATAAATTTATAACTTACACTTACCTATCTAAAATAATCTACGACCACTAGAATAAAACATGCAAGCAGTCCCGAACTTTATAAACAATATATTTATATTTATTAGGGGGGAAATGTCAATGGTGGGGGGGTAAATAACCCCCTCATCCCAGGATACCCCACTGTACATTATCATGATTATAATATTGTTGTCTATTGTAATAGGGCCTTGCCCGTTTAATACTTAATAAATAAATAAATAAGTCCTTACAATGTTTATAAGTAAATAATGGGCTAAACTTGCCCTTTAGTAGCTCTTGCATAAATAATACTAAGGCTTGTTTTTGCTCAATAATGTAACCGATTTCCCCTTAAACTTTTCTTGAGGATTCACAATTACTAATTAGTAATTATGAATGTACTCGATGTTGAATCCTGAATGTAGTAACTATTAATAGGTAATATTAAAAATTTAAAACTAGCTACTAATAGCAATAAACTAAATACTAATAAGTGAAACCTTGTAATATCAAAATGTAGCAGACAAAATGTTTTGTTTCATGGAATAACAACTGTTTTTAGTGATAAGTGAATCGATAATCGAAAAACTGTTCGAAAATAATATTTACGATTTACAATATCCGATCACTGTGTGAGAATATACTCGATAGAAAACCAGCAATCGAATAGACTTTTTTTAGTTTTTTGATCGAAAATCAAGGATCAAAAAGAGCCTGCTATTCGACCGATCTTTTCGATTGATTGATAACAATGTAGATAACATTCGATAAGACTTTATTATGTGTTATTATTATGATAATAATATAGTGCAATATTCTCGAATGGCGATACGCAATCACGTTTTAGGTCTAACTTTAAATTTTAATCGTCACGGCCATACCGTCGACTGACGACTCGTACGTTGCGACTTTGCAAGACGTGCTCGCGCTAGCTATAAAGTATAAGCTATCACGGCTGGACATTAAGTGAGTAGCGACGACAGTTTTAGTGATCTCATACTTCGTTTTCACACAGCGTTCGCATTGTACGGCAGAGCAGCGTTCTGGCTTTACCTTGAGCGTGACATCCACGCAAAACACTACTTCGCGCGTCCTTATTTGCCAAACGCGGGCTCGTACGCCGAACACTCGCTTTCCCGATATTGTTTATCGTCGCGGGTTCAGCACGCAAACAGAGAGGGACCAGCTCTCCGATCGCCGCCCGCCCTGCCCGTGCGTCTCGTCCGTCATCCCCGATCCCCGACCCAATTTCGTGGGCAACGACGACGACTTGATTGTTTTCGACATTCGTTCGTGTGACAATGGCATTCCAATGAATACAATGTCGCCTTCCGGTTCACGTCCATCCTATTCTCCTCCTGGAGAGCATACTTTCAACCCCCGTTCGACCACCACCGATGTCCGACAGCCGTCAGATGGAGAGAAAACTGAACGTGCCCGCGCCGAAGTCGCTGCTGCAGGCCAACAGTAAGACGGACGCCAAGAAATCGACAGGTAGGTTAGGCACCTATGTACCGTCGTTGTAGAGGTCAAGGCACGTCGGGCTAGTGGTGATATGACTTCAACCGATGTGCAGTGCTCTAAGAACACCAATATAATATGATAATGAAGCAATAATAATATTGTGTCATTCTTTGTCCCCTTAAAACTAGGGTCCGCCATTATCCGGTCGGTATTTTATAAAGTTCAAAACCTCCAGAAAAGTTGTTTAATGTCATATAACAAGTCTTTTGCTATTGTCAATAGTTGGCATTGCGTTTTCGAGTACATTATTTGTTTATTATATGATTTGTAATATAATATCCTAGTCATACTTTTAAAAATAATTTTCTGATAAGAACAATGATAAGTTCACACAAATTGTGCAATATTATAATATTCAATAACATTGTGTCATTGTAGGTAACATACCTAGTTGTGCGTGTGCCCGGTGCCATAATATTATATTTATTAATTGATGCACATATTATATAATATAGTTTTAATTATTATTATATATTATATACCTATACCTATTAATTATTAAACAATAAAGAGTATTAGAGTACCATGTTAAAATAATCATAGGCGCAAATTGGGGGGGGCTAAGTTGAGCCCCCCCCAAAACCTAGGACACATAATTTTAAAATGGTATATTGCAATGGTTGCCTTTAATATATTCAGCCCCCCCAAATCTAAAGTTGATATTGCGCCTATGCCGTTAAATGGTATTTTTTCTTACTATAATTGACATTTTTTGATAACAAATAGTGCTTGGAAGTTGAAAAAGTTGCGTATTTTTCTATACACTCTTGATTTATAGCACACCATGCTATGAAGTTACTAAAGGAAGGTTTTTTTTTAGTATATACGTCTCGACTGCTAAGATTATTGGCGTTTCTGAAATACCTATAGGTACCTATAGTATATTTTGCTGAAAGTGAATTAACTTTGTTGTGCATTTGTAAGATGAAAACAATACCATATAATACAAGTAGTAGTATCGTGTAGTATGACATCATCTTAAAAATAAGTTATTTGATTATTTATATTTAGTTATGGAGTTTCTTGTACATAATTTAATGCCTAACTTTACAATTAAAAATGTTTTATTTAATAATAATGTATTAATGTATAAATTAAATTAAACACTTATACTTTTTAGTTATAAAATATACATTTATTAGCTTACATATTAGATTAAAAAAAATATTCTAGGTACATTCATATTTTACAATACAACAATTTTAATAGTATATATTATGTATAAATGTATTATATAATAACCACTTATCATAATGCCACTTTTTAATCTTAATACTTAGTTTCAATTTGTTATTTTAAGCTGTGCTTTCATAAGAATTTTTTGAATTTTGTGTTTTGCACTTAAATACACCTTTCTATATGGACGTAAATCTTTCATTTGAGCTCCTATAAATGCGGCAAATGAATCTGCATCATCATTGTTGAAAGAATTTTTATACTTCTCTTGTTTTCGAAACCTTTTTTTTTTCAAAGCCTTGAAGTATAATGAATAAATATTTTTAGTGCGTAGTTGTTTTTTTAATTTTAAATCCATAATTTTCTTAAAATTTAAATCTGCTGTTGTTTGGTCAATATTCTGAAATTATATTAATCAATTTTTTTATACATACATTTAAAAATATAATTTATTTAGGTATATTGGATTTAATTATAATAATCTTACCATATTTAATGGTTCTTCTGGAGGTGGTAAAACTATAGGTTCGACGCCTTCCTTGAAACTGCTTGTAAACATGTAACTACAATGCAATAAATTGTATTCAGTGTTATTTCTAAGAACCAATTTAATATATTATAATATAAAAAAATACCATTGGTTTTCTCTGTTACAAATATCATTTTTTAGTTCATAGTTGAAATCTTCATAATCGTTCTTTATGGCATCGTCATGACTAGCATCATCTCCGTTATTATAACCATTCTCCAACTTTATAACATGAAGATGATCATTTTTTTTTGTACACTTTTCATTTTCATTTTTATAATAAGATTCTCCTTGATCACAATTTTCACCCTTATTTTGATGTTCGTACTTTAAATTGTACATATCATTATAGTCGAGTTGGACGATTTCAACATTAGTATCACTACTCTCCTGTATATAAAAATGTTTATAAATAAAAAAAAAGTTTAAAACTATTAAGGCTCTGTCAAACCGAAAGCGTTATAACGCTCTTTAAAGCGGTAAATGGCTCGCCGGCGTGGTGCTTTCACGCGCGTGAATAATGCTGTGTTGTAACAAATTACAAAATCACGCGACGTGAAAATAACGCTTTCTGTTTGACAGAGCTTTAAATAATAAATTACCACTGGCTCGTCTTTTAAAGGTTTATTTGTTCGCTCCATATCATAACAATTTAGTGACTTCCTTCTGTTGTATCTCTAAAATAATATAATTATACATGCTTATTGAATTTTTTTAAATTTTGAATCACCCCTTTTCAAACATACCAAAACATCTACACGATATTCAATCGTTGGGACCGAGGTTGCCTTCAAAACATTTTTCCCATGGCCAATTATGTATTCAGAATTTTCAAAATGATTGCCACACAGTCTACTGCTTTTACAAGGTTTCCAATCTTTTTCCCTACCTGTGGCAGCTATCCACAAGGGTAGCGTTTCTGGATTCGATAGAGGAAACCTAAACGAAAAAGATAAGAATGAAAACTACCTAATTGATACATTCCAAATCAATTTGCAATTCACTCCATAAACCTCCATCCTCCACGGAGGTAGTTCAGAGTTGGTTTCCAGTAGATTACCTGTGTAATCTAACTTTGACATTGTCTTCCTTCGAATACAGGCTTTTGCAACCAGTTACACTGCACTTATTCACCATATCGGTCGATTTACTTTTAATTTAAATAGTTCATAAATTAGCACTGTATGGTTAACGCGGACACATAACAGGTCGGTTTGACTTTTTACTTCTTTTGTTTTCATGTTTTTCACGACGGACTATATTTTGTACATTGTACAGTATATATAGTTATAAATTCCCATCAACATTCAGACAACGCCACAATTTCAATTTTCATTGAAGAAAAACCAAAGTAATTTCATATTTTCATTTATTTAGGTTATGACCACGAACATGACTAAATAAATAGTCACAACTTTGTGATACGCATACCACCCTTTCCACATCGACCGCGTAGACCAATGAAAATGCGGAAAACTACGAGCAATGGTTTTGTGTGTAGAATTATAGTGGGGAGATGCGCAAACCGGACGATAACAGCTTAGGCTAGGTTCATACCTATTTATTTAGTCATGGTTTCATGGTTTCAATTCATTGTCGTTACAGTAACCGCGGTATCAGCGCGCCCGCACAACCTTCATAATTGTTTACACCAGCCGATCGCCGTCGGCCTCCACTACGTCGCCTCCGACCAATGCACTGCCACTGCGCCACTGCGGCACTGCATCACTAACGCTTTTTCATTCACCCGTCCGTGTATATTCGATACCCGACTGGCCGACTATAGTTAATGACGACATGGCGTTAATGCCCTTGCGCCTTAGATACCATGAATCATAATATTATTTCATATGTATATGCTCGTACATAATACATATTATGAACAGATTTATTATTATTATTTTGCGTGGGGATAGCAATAGTAGCAGAAAATATAACCATAACATAATATTATAAACTACCGGCTACCGGTATATTTCTACTTTACGGGACACCTTTTTTTTTTTCTGAAACTTATGTAGTTAAGTACGCTAAAAACGATGGTGTAGTCAGAATTTGGGGCTCGGACATAGTTTCGAAGTTATGACACTTCAAAGTTAGTATATAATACGTTTAATAACTTATAAATGTCCCGTCGTCAAGCGGGCCGTCGTGACCCAGTGGGTGACTAGTGACTACGCCATGGAAAGTGATCCGGGTCCGGTTAAACAGTTTTTTGCATTATTTACATTGTATCAATGGTACACTGGCAATAAACGTACTTAAAAAACAATATTTTTGAAAACCTAAGTTCACCCGAGGTGATTTACACAGTAAATAGGGGGATATTTTCCGTTTTTTGCCGCGGCGCATAACTGCTCCGATATAAACCTATGCATTTTAAATTTGACGGAAAACGCTTCAAAATACGCTGTGTATAGCTCCGGCCATCTACATGGCCGTCCCAAGGGGGGGGGGGGCAAATGGAGCAAGTGCTCTATAGTGGCTAAAGAATTATCAATTTAGGGGGCGTACTAAAAATAAATGATAAAAAGAAAAATTTGATGTTTTTATTTTAGGTATTATTTTTCTATTTATACTGTAATATGAAAGATGAGTACCTATAAAATTGTATACTATTAAATATAAAATTATGTAAATAATGTGTTAAATCTTAATGCGACATAACTTCAATAATATATTCAATATTCATAAAAACAAATAAAAATATTAATACTTATAACTTATAAGTAATAAGATTACAATAGTCATTTATTTACATGAAATGTATTTTAAATATGCATACACATCATTTAAATAATTAAGTAATATACTCATAGACTAAACTAATTCATACCTTTGGTAGTATTAAATAATATTTTCACTTGAAAAAGATTTTTTTGGTTTTGTAATCGGCAAATTTAAGAGAATCGCAGTATGGATTACAGAAACCATTTTTAATTATAAACAAAGTGAGGTCCCTTAATTGTTGTGTTTAATAATCCTCTTTTAATTTGCCTGGTCAAATATGGAGAAATGTCATCATTATTTTATACAGGGTGTTGCACGATAAATGTGTCAAACTTCTAAAGGTGGTTCTACACCTCAAATGGAACAAAAAAGTCCTTATGACCTCTGCCTTAAAAAAAATTGTTAAATAAAACTGAATTTTTTTAAAATTTTGACATTTTAAAGTTTAAAGACATTTGTGTTATTCTTTTTACCCAACAAATGAGGTGGGAACCTTGTAAGATATGTTTTCCTAATCCTAATTTTATGAGCTTTTCATCAATGTATTCAAATTAATTGTAGTACCTACGGTTTAGCAGATATGAACATTATTATGAATGAAACTTGTGTTTAACCAAAAAAACACAAACATAGAGATTTTCACCCTTATTATTATAGGTTAGGTTAGGATAATTCGATTATGATCTTAAGGACTTTTTTTGTTCCATTTGAGGTGTAGAAACTAGAAACAACACCTCTAGAAGTTTGAAACATTTATTGTGCAATACCCTGATATAGAATAATATTTCAATAATACATTAAATGTCTATACTGACAGGCGCGTATCCAGAATTTTATTTCGGGAGGGGCTCAACATAGTCACACAATAAACAAAAATTGGGTAAGTGGATGTCGCTCTGCTGTACAGTAGGTAACAAGTGGGTCACTGTAATGGATGGTGTAAAATTTGAATTCAATGATATAATATCATATATTGTATAAGAAAAACGATTCTAAGCGAAAACAGTCAGTCAGCCTATGATATTACTAAGTATATTTGATGATATTATTGCGAATAAAGTAATTTATATATTTACCTATTTACGTGGACCATTGTTTTAAATTTTTAATCCTTAACTATGAAAGTTGAACATTTTATAAATTTTTAATTACAAAATATTTATTATATTTTAAATTTGATAAATTTTGTCAAAATTCGAACTTTAAATGATTATAAGAAAAAATTGCGCCTATATATTTTTAATATTTTTCAACTAATGTTGTTACAATATATCAGGAGCCTTGCGTTAAATTTTCACGCTTTTTACCCAACAAAAAAATTTTTATTGATATTTATAGAAAAAAAACTAAGAAAAATGAAAACTGTCAATGTCCGTAAATAGCTCAAAAAGAGGCAAAATATTTTCAAATTTTTTTGGTGTATAAAAAATGAAAACATTCAGCAAAATTTTAAGTTTTGTGATTTTTCCGTATTTTGTCAAGATTTGAACTTTAAATGCTTATAAAAAAACTATGACTAAGGATTTTTAATATTTTTCAACTACTATTGTAACAATATAGCTGGAGCCTTGTATAAAATTTTCAAGCCTTTTTACCCAACAAATAATGTTTTATTGACATTCATATTTTTTGGATTTTCTTGAAATTTCAGGGGGGGCTGCAGCCCACCCAGCCTCCCCCATAAATACGCCCCTGCATTAAAATAATGTGAATATGATATTTGTTATCAAATACGAAAATAGTAAATTATTAGTTGTGCCGGGGCCTGGGGCCCCTGCAGTCTATGGGCCTCAGTGATCAAAAACCCCCACCCTCTGGTAGTTGTGGTACTGTAATTATTATACGCAAAGATATATGTATATTATTGTATAAGTTATAACCAACTCATTATTAATTTCACAAACTTCTTAAAATAAATTGAGTTAGTATATTTTGGCTGAATTCTGTATATTATATTCACCTATATTCACTTGTACAATTTACAATGTTGACTGTTATACACGCCACATGCAGAAACTCAGAACGTATGATTTATAATAAAATCTACTAATTAGTGAAAATAGTTGTATATATTTTCTTTCTGTAATGTACGAGTGTACCCAGAAAAATGAAATCGATGTCAACTTCAAAATAATTATAGAAACAAAATAAATATGATTCCAATAATAATATTAAAAAATAAGTAGGGCCCTTTAATTAATAAGTATTAAACATATTTAAGGTTTGTGGTTAATTATAAGCTACAAATGTGAAGTCGAGATTTTTTTGTGGGAGGGAGAGGGGCGTCAAATATTGTTGCCCTAGGGCGTTATTGGTGGTTAGAGCGGCACTGGCCATCCAATACATACTGGATAAAGCTATGTGTATATTACGCTTACTACTCACTTGAAGCCGATTTGGTCTATTAACATAAATTAACTTATGAGTTAAGAATATAATATTTTCATATTGCCGTCATAAAAACTCACCTCGGTGTGCAGGACACTGATTTATTATTATTTTACTAGCAGTAATAATCTCATTCAACTATTCAATATTCAAAATATAATGATTACAATTTCCAAGAGAAGTTACATTATATATTAATATATTATTATATTATTACCTATAAAATTAAAATTATTGGTTATTGACAAAAAAAAAAATATATAATTCTCTTTATTTTACATATTATTTGATTCTGTTATACAGATTCATCAAATTCAAAGCACTCAAATCGTCGAAATGGAAAAGCTGTTACTATTCAACCACAAAGAATTGAAGCTAACCGTAATATCAGCCTTAAAAAGAACTCAAATAACAGTAAACAGCCGCAACCTCGAGCTAGTCTCTTTTGTAGAAAGAAGAGTTCCGAGGTTTGTAAAAAAATAATACATTTTACTTATGTTTAGGTACTTTTCTGTAATTGTATATATCTTGTTTTTACTTTTTTCTCTATATAGTATTGTGTTCGATTAAAGTATTACATTTTTATTTTAAACCTGTTTTACTAATTAATTAAAATTATTAGGTAACTGAATCATTAAATGATGTCGATGATGATGATTTACTGCCTGTATTAAGGCACATGGAACATAATAACAAATGGAGTATGCGTAGTGGTTACGGGTCTAGGAAAAAAGAATTTCCACACAAGTTCAATGTCAAACACTTTTTGATAGCAAAGTATTTTATTTTTTTTGCTTAAATACAATCAGCACATTGAATAAATATATTATAATATGGCTTTGATAAATAATTTTGTTAAAACAGTTGTCAATTTGTGGTCAAATTTGGAAAAGATTATTCTCAGTGGATGAATGATCAGGATGAAATTGTTGATTGGGATTGCATTGAACAGATAGTAAGCTTAAATTGTTTAGTTAAAGTTGATAATAGTTAATAAAATAAATGCTAAAAACATGTTAGTAGTAAGATAATCAGTGGTGCAAATAGTGGTTAGTTTGTTTCTAATCTAAATAATATATTTATTGTTTCAGAAAATGTTTTCTACTCAATTTATTAAATGTCCTATATGTATGGATATACCAATAACACCAAAAATGACTCGTTGTGGCCATATATATTGTTGGCCTTGCATCTTGCATTATTTAGATATAAACGAAGAACTCGAAAACGCCGGCTGTCCCATATGCCATTCTAGAATTTTAAAAAAAGAATTACAGAGGTAAAAGTTTAATATTTTAAAAAATGTATTGTTTATTATATCAAGTACATTAATAATATTATACACCACATTCTAAAATCTTATTATTTCATTATTTTTGATTTTTTTAGCGTTGAAATAGTAATTAAAGAGGAATGCTGCGTTGGTCAATCAATAACTTTACAATTAATGAAACGTGCTAGAAATTCATTGCAAGCATACCCAATGTCAGAACTCCGTCAAAATACTTTTAAACCATCAGATGATATTCCTTTATCAATTAGTGAATCTAATTACTCTACAGTTTATTCCAGACTTCTAATTGGTTATAAAAGTCAAGTAAGGAATCAAACTTATAAGATATTTGTAAACTCAAATTTATTAATGAAACATTTTAGGTATTAAATATTTTGAACCAAGAAAGAGAAGCTCTTGTACTACTTTTAGAGTACTGGGAAACTGAAGATGTGGAAAAAAAATATATTTATGAAGCTCTCGAATTATTATCAAAACGAGAAAACATTTTAATGAATCAGGAACCAGTAAGTTTGTAAAATAAAATTATTCTTAACAGGATATAATATTAAAATTTTGTTTTTCTTTTGATAAGAACCTTGAAATAAAAGGAATAAGCGATGAGTCAATGAATTCTGCAATAAATGCAAATCCAGGATCACCACCACCGGCACTACCAGTAATTTTAATATAGTTAATATATATTATGCAGATTACAAAGTGATCCTTTAATATAGTAAACACTCAGTATCTCAATAAGTATAAAAGATTTTGAAAATATATTTTTATCATTATTTTAGATCACTACTGAAAATACAAAACAAATATTTTTAAATGTTTTTTACTTTTTAAATGACCGTACATTTTTACCAAAATAAAATTTATTAGAATTTAAGTTTTTAAAGGTAAATTTTCAAATGCTTAGGTTAGGTTAGATAGTTAATTTTTTATTAGCATTTAAAATTTAGATGAGTGGAACTGTGTTGGTAAAATTGTAGCCAGTTACTCTGCTTAACTAAAGCTTTTAACTAAATACTAAATACTCATTAATTACAAGATTGAAAAATTATATCAAAATTCTCAAAAAAATTTATACTTCAGAATGCAAAGTTAAAAATGTACTCAGTCATTCTAAAATTTAAAAAACCAAAAATAATTAAATATTTTAAAAATATAATTTTTTGGGGTAATGGATGTTTACAAATAGTATAATCAATCATTATATTATGAAATCATAGATACATACAACAACTAGATAGCCATCACCACAATTATAGATATACCTTAAGCCATCTCCTTCTTATCATTGAAGTCAGCCGCCATTTATAAAGCAAGCAATGTCTAAAAAACAATATTATCACACTTATAATAATATGTATGTTATATGAATATGAATTAATGTAAATTTTGCCTGCTTTATAAATGGCTTCCGACTTCAACATCGATCACAACTGTAGTATAAATACAGCTATCTAGTTGTTGTATATATCTATAGTTATAATAAAAATTTGTATTTTATAGCAATCACAATTAAAGAACTTTCTTGAGATCCCTGGATGTTCTCATAATGTTGCTAGTGTTTTAGAGGAAAATCCAAATTTACATATAAAGTAAGATAATGTACAATATATTAAAAAACTAATATTCTTTTATCTATTTATTTAATATTCAGCAAAGTTCCTCATTATTGCCATCAAATATAATATGAATTTAAGAATACTAGTCAAACAATTTTCGAACAGTGATGTATAATAAAATAGCACATATCTAGCAATACAATGTTACAGCCTATAGGTCATGCATTAACTATTAACACATTAGGTATATGATTTATTAATTATTATTTATTATAAATAAAAATCTAAACCAGTAGAAACCAATTAGGTGTTTGTGTTCTTTAAGCCATGTCGTACAGTGAATCATGATATTGTAGCATTAAATAATTGAATTTGTCGTGTTCTAGATATTAATATTTGGGATTATACACAACTGAATATAAAACATATATACCCTGTCCAGCAAGAGAATGCGCCGATTCTGCGCAACCCCTGTGTCACCATGCTATTGACACCGGTTCCCCAATGGCAGGGTCTTGTGTGGAGGAACCAGTTTTGGTTGGGGCTCAGTGCGTTCTCTCACTGGACAGTATAGATAAAATTGTGATAGTAATAAAAGGGGTTATCCTTCTTAAAGTCCACAGTTACTTATTTTTTAAAATAATTGGAATCATTGTTCATCATATGAAAAACAATTTGGTGTATAAGTATTAATGAAGTATTTTAATTTTTAGAGAAATGAACACAAATTTTAATAATTTTAACACTGTTGGAATTAAAGACGTTTTACAAAAAAAACCTGCCAAAAAGGATTTTTATTTCTATCAAGGTAAATATTTAACAATTTTAAATGTATATTTGTATATCTTATTATATTTGTAAATTTTAACAGCTTTGGATGGCCAACATATATATTTATCAGCAGTAAATGTAGAAATGTTAGAATGTATGTTTGGCAGTCTTGAAAATAGTCCACAGCAGATAGATGCCATTGTAATTGAAAAACAGTCCTTATCGATGACTGAAGCATCAAGAAAACGCTATAGATTCTTGTTACATTTGCCCATAACAACTGTTTTTGAATGGGTTGAATTGGATTTGACCAATATTGTCAGTCAAGAAACCTTATTTATATTTAAAAGTAATTATTACCATTGTTAATTCTGACATAGTTGAAAATATTTAATAAAATTTGATTTATACAGCTACTGGATAAAATGCTATGTAAAAAAATATAATAAAACGTCTTTTGGATTTAGGCAACTTGGATGAGAAAAAAGCTTTAAGAGATAGACGTGCTCGTGACGAGCAACGGCTTGCTAAACGCATCGAAGAAAGAAATTCTAAAAAACAATTGCCACTTCCTGAATGGCATAATAGAAGTTTATTCCCAGAATGTGGCTATGATCCATTTGCTGACAAAAGGTCTTTATTCTTCCGTGATATATAATAATTGATAATCATAGTAAAATGTTTAAATAATTTGTGAATTGTTTAATAGTATGATTCCCTTAAGCGAATCGATTGGTATAACTTCAACTTCAGATCGTGCTTTAGTTAATACATCTAATAGTTCACCAAGTAATTTATCATTTGCAAAGGTACAGTGTTACTTATTATTAATAACTGTTTTATAAAAAATGTATTTATTTTACAATAGTAAAATTATTTAGTGTACTAATTTTTTTTTATACTTTAATTAATTATGAAGTTCTTTTAAGTTCAAATATATGTTCAAAATGATCAGTCTTAAGTAAAATATATTTTGTGTAAGAAAATAATAGAATTTAATCATTCTGATATTATGTGTTTTTCCAACTCGCATCACTGTGTATAGTTATTTTTATTATTGAAGTTTTATGAATGTTGCTATACTCTGTCCAGCTAGAGAATGTGCTGCTGCCTGATAAAATAGGGTTTTCTAAATTCAGCCGTAGTGCTACCATTGAGATCAATTCTACTATGTCAGGGTGTTGTGTGGTGACGCACAGAATCGGCAAGTTCTCTTGTTGAACAGAATATGGATGATAGAATTAAATTTGATTTACTATAAAAAAATAATTACTAATTAGGTATCAAAAAGTGATTTTTGGATTTATTCTACTAAAGCTACATTTTTTTTTTTTTTTTTTAAGTTCTTTTATTGTTTGTATGACTTAATTTTTATTTCCATTTGTAACAAATTATAACATAATATACCTACAATTATTTTACTTTAGTTTCTTAATACAATAGTGGAATTTTGTATTGTAGGCATTGCAAAATGAAAGTACCGCAAGTAACTCCTCTACATCAGATCCAGTTTTACCTAATGTATCATCTCAATGGCCAGTACTTGGTTTTAGACCAAATTCTATGCCGATGAATAATATTCTTGAAGATGCTGTAGCCAACATGAACATGCACGGTATGTTTATATACATACATATATTTATTATTTAATAATTTATTTCATAAATTTGTGATTTTGTCTTATAATCAAATGTTACAAATGTATCTACTTTTGCAACCAAAATGTCTAGCCAGCTCTAAAGCATAATTTTATCATATCAGTCGCGTGTATAGCGCTGTTAAACATTTTTACCAATTAGATTAGTTATTGCACATCAACCTATGGACACAGTCATAGGTTGAAATAATCAAATTCTAAATTTTTTCTATTGACTGAGCACACTTTATATTCTGTAAAGAATTATTATTATTCTACATACAGTAAACGCTTGTTTATTCGTATTATTATCTTCCGTCGAACTATAAGAATTACTTATTTGTACATATTGCACAATTTTAGTTTAAACTTTAATTACAAGTTAAATTTTATTAAAAAATGTCTAAAAAAAAAATTTGTGGTATAAAAATATAATTTTCCTTAAGTACAAATTTAACAATACATAATAATATACTCTATTCAAAATAAAAACTTGTCGGCGGAAACGAGTTTTTATCCTCTTATCAGGCACGTAGCCAAAAAATATTCATTATGTAGGTGGACCCCCTCCTTTCTGACAATTTCAATTAATTCAATTGTTTAATTATTATAAAAATTCATTTTTTATAGATAACAAATCAAAAAATAAAAAGAAGAAACGCAGCAAATATGAACCAATACTTTGAAATAATATAATATATTAATTTTTATTTATGAAAAGTTACAGTAATGTCAAGGAGCATGATAATAAATTGTACTAATTTAAATTAATTTGAAGTAATTTTTTAGTTGTTTCATAACCAAGGTATGAATGTTATTTTATTTGTAATATTAGTAATTGGCTTGTAATACCATTATCATAATCAAGTACATAATATTTTATAACAGCAAATCAATATTTTATTTTATTTAGTTGTATTACCTAGTTTATTTTAAAATAAACATATTATTTATGAATTCAATTGAAAATTATTAAATGACATTCTGGTTCTACTATAGGTACCTATTAAAATGTAATTTTTTCATCTGTTATATTACTCTAAAATAATTTAGGGGTTATGATGTACCGAGATGGTGTGATATTATGTGCTGAAGAATTGTTATTTTGAAAACTAGAAATGTTCAGAGTACTTTTAATCGGACGACTCCTTTATTCCTTTGATAGCACAGCTATTACAGTTGCGGCCGGCGGAGGGACAAAAGCCTCAAATTACTTAATCACCAAAACTATGTTACATGAGCTAACTAAAAACTGTGTTGAAGTAACAATAATTAAGAGAGGGAAAAACAATAACATTTTCTTAAATATGTATATTGGTTTTTCCTGGACAATTTGTGATAAACTAGAGAAAATTAAATAAATTACTAAAATGAATGTTATACAAGTGGTCAAGAATAACACTGAAATAATTGACCACAAAAACCTATAAAAATCTCTCATCTCTTACACTATAGAAGTACGTAATCTATATATGTATATAAATCGATGGGTATATGTGTGGGCAAAACCTGTGGGAACAGTCAACAGATATGTTTTAAAATGGTATATGTGCACAGCTCTTCCTCCTATGGGAAAAAATTAAGTTTACCCTGATATAGCACTAGTATATTGTATAATGTGTACAACATCTACTGAAACTCCACTATGCAATTTTCATTTTTAAATTTCACACCTTACACTTCAAAATCCTTTGGATGATACATCGAAGGAATGTATGCAATTGCAAATGATAATATTATTTTTTTCATTGTTTGTTTACTGTGTAGTTAATGGAATAATGTGCTTACAAAATATAATTCCTATAAATTGCTTAAACAGTTTATTCAAAATGAATAAGCTAAAATATTTTCTTTCTTCAATCAAATACAATTAAATTAAAAAAACTTCTTTATTGTTACTTAATAATATAAGTATCACTAATACTGGTTATAACACAGTTACAAACTTATAAAAAATGTTTATCAAATTATTATGTTTTCTTAGATTACATTAGTTGAGCTTCAATTGTATTATAAATTGTAAAATAGTATCAAAATTAATCAGTTTACAAGTGTTTAATATCTCGAAATGGTCCAGTGTAGTGCAATTGCAATTCTTCTCTAGCGAGTTTATAACGCTCAATATGCTGGTAATTGTCGAAGTGCATTAGGATGGACGGAGTGTTAGTAAACACCAAATCACATAATGGGCAACGAAGTTCTTCTAAACACCGATCGCTGGTGTAATTATTGAAATTCAAGCTAAAAGAAAAAAAATTGGTTGTAATTTGTAATTATTGCATATTATGTCGCATCCATATGACGTTATGGAATGTTTCACGAATCGGACAACGTTTGCATCCATTTCACGAAATAGACCCTCAGTTTCTTAACTTCATGTAATTACACAATAATATGAACTATATTTTGTGAAATGGATATGTAATTTGGATGTAATTTCAAAATATTTTGAACATTATTCCTTGTATTGGCACAAACGAGGTAACCGTCGAGTGGCGGCATACATGTCTACCCTGATATTGTTGAAGAAAATCGAAGTAGTAGTATTACTGCCCCAAACAGTGATAAACGCAAAAAAAAAAAACACACTTCATTGTAAAATCAACACATTTATTGGTCCGATCAGAATTTAAAATTCTGTTAATTAAAGTTTTTTAATTTTTGATATATGGACATCAAAATGACGGAACAAGTTTCATTGATGACAATTTAGATATCAATTTCACAAAATATAATCCATATTGTGTAATTACGTGAAGTGGAAATATGAAGGTTCCATTTTGTGAAATGATGCAAACGTTGTCCATTTCGTGAAATGTGCAATAACGCGATATGGAAGCGGCATATCTATTATATACAGTTTTAAAACATACCATTCTTCTAATCTTTTGATTTTACTTAGTTTAAACATCAATTCTTTGCACTCTATAGCAGACATTTTTGGTGATAAAATAGTTGCCCATAATAGTTTATAAACATCAGAACCAGCCATTGGATGATTAACGGGGCTATTTTCTTGGTATGGAGACTGCAGTCTTGATTTTCGAATTTCCGACCACAGATATTTTCTAGTGTACTGCTCAGGACCCTTGAACTTTGTGGGTTCACTGAATATACTAAATTAAATATATTATGTTAATACAAATAAATAACTATACAAATGTTATATACATACTCTATTAAAGACATTTGTAAGTTATGCTGTATTTCAAAAATATCACCAGGACCTTCTTCGTCTTCTGGATTAACACATCTGTTTAACAGCATTCTAATAACATTTATCTAATAAAGAATAAAAAAAACATTTCAAACAGCTCCAGGTTATTGAATACAAAATAGCAAAATTAATTTACTTTGTTCAAAAAATTAAGATCAATAACAGTGTCAAAGGTAATCTCAATATCATTATCTTCAAACAATGGCCTACAAGTTTCTGGGTTGTAACCTAAACCACAAATGGCTCCAATCATTTTAGTATAAGAAGAATTGTATCTATGAACAAAATATGAATATATTACACATTTTAGTAAACAATTATTTTTAAAAGAGTGTACCTGATTTCAACACACGGAGAGAACATCATACAAATAACGGCCGGCATCCCAGGTATGTTTGGCATCATTGTTGTATCCCAAAGAGTTAACCTATCATTTTCATTTAAACATACATTTCCAGCAACAAACAATCTAATGATAAAATAACAATCCAAATAAAAATAATAATAATCATATTAAATTATGTATATATTTAAGAAGATAATTAAATACTTGCCTCTCGTGGTAATCATTTGGGTCACTGTCCAATAAAACAGAATTGACGGATTGACTTTCAATTTTTATTATTTTAGGAGCACTATTACGACTTATTCCTTTAACTGACATTTCAAGTGGACTTATAGGTCCCTTCAAATTGTGCTAGAATTAAAAGAATTTATATATATATTATAAGAAACCAACAGAAATAATTTTATTTCAATATTATTCAACCATCATAAATAACAAATTTTTAGAAAAAATGGGTAATAATATAACTCTCAATAGATATCAAGACAATTATTTTATACTTAATTATAAGTGATTAATCCCTTGCAACTTGTACTTAAATAAATTATTCATAAAACTAAATAAAATTAATATTAAAAAAAGGTGGGCAAGTGGGTTAGGTTAGGTTGGTATTAAATTTTAACTAAATGATACAATATCATTGTAGAAGAAAAACGATTCTGAGCGGAGACGGTATGTCAGTCTAGGTATAAGGCATATTATATACATATCTATGGTATTAAACAAAAATTGACCTATAATAGGTACCTATAATAAATTCAAAATAATCATACCACCATATCCATTAGGTACTTATACTTATAACGCGTTATACATCAACAAAAACCGTGATACTAACATAGATATATAGTAGTATACTTTAGAAGTTTCAAGTACCCACGAATAATATTATACAATCACAACAAAATTACTAAAATAGTTATTCTAGGTTTTTTATTATGTAAATTCGTCCAAATTTGAATTTAAAATGTCTGTAAAAAATAACTGTGTTCATATATTTTTTAGATTTTTTGTTACAGTATGAACTATTTATGAGAACCTTTGTTTTAAATTTGCAATCCTTAGCTATAAAAACCGAACATTTTATAATTTATTAATTACAATGATTGATAATTTTGATAAATGTTGTCAAGATTCGATCTTTAAATGCTTATAAAAAAAAATTGTGCCTATGTATTTTTAAATTTTTCAATTGCTATTGTAACAATATATCAGGAGCTTTTTGGCCCAATAGATAAAACTTTATTGATATTTATAGAAAAAAAAATTAAAAAAATTGAAAACTGAAAATGTCCGTAAACAGCTCAAAAGAGTCAAAATATTTTCATAATTGTATGGTGTATAGGAAATGCTAATATAAACAATCAGTGAAATTTTCATGTATCTACAGTTATTCGTTTTTGAATTACAACAAAATAAGGAAATCGCTACATGAGAAATCGAGTGAATATCCAATGTTGTAAAAATTTGAATTTCAAACGCTCATATAAAATTTAATTTGACTTTTAATTTGACCATGGACATTTTTTTTTTGATAAAGGTAGATAATCTTATAAGGAATCTTCTATTACATTTTAAAATCTTAGATTTAAAAAGAAAAATTTTTACGAATTCTTAACTCAAATAATTTGCTAATTTTCGTGATTTCCCATATTTTGTCAATTTTTGAACTTTAAATGCTTATAAAAAAAAAAAAACTGTGACTAAGGAATTTAATATTTTTCATCTGCCTTTGAAACAATATACTAGGAGCCTTCTATTAAATTTTCAAGCTTTTTTAACCAACAAAAAATGGAAAATGAAAAGTCCCTAAACAGTTCAAAATAAATCTAAATCTATTAATTGAAAATGTTATCGTGTATAGAAAATGCAAATAAAACAACTAGTGAAAATTTCATGTATCTACGGTCATTTTTTTTAAAGTTACACCAAAACCAAATTTAAATTTTGTGAAAAATCGATTTTGCATAAAAATTACCGTTTTTCATTAAATTTACTTTGGTTTTTCTTGGCACTTTTGAAAATTACTGGGAATTTTAAATTTTTAACCAATGCACCAACGATATTCACTTTCCAATCGAACAAGATACTGAAGTTGAAAATCGAAGCATTATTTCGACTACTTATCATGTACACAGGCACAAAAAATAAAAAAATAAAACACATATCATTGTAAAATCAATACATTCATCGTTACACTCTGAATCTAAAATGTAGTATCATATTTTAATAAGTTATAATAACTGAATACAAAATTGTAATTTATATCTTCATACAACTTAATAGATACGCAAGAGATATTTATTGTCTCCATCTTATTAGTGCGGTAACTTAACAAATTAAGATCAGCAGATCATATTACTCCGTTAGTTTAAAAATGAGAGTGAATTGACAATTATGAAATTTGATGGTAAGAACATCTTTGTTCGTATGTGGTTTTTTTAAGATACCTAATTTTGAGTGAGTTATGAGCATTTTAAATTTACACAATATATATATTTTATTGTTAATATTATAAATTTAGCTATTGAAACTTCCATGGAGTACCGTCAATCAACAACTTCTCCTTCCTGTCAATAAATACTCATCAAATTTTCCCACATCTAAAATCGTAATGAAATCTTATATTAAGAGGATGTCACATGGGTATTTGTTGCCTTAGTCTTACAAACATACAATGTGGCAAATTTTACGTTCACAATAACACATTTTACTCTGTAATTTCTAAAATTAAAGGAAATTTACCTCTTATAAAATTCAATGGTAAGAATATTATCTAGGCATCTCGGAGGATTTTATTGATATTATTTTAAAGTAAGTTATGAACATTTTAAAATGTACAAAAAATGTACAATTGACTCTTAAGACTAATTGGGAGATAACGCTGTTGTAGTCTAGTCAATCTTGTTTTTGTAATACCTACATGCTGTTTGTAATATTATACTATTATCACTACACATAATATTGGCATATGGCTATATATGGCCACGCAGCCCACACACAACATACAATTAGCACAAATTATATGGAATCCATGCAATAATCAGTGCAATTACTATGTACCTACAACTTTAACTACTCTGTAGTTCATTGTTTGATTATATTTATTATTGTTAAACTTTTATCATTGGTTAAATTGTTATAATAATATTATAGTCTTCATATTGTCTGGTGTAGACGGTGTAGTGACTAGTGTTATACTGTTGTGTTTGTGTACTTGTGTATTTTTGTGTGTTGTTCACGTGCTACTACCTATACTACCTATATTATTATAATAATAAATTGTATTATAAAATACAACTTGTAAGTTCAACATAGTTTTAACCATGATACCGATATAATATTCTTGTTCAAAATTCCCAATTCTAACTTACAACAGAAGCGATTAAATGGTTTGCAATATAAAAAAAAAAAATCATTAGTAAGAAAAGAAAGAGAAGAACAGTTGAATAGGAAAACTGAGAAATTAGATACCTGTGTAATTATAGTATATTCCTAATTTGTTAATCATTACTATAATTTATACCATATACCAAAAGTTTGAAATGTTATTAATAAAGTTTCTATGTAATAGTTTGTATAAATTGTATCAGGTATATTTTGTATTTATATTAGAGATTTTAAGAACTGTTTGATTTTCAAACCGAACTGAATTGAACTACGTCTGTTTGGTTCGGTTTGAAAATCGAACAACAAATTCTAAATAATCGAACCGAACCAAATACCTAATAGTTTGGTTTGATAATCTAACCAGAGAAATAAAAATAAAAGTAAGTTCTATAAGGTTACTATTAGGTATCACTAATCTAAAATCTTTAGTCAATAAATCTGTGGTATGGTGGCTAAATGATAAATATATAAAATAATATATTAATAACCAATTTTGACTTTTTTAATGTTTGGGTTCGTTAATTTAGAGAAAAAGTTCGGTTTGGGTTTGGTTTGACCTTAAATATTATGGTTTGTAACATCTCTAATTAATATGTATTGTAAAAGACATTATATACAGCAATACTAGAAAAGTAAGCACATCTTTTAGGTAAGTAAAATGTATGTTATTAAGTTTTTGAGTAGAGAGAAAAATTTTCTTAAGTTATTTTTTGTAAAGAATGGTATATACTGAATTAGAGGTGTCATATTTAAGTTTGATCCCCTATGCATTGTTCCTTAATACAGCCCTGATAACTTGTAAAAACAGACTGTAAATATACTAAATTGTGTTTAATAAAAAAAAAAAAAAAAAAAAAAAATATTGAAACTTACAATTGTAAATGATTCATCTACTGTAGGACTTTTCATGTTAAGACATGGAGCATTAGATTTCTGATGCATCTCATTCTTAAAGCATCCTATAAGCTTTAACCGTTTTTCATGATCAATCTAAAAATAAAAACGAATAATTATATTATGAAGAAATAAAAGTTAAGAGTAAACCATACTTTTGTTAGTTATAATTAATAAATATGTAATGTTATAAAATAGAAAAGTATTGTTAATTATTAAAATAGCTGTGCTATAATTTAAAATAAATTAGGTCATGTTTTTATCGTAACATATTTGGTTATAATTTGGTCAATACCTACAATATGTTAGTACTATCATTGATTATAAATACTAGTATGCTACTATTATAAATATATTTATTGTGCCTATCACTATAGTTGCAAACCAACAAACTGACAACAGTTAACTTGTCAGCCATGGCCAGAACGTAGATATTGTAGCAATATGTCTGTCGGATATTGGGTAGATTCAATTATAATATGTTCTAAAATGTTGATGCACAACGGGAATATTATGATAGTTTATAAGAAAGTACTTATTATTTAAGTCTGATCTCTTTTTAAATAATTATTTGATTCTTAGCAGAGCCATAAATATATTTGTTTTGATATGTAACATCATCTTTTATAGTAGTAAAAATGTTATTTTAATCTTCAACTTTGAGGGTAGTTTCTGTTATTTTAATACCCACATTAAATTTGAGAGTAAGAAACTAAGTAATTTAAATATTGATATAATTGAATATTTATAAGAAAAATGATGATTTTTTATTAACAATTTTAGCTTATTATGTTTTAATTCAAAAATAATATTTCCATTACGTAATATAATATTATTTACTATATACAATGAACTTTTCAAAATATTTAGATTAATTTTAAGGCATTTATACAACAAACCTAATCACAGCATTTGGCAGTATATCGTTATCTACTTAATATTCATTATTAAGCAAAAATTAATTTGAACAACCATACAACAAATAAAAAAAAAAAATTACTAATAGCAATATATATTTAAATATTAGAAATATAGCTAAATGACGAGGTACACTTGACATCAACTATACAGTAGAAAGACTTTTTCAGATTTTTTAATTTATTCCTAAAAGGGTTGCTGCTATTTAAAATTATCATCAATCATGGTCACATGTATAACTATTAAGTGAATAAGTTAATATAGTATTGTTTATTATTAATACCTTTGAAGCAAAAGACTCTTCGGTACGAGTAGCTAATTTGTTTTGAAGTAAGTACTCTGAAATTGAAATGACTTCTTCTTCGTCTATATAGGTTAAATCATCAAATGACACAACACCGTCAACTATAGAATATATCTAAAATATAAAAATAATAATTTAAAATTTGTAATAGAAATAAAAAAAAATATTTTGGTGTCAGAAACAGAAGAAACATTTCTTAAATCTTTGACAACCTGCTTGGTAAATGGAATTCTCTGGCATTAGGAAATTAACTCTAAAATATATATAACATTATTACTTTAAATTCTTAATAATATACTTTGATGTGTTATTTCTAAATCAGTTAAATACAAATCTTCCACCTACATTATATAATATGTAGATTTTTTCGCGTATTAAAATGAGCCATTCATGACAAACTTCTAATTTTCTAATTCAACAATTCTTTACAGTAATTAAATATTAAGAAAAATTAATAAACTTTTAAATAAGTATGTAATTATAATTTTTTAGTTTCAACTTAAAATATCTTAAAATAAGAGAAAGAATACAAACATAATTACATAGGGGATAGACGTGGTTCCTGTGATAATATCATAATATCAGAAAGAATGAATGGTTTCAAAATATTAACAGTAATTATTAGTGTTATAACTTATTAAATAAGTGGTTTACAATCATAAAGATGTTAATGATGATAAAACGTACTTTTCCTTTTGCTTTTTTTAATAATTTTTCAATGACAACAGCTTTAGTATCCTCAGACCAATAACCTTGCAATTGTCCATTTATAGGTGCACGTATTTTTGCAATTTTGCATTGGAAAGCTAATGTTGGAAAACTATAAACTTTTTTTTTTGTATCTTCATCTTTAATGTTAAATATGTTTTCATTACACAACTGAACAACTTCTCCAAAATCAATTAACAAAAACTGAAAATGGTTTTCTTTTTACTTATACACATATTATAATATATTATATAAGGTAAAAATAAAAAATTACTTTGTATTCTTTTTTAGAACCACGTGGAAACTCCATTAATTTGCCTCTATATTTTTCTCCTTCATATATCACAATATAAATACCACTTATCACTAAATCATTTGAGTTAGTTTTAATGAGACTTATTTCTTCATTTACAAAATCCCATAACTTCTTTAATATATTTACATTTTTCTCATCATTAAGCTGAGCCCAAAAACGATCAACAGATTCAAACTAGAACAAATCCAAATAATTAATTTTATTGGGTATATAATTGTATTACTTTAAATTTTAATATATTTGAGAACAATCATATCATGTTGAAAGTAAAATCACAAAACCTTTTTAAAAAATTGACTCTTCTACCCAGAGTCCTTTTGTTACTTTATAACTCCTATTTTTATAAGTTAAACGATTTTTATGTTCTAATCTTTTACACATTAGTCTCTAGGACTAACCATTTTTTCTTTACACAAAAATTTAAAGACTTATATTAAGATATAAAACCCTCTTAGCTCCCCTGGATATGCTACTGCAGAGTGATTCACAAAGCATGACCACCATTTATTTATCTTTATTTAAAATATAATTCTAGATACTTCAATTTAATACAAATTTTTTTTTTTGTGGTAATACAACATTTTTTTTAATGATAACTTAAATTGAGTGTGATTGAACTTTATATACTAAGGATAATAATCCTTGATATGAACTATACTCGAACCATCGTAAGAGCGCTTTTGGGCGACGACCAAAATTTGTCCGTTCTCGAGCATTCCCACCACTAAACCCTCCAAAACATTGGCCGCCGTCAACGTGTCAATTGACATTACCTCAGAACACTAAAACCCTAATAATAAAAACTAGACACATAAAATCTATACAAAAGCCACACAAAATTCATACTCCAATCAGTCTCAGAATTATAAAATCTATTGAGATTTTCCAAATTTGCCGAACAACTATACTCCAAGCCACGAGAGAAGGAACCCGTGTCCTGACCGAAACACGTTTGATTCCGAGTACATGACATACCATAAATGGCATCAAGTGGAGGAATGCCTAGTCTGCATGCGAGAAAAGGTTCCTTTTTTTGTGGTGCAGAGTATATCTTCATTTATTAGTGAACTAAATTCAACTATTAATCTGATTATCTCACCAATGACAACTGTTATTAATAAGATCTTCTTAAAAAATCGCCAACAATCATAATAACCCCTCTAAATTAATAATATTTCTATGCAACGCAAAATTTAACGGAAATTAAAAAAAAATTCTTATCACACTCATCTTCCCAAAAATCTTAACTAACATTTTCAGTTACTCGTTAATCGTTATATAAAATAAACCATACTGACAGTTTTTCTTATACAGGCACTGCAATTCTGATTTCTTCTGACAAACAACACTATGAACTTTCTTGATTCCAAAAACCACATATAAAAGCAACAATAATTTACATAAATATAAGAAAACAACAAATCAACAAAATTGCCTCTGTCTACTGTCTCCATTACAGAATTGATATCTACGATTCCAACTGATGTTTCAAGAAGTTACGTTATTCATTTATTGTGGGTAATAACTAAAACTCCAAATACTATTTTAGGAAAGGAGGTCCTCTAACTTCAGAGTTATTGAGTCTCATCATTTATCTTCTTACCTAACCCCAACATCCCAGACATTTCATGCAAATAGGTTACCTGAAATGCTCGAATTGTTTGTATTGCTAATAAATTGTAATTCATTTTTAAATAAAATAACAAATATTATTATTCCATATACATTATACCTATACTAAAAACAAGAAGGTTGTTCAATATGATGTCCTAGTTTGCTGATTTTAAAATCTGGCAACCCTAGTCTAAACTTTACTTTAGATACGGAATCTAAAGTAAAATGAAAATCTACAATAGATTACTCCTCTTCTGTTATCTTCTCCATTCCAAGATATCACTTCAAAACAAAATGTTAATGGTAATATGAAATAGTAATCTGGGGTTGAGCTTTCTATTTTCTAACACAAGACCTATTCAGGTTGCACTAGACTACTAATGCAAGCGCCATGGCTCCATAGTTCCAAAACTTGCACAACATAACAAACTAAATAGTTACTGAAAATGCTTAAATACTGCAAAAAATTTTTCCATCAAAATTCAAATACAAACAATAATTTACTTATTTTCCATATCACTCTACCAAAAAAACCACCATGCACACTGAAGCGTGATTGGTGTAGAGATCCTTTGACCTAATTTAAGAAGTGTTAGAAATGAGTGTTTTCATATTTGCTTTTTGTAATATTTTGTACAGATTATAAATTGTCTTTTAAATAAATAAAACAATGATTAAAACATTCATCAGTCAAAATCTAAAATAACACATTGTATAATTTTGGTATTACAAAATAGCTTAAATTGAGTCTATACTCTATACTAGTATACTATATTGTTTTGATTATTTCTAGATACTTACATATGATACTGTTATGACAATAGCTCTATCGTTTGATTCAATTTTTTCAAGTATACAATGTTCAATTGGTAATACTTCCTTTTGTGTTATTTTCTGAGCAGCCAATTGTTGGGTTATCATCTCTACTTTTTTTTTTGCTTCATTAGGTCTAACATTAAAACAAATATTATTAATTAAATGATAAGTGATCCAAACATTACAGTTTTTATTATTATTAGTTTCTATTTTAAAGTTACTTTTATATTTAAAACAAAATGTGTGAATTGCACATAGGTCATTAGTCAAACATTAGTATGTAGACAAACTATATTGTTATGCGGCAGTATTTTATTAAATATTCTTAATTATAATAGTATAAAAATAAAATTAAAATAGTATTAAAATGTTTGATGCTGAATATTGGGTTGTATTTATAGAATTTGCATAGAATTTACAAAAATTCTTATGCTACCTAGTTTATGGAGCACAAATTGAGCAGTTTTTACAAACTTTATCAATAATTTACTTACTTGAGTAGTGGTATTTTGAAATTAAAATTTAATGTACGCATTTTTATGGCTACATAAACACCATAGGATATATTTCCTGGTACTAATTGATTTCTTTCTCCATATTGATTATTATTATTAGATTTTCTGTTACTAATATTTGACATAGGGAATTCAACATACACTTTACTGAAAATGAAAATGTAGTTATTGCATTTGATTATAAAAAGTAAACATACTTTTGAAATAATTAAGTATTATAGATATTATACTGGATACAGTTTTATTAAATTTAATATGATCCAATATATAACAATAACAAAACATGGATTCAATAATTGCAATATACAAACATCAACATATACTCTTTAAATGTACTCAAATAAAATTAAATATTTGTTTTCATACTTAGATGTACTAAAATACGCAGTTGGTTTGCCAACAAATTTTTCGGGAAATAGGGATTCAATAGCTTCTTTATATAATTCTTTAGGTTGATCATTTGGAAATCCAGTTAAATAAACTGTTCGATAAGGGTCATGTTCATTTAATGTCTTAAGCACTTCATGTTCATCCATATATGCATTAGTTGTTCCTCGTATGAAATAATTAGGATAAAAGGCTCCTGCCAATATGACCTTAAACAGAAAGGTTTATTTTCATTTTAAATTTTAAACTTTTAATAATACATTTTTAGATTCTGAGCAGAGCGATGAATGTATTGATTTTACAATGATGTGTTTTTTAATTTTTTTTGTTTTTGTGTCTGTACACGATAAGAGGTCGAAATGATTCGATTTTCAACTTCAGTATCTTGTTCGATGGGAAAGTAAATCTAGTTGGTGCATTGGGGAGGTGCATATTCCTATTGTGTTCAAAAGCCCCAAGAAAAAAATTATGGATAACCAGGAACTTTTATGCTAAATCGATTTTGGTTTTTGGTATAACTCTAAAACAAATGATACATGAAATATTCATATGTTGTTTATATTTGCATTTCCTATACACGACAAAATATTTTAAAAATTGTTTTGAACTGTTTAGGGACATTTTCAGTTTCCAATTTTTTTTTTATGAATGTCAATTAAATTTAATTTGTTGGATAAAAAACTTAAAAATTTAATAAAATGCACCTACTTTAAAAATCCATGGTCACAATTTTTTTTTTCTAAGCATTTAAAGTTCAAATATTGACAAAATACGTAAAGATCACGAAAATGTGCAAATTATTTTGAGTTGGAAATTCATAAAAATTTTTCTTTTTAAATCTAAGATTTGAAAATGTAATGCAAGATTCCTCACAAGTTTGTCTACAAGAAACTTTATTTTTATAAGCATTTGAAGTTCATATTTTTGCTATATTGGATATTCACTCGATTTCTAATGAAGTGATTTTCTTATTTTGTTGTAATTCAAAAACGAAAAACTGTTGACACTTGAAATTTTTATCATAATATGTTTATTTATCAATTCCTATACTTGATAATTTTTTTTAAATATTTTGACTTGTTTTGAGCTGTTTAAGGACAAATACACTTGGGACCGTTCTTACAATGTCTGGTAAAGTGTCAGTTAACACTAACCGACTGATAACAGATTTTATTAAAGGCAAAATTTGGCCGGTTAAATGTCGGTTAACTTTAATCGGATATTGTAGGAACGGCCCTTAGCAAATATCAAAAGCTGACAGTGAGTCTTTGCTCAGAATCGTTTTTCTTAAACAATGATATTATCTCATTGAATTCAAATTTAACACCATCTATTATAGTGACCCACTGTAACCTACTGTACAGCAGAGTGACACCCACTTGCCCACTTTTTTTTTAAATTGTACCTTACAAGCCATGGCTTTTTCTTCAGGTTTGATCCATTTCATTTTCCCAGAATTCGCTACTATACCAAAATGTCTGTTCAATCTATTGGATACATCATCAATCAAGTCATATAACTCTCGCATTGCTGATAGTTGTATGTAGTTTTTAGAAGCCCATGAATATTCAAAATGTCTATTTCGGTCAAATTCTGGTTTACTAGCAAGCCAACTCTAAAGAAATATAATCATTAGCAAATTAAAACTCTAATCAATAAATATATTATAATAATATAATGTTTATAATATTGTTTGTACTTGATATGCACCAATATATGCAATTGGATCACTACAAGAATAATTAGCCCAGGTTAACTTTTGTGTGTATGCGTCTAAACGTTGATTAAAAGGCTGACTAAATATACTTTTTAATGATAGACCACATGCTGAAAAAGTACAGTTGATAAATTATTAATTATTGTAATTTTTGTGTTATCTTAGTTCTATATTAGTAGCTTTTAAAATAAAAAAGTGCGTGTTGTGAGTAAGCGTGGATGAAGTGAAACTTCTTTCAGTGTACGAAAAAAAAACCGTCACAACGTTTATATAGGTTGTTTTGTAAAATAAAAAAATCGAACCACAACTGTTGTCTGAGCATTGCGCTCGAACTTTCATCGAGTGCTTCACTCATGCTTTTTTATTTTATATAAATATATACCTTTGTACCCTTAGTAAAGAAGTTTCACTTAAAAAAAAACTTATGAACTATAATTCGGTTTTCATGTATAATACAAAGTGTCATCTGGTCATATATTATAATAGCCAGAAACTTCTCGTAAACTAGCTCATGACACAATTATAAAACAGTTCTAGATAATACTATTTTATTTAAAAAAAATATGTTATTTCAATATGTATAATATTGTAATTAAGGAAAACTTATATATACAATCGTCACCTGACACTTCGAACCTCGATAATAACTCAAGAAAAACTCTATAAATCAAACTAAATACTTGGTCCCTTCGATAATTTAAAATATCTGTTGGTGGTTTTTTGACTTTAATTAAATAATTTTAGCAAAATAAATCTCTGCAATAGATGAACAGTTCTTGAAATTGAATAACATAGTCAGTCTGAATATGGGTTCTGCAAAGTACTCGCCGATGAAAAGAAAGTGATTGCGGCAACTGAAGCAGGTAAATTAATTAACTACATTGACTTATTTACTTATTTACTTTAATAACATATTATACATATAATAATATATAGTATTATTAAATGTTAAAATAAATGTACAATAAAAAATAAATACAATGTATGACGTATGTAATACATTTTTCATTACCGAACACTCAGTAAATCGAAAACCTCTGAAAATAGAATTTTTAGCTCGGTCCCCTGAATTACGAATTATCGAGTGACGATTGTATAGAAATTTGTTTATAAATTTATAACTCAAAATAATTTGCACATATTCTAGATTTTGATGAATTTTATCAATATTCTAACTTCCGGCGCTTATAAAAAATTACTGTGGATTTACATACAACTTTATTTCTATTTTTAATTTACAATAATTTAAAAAGGAGCTAATAAAAATCAAAATTTTCTTATGCCTATAAATTATAAATAACTCATTCAAAATATTTTGAAAAATTTAAAGTATATAGAAAATATGCCAATATAAACATTCGGGTGAAAATGTCATGTACTTACGGTAGTATTACAGATTATATTAAATTTAATCCATGGTAAAACGGTCATTTCTTTTATAGTTAAACCAAAAACCCAAAATAGTTTTTGTTGAAAACTGGTTAGATATAACAATCTTAGTTTTTCCTTAATTTTTTTTTCCTGACACTTTATAAAACTATTGTAAATTTTTTTACTTTTTAACCCCTAAACCACCTAGATTCACATTCTTACCAGAAATGGTGCTGAAGTAGAAAATTGAGGCTCTTTTATTGCCTCAAAAGGTGATAACAGACACAAATCATTGTAAAATCAATACATTAATTTGCTCAGAATCTAAAGTATGATGTTATTATTTAGTATTTACCCATTATAATAGCTTCATTTAAGATGTTAAAAACATATCCAAAATAAATTAATTTTGACATTGGAGGATCTAATGGTAATTGTGCCATTACTTTTCCCATATATGTTATATCACCATCCATTGATGAAATTACTCCATTTACTGTTGACAATAATCCTCCCACCTAAAGAAAAATTATCTCAAAATAAAATCTGTATATTTTTTAATAGCCAAAGATTTTGGGTACACATTAAGTATCCCTACAATTTCAGCAATGTTAAGAGGATGGTGTTGAATGTTTTGTGTTGATCCTACAAATGTATGACCATAGATTATAAATACAAAAGATCGCTCACTGGCCCGTATTTACGGCGACGACAGCGCTCCATAACGGCCACATACATTTTTTGTCAATATTCCGCGTCGAGTAAATACGGGCCAGTGAGCGAACTATAGTATTTATAATCAATGGTATGACGTATAAAATTTGTGTTCTATGTGAAATAACCTTTAATAATACAGAGATTTAACTATTATCAAACTTAAAGATTTGACCATTACCAATGCTTTTTCGTGGATTTGTTAACAATATTTTATTTTCCAAGCAAGTTAAGAGAACATCATACCAGCATGTGTTGTCTCCGTCTTACACACTTTCAATATAGACAAAACGCGTTTATGCAGACTGATTAAAAAATGCTCAGTTTTGATTTCAGAGTAAAAATACCTATTATTAAATTGAATTTTGATAATATTTCTGAGGGCAAGTCGTTGCGTTTATTCCATTTTACCCAATATTATTATAATTCATTATATCGTTTAGAAATAGCAAAAATTTCAACATTTATAAAAAACATTTAACTTTTCAAAATTTAAAAAAATTTTATTCTTAAAAAAAACTTAACGTCTTGCCCTCCAAATATTGTTATCTCAAATAAACAACGTTCCTACACACAAGGTGGCCAACTACTATGTTTCATGACTTGAATTGAGTATAGTTGACATGCAATATCCGGATTTTTATGTGGTTTTTATTAGGATTTG
Source organism: Macrosiphum euphorbiae (assembly GCA_949089665.1). Lineage (NCBI taxonomy): Eukaryota > Metazoa > Arthropoda > Insecta > Hemiptera > Aphididae > Macrosiphum > Macrosiphum euphorbiae. The sequence goes on along the minus strand of CARXXK010000004.1, from coordinate 27,624,477 downwards.
TATTGTCCATTCATAACTGTATTGACTATTATGACAAATCTACCAATTTTATAAATGATGAAGGGCGTCCGGATGTAAAATCACAGTGGCCATCGGTAGTGTCAAATACTCAAACGATAAAAATATTATAAAAAGCCCAACGATAAAGCACAGATTTTCTTATCTTAAATTTTGATAGAGAAAAATTTACACTATTATTAAAAAATATTGCACAACATTGGAACTGCTGAACACAAAATTGCTGTAATACATTTGTTAGACCAAGACAACATAGCGAGTACAATTCTCTTAACATAATTTTATTGTTTGATTATATCTAAATAAACAATGAATAGCTGAAATGTGCATACATAATATTATATTACCTGTTTAAGAGTACGGATTGTAAGTATAATGTTTGTTAAATCTGGTGGATCTAACGCGCTTGCAAGGAGTTGTTTGGGTGTTCCCATATCCAATATTTTAGACATTAAAATAACACGACTGAGAGAACAGCGACTCATTTCTGGCAATTCATGATCTTCAAGTTCCTACGTTATTTATAAAGCATTAAAATAAAATAAAAAATAAAAATAATGATCATAAAATAATTACAGAAAACTTTGTTTTAGGAATCAACCTATAGACACGACCATCTGCCACTCTTCCCACTCTTCCAGCTCTTTGATTACAATTACTTTTTGATGCCCAAGTCATAATTAACATGGAATAATTGGATCTCATTTCATTTCTCAACTGTTTCATTAAACAAAAGTCAATCACTGAAAATACAGTTACAGAGGTTTAATAAAGATTTAATTACATTTAGTGTTAAGATACTAATATAGACTAAAATAAGCTTTAAAGTGCCTAATCACAGATATACCAAAATAAGTTTAAATGTTAACATTAGAAATCCATTGAAAATTAAGCAGATATACTATATATAGAAATAGATGCCGTGGATAAATCTTGCATTTTTTTTTCAAGTATTGTTTAATTCTAGGCTAGCTACCCTACTACCCATTATTTTGGGTATTTTATTTAAAAAAAATAGATATTGTTTATTACCAAAAAAAACATCAGGTACAGTTATTGAACTCTCAGCAATATTGGTAGACAAAATAATTTTGCGATAATTTAATGGTGCCTGTAAAAAAACCCGGTTTTGTTCTTCACTTGTTATTGATGAATGTAATGGTATAAGAATCCATTTATGATTTCTGAAATTTATTTGGGTTAGTAATTACTAAATAATTAAGTCTTAATTGAATAAAATAAAATATTTTTACTCAGAAGCCATTAAATCTTCCATTCGCCTATGCATTTCTTCAATTTCATAAATACCAGGTAAAAATATCAATACAGACTTTTTTTTATCATCATCTACTTTCATTTCATCAAATGCTTTAACTAATTGAACAGCTGTCATATATCCGGCTTCATCTATCTGTGATTTACCAAACTCCATTCGTCGAGCCTGAATTACATAAAAAAATAATTTGAATATACACAAATAAATAGGCTTCAAGGACATAGATGGTAGGGCTGTGCGATAGTATTGATTAATCATTTTAAATAATCAGATTAAGATACAATTGATACACTGAAAATATCCGATATAATCGGTAATTACCAATAACAATAAGGGATTTTGTACCTCATTATTACTATTATTATTATTATTATTGAGTGATACACTAATATAGTAATCAGGTTCATAGCAGTGTTGAGATTTTTTAAGCATCAAAATTGATCAAACATGGTTTTGTTTGAAACATTTAAAACAAATTATTTAAATAACATAAAACAAAACAGTTTTTTTAAACAGAAAAATATAATTTATTTGCATATAATGATTTAACTTATTAGTACCTACCGACAACTCCTATTAATGAATTTAATCGTAAGAATAAATAAATTTTTATTGTAAAATAAACAAATTTATAAAATGTATAATAATCGTTTTGCTAATTTAAATTACCAATAGAAGTATAAATGTATACAATTAAATGAACACATATTCACTTCATTGCAAAAAAAATTCAAATCCCAACTAATATTTTTTGAATACCAATAGATAAACAATTTTGATATTGTTAAATACTTAAGGAGTAAAAATTTCTGTTTTTTCCGATTATTTTGAAATTCCCAACAGTACTTAATAGACCGAATTTGATACCAGAATCCCCCCCAAAAGTTAAGACCAAATTTTTTTTTCTACTATATACACAAAAAAAAAAAATGCAGAACACTGTAAAACATATTAAACAACGCTCAGAATCTAAAATAAAATTGTTATATATTAACTTTTAAAAAGAAAATTTGGTACTTTTCTGTTATCCCTATAGATAGGGATACCGCGAGTCTCAATTCTGTTATCTCGCAGATGCCGATTAAGATAAAATCGATAATAAACCAGACATGGATATAAATATAAAAATTTAAAATACCCGATACAATTCATATTTTAATCATACATAGACCTTTTTTATCATAATTATACTTTTTATGATCGTTAGAATACTGGGTGATTCTTTTATCAAACAACACTCATTATTTCAAAAAGTGTAAATTTTTTTGAAAATATTTTTTTACATAGTTTCAAGTCGCTTATAAAACAACGTTTTTATTAAAAAATTATATTTTTAAATATTTTTTATCCTTATAATTTTTTAAGTTTTTTACTTTTTTGAATAACAACATAGGGTTTTAATTTTATATTCCAAAGCAGAATATTTTTCTTAGTATTTTGATACATGAAAATCGAATTTGGGTTGAGTAGTTTATGAGTTATAAATATTCAAAGTTTGATGAGCGGTGAAGTGGACAAACATTTCGAGGGGTAACCCCGAACCACTCCACTCCGCTCGTCTAAACTTTAAATACTTATAACTCGTAAACTACTCGCCTAAAATTCGATTTTAATGTATCAAAATACTAAGAAAAATATTCTACTTTAGAATATAAAATTAAAACCCTATGTTGTCATTTAAAAAGTAAAAAACATAAAAAATTATAAGGATAAAAAATATTTAAAAATATAATTTTTTTATAAAAACGTTGTTTTATAAGCGACTTGAAACTATGTCAAAAAATATTTTCAAAAAAATTTACACTTTTTGAAATAATGAGTGTTGTTTGATAAAAGAATCACCCAGTATATAATTTTGTATTTAGTGTATTTAGTAGTAATTTATCGAATTCAACAAGACCTTAAAGCACTAAGCAGTCACCCACCTACCCACCCAGTGGCGTATCTACGGGGGGGGGGATATGGGGGTCATATCTCCCCCCGGGAAGGTTATTTTAATTTTTTTAATTTTATTAAAACAATTATTTGATAGTTGTATGAAGATTGAACACCTCACCTAAAACCTAACCTATGAATGAAAATGAATGGTATTAAATTCAATAATATCATACAACCAGTGGCATCATTTCGTTTTTCAATAGAGGGGGCAAAGGTTTTGACCAGCCCGATGAATGGGTAAAAAAAAACTGCTCACAACTACATATTATCTGCTTAAATTTGTTTATGGTACCCTTTTTATTAACTAGGTAACATAATTTTTAAATATAAGGTAGCAGACATTTAAAAAAAAACAATTGTATACATATATCAGTTAAATGTCTGCAAACTATTATACGGCTATATTTATATTGATAAACGAAAATATTAGTAGTTTATTAGGATATCTTCTTTTTTTTGAAAATATATCAACTGCATTATCTATAAATCAATTTTACCTGATTCCTCACTTATTGTCCATACTCTATTACTCTTATATTGGTATACAATATATTTACAAATTAATATTATCTTAAATAAAAATATATTTTTTTTTATTGCTTAGTTATCACCTCAAGTTTTATCTGTTTATTAAACATACCGGAAATTATTTTCGATTCTTGAGCAGTTTGCGTTAATTTAATATTTTTAGCCACACAACCCATTTATTTTTTGTCAACCAAGTCATATTTTGATCAAATTAAAAGATTAATGTAAACACGCGTCACGAAAAAAATACATTTTAATTTAGGTAGAATAAGGTACTCAACTTAAATATTAACACAATACCCAGAATAGTTGAATCATACACGACTGTTGTAAGTTAACTGAAGTCCGTGATCAATGATAATTAATAAAAGTTCCAATCATTTGTTGTTTTTAGAGTTTGTATTAGGTAGTTTTAGATTTTAGAAATTAAACTATACTAGATTATGATACCTACTAATTATTATTATTATTTTTACACATTACAAAATTTTTATATCCCTCCCCTTGAAAAAATCCTAGATACGCTACTGTACCCACCCACCACCTACAATAGTTATGGGGTATTAACCCCAATAGCCATATGTGTTCGGCGCCACAGAGCTATGCCTAGTCTAACGCACCGTCTCCGCTCAGAATCGTATTTTGTATCCAATGATTTATCATTGAATTCAAATATAACACATACGCATTACAATGACATACTCGACAACTACTGTACAGCAGAGTGGTACCCACTTGTCCACCTTCTTAATTTATATATATACAATGTGTAAAAGCTAATTGTAAACACTCAATATCTTTGCTAAGAGCACTGCAATTTAAATTCTGATTTCTTGTTGATTGTTATGACATAAAAATACACTTTCTTATAGCCTTTGAATTTTTTTAACTTAATTAGACTTGCGCATGCGCAGTACAACTTTTTTTTTCTTAAATGGCAACCACCTATTTTAACCATTAATTATTTTTTGCCTAATTTTTTAATGCATTTTGGTGGTTTAACCAACTTTCTAAGTCCAAAATTTACCAAGTTACAGCCAATCAACAAAAATACTGCAAAATATAGTAAATTTTTAGATTTTTTATTGTAATTCTAAAAATAATTATTCTAAAATTGTTTAGTTTTAACAATTTCACCCCTAATTATTTAGGTAATATTTAGGTGATACATAAATAAATGGGTAGGTAGATACCTATTGGAATTTATTAATAATTTGTTCTTCAGTCAGTTGATTGCATGTTGCTGTTATTAAATCTTTTAAATTTCAAAGATTTATAGGAGGGTCGGTATACATTAAACTATTAATAAATTCCAATAGATCCATTACATATAACATAATAAACAACATATTTATTTATGTATCACAAAAATATCACCTAAATAATTAGGGGTGATATTGTTAAGCCTAAACAATCTTAGAATAATTATATTCAGAATTACAGTAAAAAATCTAAAAATTTCGTATATTTCTGTTGATTGGCTGTAACTTGGTCAATTTTGTACTTAGAAATTTGGTTAAACCACCAAAATGAATTCAAAAATAATAAGTGGTTAAAATAGGTGGTTGCCTTTAAAAAAAAAAAAGTTGTACTGAGCATGCGCAAGTCTAATTAAGTTAAAAAAATTGAAAGCATATAAAAAGGTGTATTTTTATATCATAACAACCAACAAAAAATCAGAATTCAAATTCAGGGCTCTAAGCAAAGATATTGAGTGTCCTCAATAAGCGTTTACACACTGTATATATTTAATATCTTGATGATTTTATGAGAATTTTTAATTTAACATTTTGCGATAATTCTGATGGTTTAATGTTATATTGTAACCCTCCACAACTGTGATAATATTTATGTGATAACTGATAATAAACGTTATACTAATATACATTATTATATAAATGGCAATTCATGTGCATTATGTATTAAAATGTGGAACTATCGGGATAGTACTTTGTAGTCGAGATAACAGAATTGAGTAGTCGTGGTAGTCGCGGCATTTAGCACTAGTAGGGATAACAGAAAAGTACCGAAAATTTTAATGAGTTCACACTTTTCAAAATAATAGGTGTTAAAAGAAACATACTGTGTAGCTTAATGTCTAACATTTATCATTTATGAAGAAAATGTGATTAATATAAATATCAACATTTTAAATTTATGTAAGACAAACTAGATAATTTTTATAATTATTTGTATTTTGGTAATATTTATACTGTAACCACATATTTATACTTACAGCAGGTATCAACCCATATAAATCATCCAAATAGTGTGTAAGAATAGTATAGTTAGATGGCTTTTCGACCGTAACTAATGGTGCTGTTACGTGTCTATTATAAGGATGTCCATAATAATCACCAAAATAATCTTGTAATTTTAATGCGTCTGCTGTAGCGGACATTAGTATTACCTAAATAATTATTATAATGGATCAATGATAAAATAAACAATAGAATATTTATATTAATTTTAATGTTAGACAATAATAGCATGTAATAATATATCCTATAGATGACATAATCATCATTACATTAAATAAGTTAATTCCAGTTGGACACCTGTAAAAATATTTTTATATTACTTACACGAGTTGACTGACAGTTGTTCTTTTGTAACTTCTTTATAATTAATAATAAAAAGTCCATTTCAAGCGTTCTTTCATGAACTTCATCTAGGATAATGTGAGAATATTCTGCAAGGCTCTTTGCTTTAATAATTTTTAGTAACAAAATTCCTGTAGTGCAATATAAAATTTTCGTTGTGGTAGGATCAAAATCTCTTTTACGCCCAACTTGATAACCGACTAAAAGCCCATCTTTCCAGCCACGTTCTCTGTTTACTTGTTTAGATACTGAAATTGCAGCTATACGTCTAGGCTGAGTAACAATAATATTACAATATTTCTTTTTACTCATACAGTCATCTAAAATAAACTGAGGAACTTGTGTACTTTTCCCACATCCTGTAGCACCAGATATCACAACTGTACTATTACAATTGATAGTTGTAATAATCTACAAAAAATAAAATTATAACTTTACTCACGCCATTAAATTAAGTGATTATAATATTTTTATTTTTGTACAAACTAATAACAAATATAAAGGTGCCTATATATTTATTTTTATGGTTAAAATAACTAACATTTTATTAAGTAAAAACAATTTGAGGAATCCATTTTGTAGTTATTAGCCGACAATTTAATTGTTAACTCATAAGTGGTATGATCTAGTCCCACAGACTGCTGCAGTTTTTATTTTGTTTACTTCTTAAAATTTCTAAAAAATTATAGTAAAATAAAAGTTGACACTGTAAACATATTATTTCTACAAATAATGAGACGGAATAATTTAAAAATATGGTCCTAATATAATTAACAAAACTAAGTGGTCTAGGAGACCGCACCATACCATTAGAGTATTTTTTGTTCACTGTACCACCACTTACGGGTTAACATAAAGTTTAGATTTATCCATCTTTTTATATTTTTCATAAAAATTTAAAATTCATAATTATATTACCTTATCTTTAAATGCAGCAATTTCTAAATCATTAGACTTATTAGATGGATCTTTGAATTTATAATGTTCAAAAAGCTTAATTTCATCTATATCCAAATCTTTCAGATCTGCCACTGAATTTACATTAGAAATACTTTCAACAGAACTCATATTTGAATCATGTAAAGCTTTTTTTGATAACTAAAAAATAATCAAATTTAATACTATACATTTAAATAAACTAAATATAACATATTATTATATACACATTAAAATTAGTTCAGAATTTATCAAATCTATAAAAGGTATCAGTGGCGTAAATTGGCTTTATTAATTAACAATATTATAGGTACATCATCTTTGTTATAACTGTATGAAAATCTTCAATATTAATATTATGAAACAATAAGGTAATTAATAATAAGGTAACTACTAAGACAATTTTTTAGTTGTACTAGTTGTAGGCATAACAATAGCAAGCCAGGGTATTAAGAGTTAAAAAGTTTTTAACTCAAATTTTAATTTTAGATTCTGAGCATTGATTTTACAATGATGTGTTTTTTATTTTATTTATTTATTTTTGTATCTGTCATCACCTTTAAGACAGTAAAAGTGCTTAGATTTTCTTCAACAGTATCTTTTCTGATAGGAAAATTAATCTAGTTGGTACTTTAGGGGGTTAAATGTAAAATTTCTAGTAGGTTTCAAAAGGGCCGTAAAAAACTAAAGAAAAATTAAGGAAAAACGGGAATTTTTACAAAAATCGATTTTTGATTATATAAATTTTGGTTTTTGTTGTAACCCTAAAACAAATGACCGAAACTGACCTAATAGAAGGCTCCTAATATATTGTTTCAAAGTCAGATGAAAAATATTAAAAATCCAGTTACAATTTTTTTTTATAATCATTTAAAGTTCAAATATTGACAGTCTGAAAATTCACGAAAATATGCATATTATTTTGAGTTGGAAGTTCATAAAAATTTATCTTTTTAAATCTAAGATTTTAAAATGTAATTCAAGATTCCTCATAAGTTTGTCTATCTAAATCAAAAAAAAAAAATGTCTACAAGCAAATCAAATTAAATTTTTATGAACGTTTGAAGTTTTTAGATTGGATATTCACTCGATTTCTCATGTAGCGTTTTGTTATTTTGTTGTAATTCAAAAACAAATAACTGTAGATACATGAAAATTTCACTGGATGTTTATTTTATCAATTCCTATACTTGAAAATATTTACAATATTACATAAATTTACAAATCTCAGGTATAAATGGAAACGTTTTAATGAATTTTTAACTCAAAATAGTTTATGATTTTATTCTAATACTTTAGATGCCAATGAAATTTTTATAGATAGGTACTTGTTTAATAAACAAATATATACTTTTAAAAATAGAAACCACAGGTACCTATACAAATGTTTATGATTTTCTGGTAGTGCAAGTGCTACATTTGCACCACTCAATTTATGCCACTGACAGGTATATTATTGAAGAATAAATTAATAGATAACAGTACTTCATTGTACTCTTCATTTTCCTTTTCATATTCGTTCAAACCAGTATTAACATAACATCTTCCATACTCATCATAGTCATCATGACTATGACTAGACTGTGGTAAATTATATTCATGTCTTGAATAATTATGTAAATCAGATCCAGGCAGAATTTTTTTTTCAAAATTTCCTTTAGCAAATTGTTGCCACGTGGACATGGTATATATTTTTTCTATATTAAAAAAAAAAAAAAAAAAAAACACTAAATAATTAGTATGTAGATTGTAGAGGAAACAATATGTGAAATATAGATATTAAAATACAATTTTACAATGAAATCACATGAAATAAATATATTATTTTATATTTAATGCAATATTTTAAGTTTAAGTACCTACCTACACTCTGTTCAACAAGAGTACGTACAAGTTTTTTCTCTAATGTGATGTAAGACTGATGACCTAGCGCTTGTTTAGGCTCTTTTTCCCTATCCAAGAACCCCAACCGCAGCAGACACTATATTATAGGAGCGGCACACGCACAACCAATTCCCTCCGACAATTAAGGACATTGGCCGGTGGCATTTGTTGGCACGCACAAACCAGACAGATATTTGGCGGGCGGCTTGTGCATTCTCTTGTTGAACAGAGTATAGTAAAGTTGCTATTAAAAAAAAATACATTTTACACACTGCAATTACCACACCATTGAAGAATATAATATTATGATTAATTGGACGTCGACCAGAAAAAAAATTCACGTCTCGCGATTGTCACTGAACCAATTAAGTATAATGAATAGTAACATAATATTACTATTTAGTATTTACTATAGTCTATAGGCACGTGTAACAAAATGTCTATATTGAAAATTGTTAACTCACTGAATGGCAACTAAAAGGTTTTCAACTTCTAAGTCGACACACAGTGATTTTCAGCCAGTTTATTCATAAATTAAGATTATTTCGTTAAAACATAAAGCTTAACAATGAAAAACTATTATGTAAAAGTGTAAAACAGTTATTCAGGACTGTTCTTGAGAAATAAGATATAACAATTGACAATAAACAATATAAGAAGAATCACTTGTTACTATACCTTACCAAATTATAACCGGATTTAATTCTAGTAGAATGGTGAATGTGTTGTGTGTGGCGTTAGTGCTTCGTGCCTAATGACATTACTTAATACTTTAATATTGTATGCTTACCACAAAATATGCTATTTAGGTACCAATGTACTATCTAAAATCCAAATTAAAAATGGAACTGTTACCATTTACTGTAGTCTGTAGACTGTAATGGCGTTATAACAATCATAACAAAAATACAATAAACAAACAATAATCTATTTTAAAAGCCACACTATCTTTAATCTTGATCGTACGTGTAAACTAAAAACAACTACAAGCCTACAAATTCCATAGATCCGTTGACAAGTATTATAGTAGTAGTATGGTATTGTTCTATGATGGTATAGGGCACACAGACTATAGAGTATAGATCACGAATTAAGATATATTATAATATATTAAGGTATTTCTTAATTCATGGTATAGACTATAGATATTATTATAGTAAGAATGCTACACACTAGTCACAGCCATTTTGCGACAAATAATCTAAGACCGTGATATGAATTTTCCCCCCTTTATTTTATAATTTTATCATTGATAAAAGAGTCGCCCATGAACATTAAGCCGCGTCCACACTACTACACTAGACTACTAGAGCACGCACAGACCGAGCATGTGTACTAGAGCACGCAAGAGCGATTTTGACGCACGGCGAACGCGAGCCGATCTAGTCGGCTCGCGTTCGTTGTGCGTCGTGAGCACACATGCTCGGTCTGTGCGTGCTCTAGTGTGGACGCGGCTTTAGAGGAAGGACGCCGAACACAGCAGAACGAAGCGTAAAAACATGGTCCGGAATTATCGCATTCCGCCAGAATGCGCGTCGGACCGTAATGAATAATAATGATGTCGTTTTTACATATTGTATAGCATAGGACATTTAATGGTTTTTTATTATTATAATCTAAATGGTGAAATTTATGAATAATTACTATAGAACATTTTTTTAAAACCAAATTGCCCTCGATCGAATATAAGTGTTTCCAATAATATACGACTTTTATAAAAAGATACAACAACTATATCTTTTTTTATAAAAGTCGTATATTATTGGAAACACATATATTCGATCGAGGGCAATTTGGTTTTAAAAAAATGTTCAATAGTAATTATTCATAAATTACACCATTTAGAATATAATATTAAAAAACCAATAAATTCCCTATGCTGTACATGTAAAAACGACATCACTACGGTCCGACGCGCATTCTGGCGGAATGCGATAATTCCGGACCACTTTTATATACACAGTTCGGCGTCCTTCCTCTAATGTTCATGGAGTCGCCAAAGCATACCGCGGACCCACAGACTTCTATACTACACTAATATATAGAAATCTGTGCGCGGACCATGGCTAAATAACATGGTATGACAGCCTGGCGCCTGCAACTCTGACAGTCTGACTAGGGCACTATAGATACGTATGTATGTAGATGATATGAATGACTCGGACCTGGTATCAATTCTTATCAGAATGGTTACCGGGATCTCGATGACGCGGGATCTATTTGTCAGCATACCCAACTGCACAATTACATTTACATTTATAATATAATTATTATTTTTATATTTTCCTTATAACACGGTGCGCGCTCTATTGACAGTTCTAGTGAACTAATTCATTACGTATCATAATATAGGCAAGATGGTCTCTCTATACTATCTATACTCAATGGACAATGATAATATATACTTACACTAAACAATTATGATTTCTGACTTCTGGTAAAACGCCAAGGGTACCTATATGCGAATTCTGAACATTTCCGAGCAAAATATCTATATGTGAAATTTTTAAGTTTCTAAAGCAAAGTGCTAGTTGGGAGAAGTCAACTTCCCAATTTTAAATTATGAATTTTTTCCAATTATATATTTTCTTTTGAAACTATGAGATACATTACCAGTTACGACATCATCACCAGGACGTAGGTATATCTTCTACCGTGAAAAGATTAAATAAAACTATTAACGAAACTCTTCAGATCAAGTTCATCGGAGTGATCTCAGAAAGCTCAGACCGGATTCAGCTCGGATGAGTATGAATAAAATATCCATTGAAAAACAATAAGTTCGTGTATTTCCTAGTACACGGATGCCCTGACGGATCCGATGCGTGTGTGATACTGTGACAGGGCCTTTACACGTTTAGGGGGCCCCGTCATCCTCCAGAAAATAAATGAGCCGAACCTTAGAAAACCATAAAGTAAATTTTACAGAAAAATAAAATGACGGAAAATAAAAAAATAGAAAGTAAAATTACAGAAAATAAAATAACTGGAAATTAATGTTCCAGAATTGTTTTCATATTGAAAAAAAAATGAACATAAAATATGTACACAGAATTTTAGTCCCAGAAAGTTGAAAACCTGAAACTACTATCACAGAACGTAGTTTTACAGAAAGTGATACCGTGGACCATATAGAACCGCATAGACATTTAGATCCCATACTAACTATAATCTCCTTCGTCATTTTGGCGGTAATTTTAAAAACTTGTAAAAATACTAATAAATATATTTTAATTTATTCAACTATAAAATAGCATTTATAAGTTAAAAATATTTATAAAATATAAACTATAGAAGTAATACTGTAATAGTGGCAACTAAGTGATGCTTGTAAAATTTCTAATTTTGTCAATTTTAAACATTATTGTATATTTTTATGAATTTTGTTTTAGTTCTGTTTTGTTTTATAAAATTATTTAAAAAAAAATGAAAGACGATCACATTGGCCATTGCTATACTAAGACGATTATGTATTAAATGGTATAGGTTCGCAAACAGTTTTCAAGGGTACATTTTGTTTTAGCACAGCATTTAATTTCAAGTAACAATGTGACATTTATTATATATTCATATTGTATAATTTAAGGCAACTTTTGGGGTGGGTAGAACTCCCTCGAATTAGTGACTACTGGTTTGAATTCTGCAATTTTAATGCTGACATATTTACATTTTTTCATTAATCTGTTAGTGTGACTATAACTCATATAGTCATATCAATAATTTCATTGGGTGCTCTAGAGAGAAACTTTTGTTTATATAATATATAATATATTAATATTATTAGTATACCTGTACATATATACTAGATGTCTCGCCAGTGCCGGATCTAAGTCTCAGGGGGCCGGGGTGCAACTACCAATGGAGGCCCCTTAAAAAAAAAATTTCTCGACTTTACAATTATCTATTTATTTGATACGTTTTGTCGTATTGATATATTAAACAAACTAAAAAACACAAAATTTAAATTCCATAATTTAATAGGTAATTAAAATTATGAAATTATACATTCACTCACTGTTCTCATATCTATTATACCACGCTTAGATATTATGATGTATTAATCATTAATGTATGCTTCTATGCTAGTATAATATAAATTAAGAATAAATATCATTAATATGATATTGGCTGTATATTCTCTATATTGTCCTAAAATGAAAGGACCCAAATATGAATCAGGTACCTCAGTTACCTGAATTGTATACAAAATTATTCATCAATCCTTTATATTTTTTTAATTCATTGTTTTGAACATTTTTCTCCGTCTTTTAGATGCAACACTTTCAAATTGTCTGTTAGACGTGTTTTTTTTTTCAAAAGTCAATAAAAGATAGTGTAGGTAGGTACCTAATTTTTATTTTTAATAATCAAATGAAAAATCAATATAATAGAGTAGGTACTCAAAAATAAAACTGACAAAAGTACAAAATAACATATCTGAAACCAATAACACTGCATCAAGGCGAAGGCATGTCCGTAAATCATAAACCATTTATATTAAACAATAAATACATATAACCATGGTTACATTATTAGTTTGTCCAGCAAGATACTGCACTAGCGCGAGTTCACGAGCCTCTGAGATTAAATATATAGTACGATTAGGTATACGAATATAGTATACGATGCATAAGTACTATATAATATAATTAATGAGTATACAAATAAATATGTAAAACAAACAATAACGCAATGATAAATAGTATTACTTATCTAAAATTCAAACCGTCCAAAATAAATGGTTGTCACTTGTCAGTAACATCTTAAAATAATAAAATTTGTTCCTTTTATAATAAAAAGTTTTAGAAGGTTAGAAAATTTAGGACTTTAACCTTAGGCCCCTAATACAACCTTGGTCTTGAGGCCCCGGTGCAATGCACCCCCTGCAACTCCGCTAAATCCGGCACTGTGTCTCGCCCGGCGTGGACCGTACCAAAGAAATATTATTTAAAAAATAAATGTTCTTATAATATTCAGTATTTTAACATATTATATAAAAACATTTTAAGGTTAATATATTTTGATTTGTATATTTTAGTTTAAATGTTTTGTTAATAGTTTTATCAATAATTTACATAATATTCAATGTATTTTAATATTAATTATTTATATAGATTATAGGAACATTAATTACATACAAAATTAGCTTCCATACTCCATAAGCAGGGTTGGGCAAGTTACTTAATTTATTGTAACTGGTTACAAGTTACAAGTTACTCTAAAACTATGTAACTAGTTACAAGATACTATATACTTTGGTGCAATGTAACTGGATACAAGTTACAGTTATGTAACTAAGTTACATTTAAAGTTAAAAGTTACATTGATAAATAAAATATGTTTGTATTTATTAATTTATTATAATTAACACATTTTAAATATTTTTATAACAATACTGTAATAGACAATAGTTAATGATTAATATTAACTTGTGTAAAATATTTTTCACAGATTACAGTAAGTTATAATAAAATAATTTAATGTATTAATCATACTATCTACTTAATAATAAATTAATAAATCACAACAATAGTCAGTTTTCTTATAAAATAGGTACATGCACATGCAAAAAGGTACCTGGTAGGTAATTTAAGTTTTAATAAAGTCAATGGTATTTATAAACTAAGCTGGTACAATTTAAAAAGATAAAATTGAATTGTAATCATGTATTATTTTTTACCATAATTTATAAATTTTAATGAATAAGATTTATTTCCTTTAAGAAAAACTAATTTTTCAAAATTCTGGAATCTATACTTATACAAGCCATATTTTCAATACTTTTAAATAGTGTCCTATGATAATAAAATCTTTTATTTTTCAAATGAGAACACCCCTTTCCTTTTAAATTATTAAGTGGATAATTTTTTTGAAAATGTTAAAGTAAGTAGGTAAGTACCTAATTAAAAATGAGAACTCTTAGTTGCGTTAGTTAATAAAATATTTAGAATCTAGATTCATATTGCGTATAAATTATATAATATTATAGCTACTATAGTAATACTAATAAGTAATAAGTAATAACTATTCCCTTATATATGGCGTGTATGGTGTATTATAATAAATAACATGTATAAAATATGTGTAACACGTTAAATCATATAATATCCTGGGTGATTCACACGCATATACTGCCATTTATTTTGGACTTGTGAAATTTATTTAAGGGCCATATTTTCAAGTATTTACATAGATATTTTACACCATTTAAGGAATGTTCTGTGCAATGGCGTCATTTGTGGGATGGCAAGGTGGGAATTTGCCCCTGGCTGATTTTATAATTTTAAAATCAGCCCAATGGGTTGCCCAGTGGTTTTTATATTATATTAATTAATAGCACAAAAATATTCTTATATTTATAGAAACATATTAGATTGTGTAGATACCTACTAAGAATTTATTGCAACAAATCATAATGATAAATTGTTAATTACTAATTCATAGTTGGAATATATTTATATTTTGTGTGTGGACGTGCCTAAAAGTTGGTATGTATGCATGTTTTATGAGGAAAAAGGAACATAATATATAAATATGTGCTTGCAAGCGTTTGTTTTTTAAGTTACCTACCCATTTGTGCTGGTATAACTTTTGCCCCTTCTATTCAAAACTGAAATGATATCAACATATTTATTTTTTTTAAACGAGAAACAACCCTTTTTACTACAAATTATTAAGCAAATGATTTTTTCGAATAAAATATATTAATATAACTAGGTAAATAAATAGTATTTTGTACCTACGAGCAGTGCCGCTCTAACCACCAATAACGCCCTAGGGCAACAATATTTGACGCCCCTCACCCTCCCACCAAAAAATCTCGACTTCGCATTTTTAGCTTATAATTAACCACATACCTTAAATATGTTTAATACTTATTAATTAAAGGTTCCTACTTATTTTTTTAAATATTATTATTGGGATCATATTTATTTTGTTTATATGTGAACATCGATTTCATTATTCTGGGAACACTCGTACATTACAGAAAGAAAATATATATAACTATTTTCACAAATTAGTACCTAGATTTCATTATAAATCATACATTCTGCGTTTCTGCGTGTATAATAACAGTATAGTATAACAATCAACATTGTAAATTGCACAAGTGAATATAAGTGATTATAAAATTCAAAGGTGGGCATTAACTAGTTGAAAAGTTAAAGTTCAGTTAAAAAGTTAATTTTTTTTAACTTTTTAACTTAACTAGTTAGTTTATTTTCTAATCAACTTATGAACTTAAATAGTTTAATTTACAATTGAAATAACTTAGCTTTTCTCAGTTGATTTAAAAAAATCCATTAAGTTAAAACATTTTGAAATTGTTCGTTTATACTTAAATATTACGGATTTCGAACGCTCATAAAAATTTAATTTGACTTTCTTATAGACATTTTTTTTTTGATAAAGGTAGATAATCTTATAAGGAATCTTGTATTACATTTTCAAATCTTAGATTTAAAAAGAAAAATTTTTACGAATTCTTAACTCAAAATAATTTGCTAATTTTCGTGATTTTTCCATATTTTGTCAATTTTTGAACTTTAAATGCTTATAAAAAAAAATTGTGACTTAGGATTTTTAATATTTTTCATCTACCTTTGAAACAATATACTAGGAGCCTTCTATTAAATTTTCAACTTTTCTCAACCAACAAATAAAATTTTATTGATATTTTAAAAAAAAAAACTAAAAAAAAATGGAAAATGAAAATGTCCCTAAACAGTTCAAAATTAATCAAAATATTTTGAAAATGTTATCGTGTATACAAAATGTAAATATAAACAACCAGTGAAAATTTCTTGTATATACGTTCATTTCTTTTAGAGTTACACCAAAAATCAAAATCGATTTTTTGGAAAACAGATTTTGCGTAAAAATTCCCGTTTTTCCTTAATTTTTATGTTGTTTTTCCCGGTGCTTGTGAAAACTACTGGGAAATTTTGACCCCCCCACCCCCAAAGTACCAACTAGATTCACTTTCCTATCAGAAAAGATACTGTTGAAGAAAATCCAAGCACTTTTACTGTCCTAAAACGTGATGACAGACACAAAAATAAAAAAAAGGTACTACTAGGTACCAAAGATATGAATTAGTTTAGTTTATAAGTATATTACAATATAGTATACAGTATATTACTTAATTATTGTAATGATGTATATACATATTTAAAATATATTTCATGTGCTTAAATAAATTACTATTGTAATCTTAATAATCTTATAAATTATAAGTATTAATATTTTTATTTGTTTTTATGAATATTCAATATATTATTATTGAAGTTATGTCGCATTAAGATTTAACACATTATTTACATAATTGTATACCTACTTAATAGTATACAATTTGATAGATACTCATCTTTGATATTACAGTATAAACAAAAAAATAATACCTAAAATAAGAACACAAAATTTTTCTTTTTATCATCCATTTCTAGTACGCCCCCTAAATTCATAATACTTTAGACGCCCTAGGGCACTTGCCCCATTTGCCCCCCCCTTGGGACGGCTATGCCTACGAGTAGTTTCTGAGTTATTAAAATGTACTAATCATGGCTAAATATATATATATTTAGCTATGGTACTAATAATATAATAAGATTCTAGTCCTGAAAAATGGTTTCACATAAGTTTAAAATATACGTAATATTTAAATTAGTATAGGTTAGGTATTTAATTAAACAGTTTTTGAAGAGTATAAATATTGATAGATTCGGTAGTAATTACTATAATTTACAAATCATCATAGCCCCTAAATCTTCCAAACCTATAGGCTATAGTATCATGGACTTATCCTTAGTAGTTAGTATATAATAATATAATTCAAAAACTAAGTACCCGGTACTCGTTCAAATTTGGGTTTGAATAGGTACATCGTTTTTAAAAAAACTATCTACATAGGTACCTACATAGTACATACATCAATATACCTACTTTACTAATATAATAGTTTTTTATAATTGTTTGTGTTTTGTGTAATATAAGTACTAAGTAGGTACCAAGTAGATAGGTAGGACCTAATACCTATAATATATTATTATCTAATATGCGTCAGATTGAGTCTATAAATGTTAAAATGTCTATATTTCCATAATGAAATGTAAAAAAGGCACTTAGATCACAATACAACACTGTTCAGGTTAACGCAGGAATTTCAATGGGGGGGGGGGGCTTGAAAATGAATTACTATTTAATTTTAATTTTTTGTCCAGTCTAATAATTGTAGACGTGTAGACGTTTAGGTGAAGTATTTAAAAATGTTTGTACAACTTCAACTTCTCAACTTTTCTAGTAGAAAAAATGCTCTAATCATAAATCTCGATGGAGGTTTTTGGAAGCAAATTGGATCTAGTTTGATATTTGAGAGGCCGAAATTGAAAATTCTCAGTAGTTTTTGAAACAATTGGGAAAACAAAAATAAATGAATAATTGTTTAGTAATCTTGGTTAGACCTCTTCGCTTGGATTGTAATTTGTATTTGATTAATTTTAGGTTTTTTTTCTATAGATGTCAATAAAATTTTATTTGTTATGTCAAAAAGCTTGGAAATTTAATAAAAGACTCTAATATATTTTTAAAATGGCAGTTGAAAAATATTAAAAATCCATTGTCATAATTTTTTTTATAAGCATTTAAATTTCGGATTTAGTCAAAATACGTTAAACATTACGAACATTAAAAAATTATTTCGAGTTAGAAATTCATAAACATTTTTCTTTTTAAATCTAAGATTTCTAAAAATAATACAAGGTACCTCATATGTTCGTCTACCTTTGTCAAAAAAAATGTCTACCGGAATGTCAAATTAAATTTTAGTTATAGCAACTTGGTGCTTATTGATGAAATGCCCCATAGTACAAGGGCCAACTATCTTACATGAAAGTAAGCCAGTGGGCTAGTCTGTCCCTGCTACATAGTTTAATTGTATTCTATAATATGTTAATATGTACATTATATAGCCTATAGGTTTGTAATAATAATACAATTGATAGATAATAAGCTTTCGTGGTTATTATACTTACTAGTTATACCTAAACTTAAGCTTATAAATTATAATACCTCAAGTTAACAGCTGAGGTCATAGTATAATGTTATATTTTCAATATATATTTTTACCATAATTAAAAGCAGTACCTATCCTGTGTGGTTTTTATTTTTTTAATAACACTATGTATTTCAAGGCGACATAATGGCCTATAGGCTATAGCCACTGAGATAGTTATTTTATTTAATATATTAATATTATATTATTATAATTTATAGGTATACCTAGATTGTTTTGTTTAGTATATAATTTTATTATTCTAATTAATTATATGTTATGTTTTATTTTATGTAAATACTACATTAATATTTTTTTCCAGTCAACACCTTTTCCCCTCAAAACTTTACCGGCTGAATAATATTGAAATCATAACCACATATTCGTTTATTTTGTGCTCGCAATTGGTTCACGTAAACAAAAAAGTTAATAAGATGGTTTGTCCATCTCTGTGTCATTTATCCTCGGGAAATGCCTGCAAGTAAAACCTAAAGCTAGAGCTATGTATAAAATCGAGCATAGTGACAACTAAAATTATTAATATTTACTAAAATCATCATCTAATATAAGAAAAATACTAATAGAATAATTCTACCTAAACATTATTTTACTATACTTATAGGTACGTTTTTTCTATTTTATTCTTCTATAGAGAGAGTAATAATCGCCGGCTAGCTTAGGAATTATTTACTCCCGGCGATTTTTACTCCCAAGTAGAAAATGTCTGTCATTTATGGGGTTTCTGCAATAAGCTATTCAAATCGTCAGGGAGTAAAAATCACCTGTCACAATCATCTAATATCTAACAAGTAAGAACTGTACAGAAGTTATTTTATTAATTGTAGAAAATTTTTATAGAATTTTTATTATGTGGTGTTGCATGGGACATATTTTACTATGGGTACCTACATCATATTATTGTTTATTATTATTTATACATATAGTATATTACTATATACATTTATTATGGGACATTTATTAGAAGTCTATACTCTATACAGGTAAGTAGGTATATTTTATGATTATGATTTATGAGTTATGACGAATCAACTCTACCTAATCTAACATTGCAAAAGTCTATGATCGTTAATTTTAAGAATTCTAGTAATCGTTGCAATAGTTTCTTAAAATCGATCAAAATTAAATCGTAATTGGTAAATTGTTTTCGTAGTACCTAATGTAGTACTTATACGATTTATTATGTTTTAAAATAGGTTGGATTGCTGCAGTAAAATGTAACTTATTGCCTATAGGGGCTTAGGTCCAGTTGTAGAAGAAGAAGATAATTGTGATGACAGCATTTCTCATAAATTAATATACATGGTTTCTGTTTCTAGTATAAGATATTTGCACTTAATTTTTAATAAGAATATGAGATGACATTTGCAAGTCAATAGTATTGTTGTATTGTTATACGCGTGCGTACATTATCGTTTAATTTTTTTCAAAATTAAGTGCTTTTTTGCTTTGGAAAGTCATGCGTATAATTTTTTTGGCATTATTCCAGGCATAATTTCAGTAATCAGTATGGTTTGTTGGTCTGGGGGAGTTTAAATGAATATGCGGTTAGAGTGTTAGACCAATAAAAATATTTCAAAGAAAAATAATTGTAAGAATCTGTTTAGGTAAAAATACTTTAGTAGGTTCAACTGGATACATTTTTAAGCTATAGGTATTGCATGTGTTACCAGTCGAGATTGTATAAAATAAAGGTTACTATTTTATATATTAATATAAAAAAATTATGAATTTTTTTTTGATGTGGTAAATATGAGGTAGATATTTTATTGTAAACATTTTAATAGTATGTATAAATCGTCTTACTTATATAACAATACAATAATAAAAAGGTGGGCAAGTGGGTGTCGCTCTGCTGTACAGTAGGTTACAAGTGGGTCACTGTACAATGGATGATATTCAATTTGAATTCAACGATATAATATAATTGTATAAGAAAAACGATTCTGAGCGGAGACGGTATGTCAGTCTCGGTTTAAGACATATTATATACATATCTATGGTACTAAACCAAAATTTTACCTATAATAAATTCCAAATTAATCATATCACAATATCCATTAGGTACTTATAACGCGTTATACATCAACAAAAACCGTGATACTATCGTAGATATATAATAGTACACTTTAGAAGTTTCAAGTAGGTACCCACGAATAATATTATATAATCACAACAAAATAACTAGGTTTTTTAATATGTAATTTCTAGGTTTTTTAATATGTAAAATGTCTGTAAAAAATAACTGTGTTCATATATTTTTTAAATTTTTTGGTTACAGTATGAACTATTTATGAGAACCTTTGTTTTAAATTTGCAATCCTTAGCTATAAAAACTGAACATTTTATAATTTATTAATTACAACCTGGAGTGTCACCAGTGGGTGGCTTCTCCTTCATGTTTTTCTGGTTGTAATCTTAATTTGTTAACACTTAAGCTTATTATACATAATTTGTATAGATTGTTTAACTCAAATAAAAAAAAAAAAAAAAAAAAATTAATTACAATGATTGATAATTTTCGAGATTTTGATAAATTTTGTCAAAATTCGATCTTTAAATGCTTATAAAAAAAACTGTGCCTATGTATTTTTAATATTTTTGAACTGATATTGTAACAATATATCAGGCGCCTTGTATTAAATTTTTACAGTTTTTGGCCCAACAGATAAAACTTTATTAAGTAGGTATAAAGTTATCTGTAAAAATAACAAACTAATGAAAAAAAAACTGGAAAACAAAACAAACTAGGTATATGGATAAATGTTAAATATATTAAGTTTTAATTATGTATTTTATTCTATACATAATATACTAATTATTGAGTCATACAGTATGATGTAATATAAAAGATTTTTTTTTTGAAACCCATGTGTTATTATTAGGGCTTGGTTGCATTTTTAGAACATAATGTATGCTAAGTATATTTCATGTAACTATGAAAGTGTGATTAAAAATACCAATTATTTTAGACCATATTTTAACATTTTACAGTTTTTAAATCTTATTTGATATTTTGAGGACAATATTTCATAATTTTTATCTTAAGTAGAAACTTTATGAATCATTTTGAGGAAATAAAACTAAAGACTCCTAATTTAGAAGAATAATGAATAATAATAAATAAACTAATTTAAATCAGTCAGTTATAGATTGTAATAAGTGAAAAATACTACAGCTTATTATGAGCAGACAAGGACAAAAAAAGTTGACATAATATTATGTAATAGCCTAGTTTATTAGACCATAGGTATCTTAGTATTGTATCTTACTATTGTACATTATGGTTCATTAAAGGCGCCCTAAGATGCTAACTTCCAATTTCATCTATGTAAGACATTATAACAGTGTTTTTAAAAATTTAAGTTATTAATTTTTGTTTTTAAATAATATGTTTTGTTTTTGAAGGAATGAGCATGTCTTAAACTATTTTACATTAATTTAAAAATTACTGGCGTGGCTTGCAATTATTGTACAATTGACAATATTATAATTTAATATTTTAATATTTTATAAGGCTTTAGAAGTCTTGCCGTAGTTTTTTAGAAGTTGTTACAATTATTAGTTGTGAATGGTTTAGTCATAACTTGTTTATTGATTAACAAAAAATATAAAATATAATATTAACACAAGTAATTAGCACTTGGCACAAAAAAATAATATTAAATTATATCTACAAAAAAAAAAAAATAGGTAATGATTTAACATTGAGTTATGATAAAATTAATTATGATAGGTATAAAAGAAGGTTAAGAACCTACATAAAATATAACTAGACCCATTGATTTTAGAATATATATTCTATTATAATAAAGTATGTATATTCTAAAATCAATACTAGAACTAGGTACCTATTTAGAATACCAATTTTTTTATTTTAAATTTTTATTGAGGCTAGCTATTTTATCCCTTAATTGTTTCTTTTCAATTACTAGTATTATTTATTAATAGGGCTAGGGACTTCATGCTCTGAAAAACCTTAAAATATGCATGCATTTATGCCCTTAAGAGGATGTCAGGGCACTATTTGTTTTCTCTCTCTGACCCACTCGCAACATAGACAAAACACATTTACGCAGAAACATTTTTTCTATGTTTTTAAGTAATCTTAGAGTAAAAGCACCCATTACAAAAAAGATAGAGAATACTATTTTTGAGGGAATGTCATATCGATTTGTCTAAATATTATCTCAAAACAATTTAAACATCATTTTAATGTACAACTTTTTTTGTTTATTTTGAAAGTCGAATACAAAGTCAAATAACAATAAAATATAAAATCGATATGACATTCCCTCAAAAATATTATTCTCTATCTTTTTTGTAATAGGTGATTTTACTCTAAGATTACTTAAAACATAGAAAAAATGATTCTGCGTTCATGCGTTTTGTCTATGCTGCGCGTGGGCCAGAGAGAGAAAACAAATAGTGCGCTGACATCCTCTTAAATCCATCAAAAATTCTCTAAAAATATGCAAAAATGCTAAAATATGCTCTTAAAAATATTTTACTTTTCATTAAAAACCAAAAATTTACAAGTTTATTTATTAGTTTAGTAGTTTAGTAGTTTACTATTATAAATTATTACTATTTATTACTTTAATTTCTTCTTCTTAAAACTTGCCTTTAAAGTTTAAACAAAACAAAAAGAAACAAAAAATTCAATTATAAATTAATATTGTGTTGATATTTTAATAATTTTTAAAATCCTACCCAAATGAATTGCATTGTGTGTCTAATATTTTTTGTATATTTTCAAATGTAAATGAGCGCCGATTGTTCGCTAATAAACTTTTGTACCTCAAAAACAAACGCTCGACATCAACAGATGCTATTAGAGCGAATTTATAGTATAAAGTCGTTGACCTCCAATAGTCTTCAAGATTTTCCATCGAATTGACTATTCCTTCTAATACATTAGAAATAATTTTAAATCCTTCATTTTTGACAGTACGTTTATTAATTTTTTATAAATTGCTTTTCCCTTATCTCGTTGTAGATTTTTTAATTTTTCTTTGACAGTTTTTATGACTGAAATACTCAGATAACATCATGTTTTGTTTTTCCAAACGTGTAATACATGAAAACTATAGTTGAAAGAAATAAATGCTAAGCCTCCTTTCAAATGTGGGTTGTTAACCATTTCTTTAGCTTTTTGGATGCTGTTTATGTCCTTTGTCATACAACTTTATTATTAAAACATATAATTTATAAATAAAATATGAAATAATGTGAACTATGCACTTAAAGTACAAATATAACAAAATATGCTCTTAAACAGAAAAAAGCTGAATATGCAAAATATGCAAAAAAAAATTATTGACTCTTAGTACTATGAAACAAATTTCTATATTACTTAGCTATGTTTTGAATGATTATTGAGAAACATGCAAACTCCTATAAGTCCCTAGCCCTATTTATTAATATTTGGGTACTAGTTACTTACTATTAGCAGCTGCATCACAGAATAGATTAAATCTATTCTGTGGCTGCATCATTAATTTAAAAACAGGAATATGTTAACAAATTATAATTTGTACCCACCCATTTAAATTAACAATTAAAAAATTTCAATATAGGTACTTCTGGAAAGATATTTTCTAATATATAATTTTCGAGTAAAATATTTTATGCAAACTTTTTCACCGTTCTGCAAAATTGAGTTATATTTTATTCCATTCTGGAATTATACACCCAGCGGAATTTCTGCAATATTATTTTCTGGATTTTTACGTTCTACTGATATACATTCTTATCAGTTTAAATTCTATGCTATTTACTTTCTTTCATTTTATTTTCTGTTTAAATATTATCTGGGCTTTTTATATTCTGGTTGCTTTCAATTCTGTAATATTAATTTCTGTTATTTAACATTCGACTAATCTACATTCTGGCGGTTTTTTTTCTGGAACATTATATGGGCCCCACGTTTAGCTCTTTTGAGTGTATATTAGTTTACAATGTTTACATAGACAAATTTAAATTAATCTAGATGACGATTGTTTCGCAAAAAAACTATTAGACTTTACACTATAAAAATATTAAATTTAAAATACACATTTTATCACACATGTAGGTAGGTTATCTATAAAAAACATTATTTATATAATTATTATAATGTATAAATTTCTTTTTTAGTTGGTTTTTATATCATGAAAATATATAATTTAGTTTTAAACCCCTCACGAAAATTTGTTCCAACTGCGGCCTTGAAGATAATATATCAAAATGTCATGAATAAGTAATAACACACAAAAAGGTGTAAAATATTCAATTAGGATTAAGTCAAAAAGGTGGCACAAATGTAATATTATCAGTTATATATTATTTAACTTAACAAACAAATTAACTTTAAGATTCTGGGCGGCTAAGCCTTTTTAGTATCGAGTCACAGAGTAATACAAATCGTAATACCAGAATATTAGGTACCTACCTATACTATATCAATAATAATTATAATAATAATAATAGTCTTTAGAAAAATTAACGGGCTCGAAAAGGTAATGCTGTGAGCCGATGAACGATGAACGTACTATCTGGCTATATATAACAATATATAGATACAAGTCGTCGCCTGGGATATTTTAGAATTGATCGATCTCTGTGTTGGGAGACTTGTATTTAGCTCACTAGCAATTCTCAATTACAACTGACACATATACCTATCTACGTGCAAATAAAAAATGACTGTCAACAATAACAGCAACGAGGTACAGGCCGCATTACTCGAAATTCTCGAAGTCATTGTAATCGGTATAATGGAAGGCGTTTATGAAGATGAGAGCGACGACGAAAACCTCATACGATTAGTAACAGATCTTCTATCTTCCATTGGTATGGATACGACTTCCAGTGGCGACGTGCAGTCCCCAGGGCCAGAGCCAGAAGAAACCCCTTCGATTCCGGACGACGCTCCTTTAGAAGGCGCAACCGGAAAGGACGACGAGAACGAAGAAAATTTTGATGAGTCAATTGTCTTGCATAGTGAATTGCCGAGTGGCGATGCGCTGTCTCTCGCGGAGTCTGAGCCTGCAGCTCCGACCCCCGAGACAGCACCACTCGGCTACACGGTCCAAGAAAACGACGGTTCGACAAAATCATCAGCAGTTCAAGAGGAATCGCAGTCGGGTGGCGACGCACCGTCCTCGGAGTAGGTGTAGACTAGAGATTATATGTGTTAGGAACACGGACGTGAGCGGCGCCGGACCCGAGGGAACTCAGGCTAGTTAGGTTAGTTAACTGGTCCGGCGGCGGTCACTGGACGAAGACGCGGCTGAAGGGACGACGCCAGGACGAAAATTACCGCGGAGTCAAGGATCCGACGACTCTCGCCTTTTCGTCCCGCGGCAATCCCACATCGGCAAACTGTTCCGCAGCACAAAATCTCTGTTCACTCTCTCCGGGTGTCTATTGGTCTTCGCCGTCCGTCGCAGAGTCGTCACCGTCCACAACCGTCGACTCGCCCTATAGCCGCCGCTCGTCACCGTCAACCGTAGTCGCTCCCGGGGCCGTCTCGGTCTGGCCTCGCCAGCTGGGCAAGGTCGTCACGCGTCCGAGCAAACGCGCCCGTGACACTCGTCAACCTGCGGGACCGGTCGTGGGGACGTGCAGAGGTGACCAGGGGGTCTATTTTGTACGCCATACGAATGTAGTTCGTATACGAAAATTGCACATTTTTCGTATGAAATTCCAATTCGGTATTTTGTAACTACTTTCGTAGTCTGTGCACACGTATACACGATAAGTACTCGAAATAATGCTTCGATTTTCAACTTCAGTATCTTGTTCCATTGGAAAGTGAATCTAGTTGGTGCATTCGGGAGGTCAAATTTTAAAATTCCCAATAGTTTTTACAAGCGCCGGGATTAAAAACATAAAAATTAAGGAATAACGGGAATTTTTACGCAAAATCTGGTTTCCAAAAAATCGATTTTTTGGTGTAACTCTAAAACAAATGAACGTATATACATCAAATTTTCACTTGATGTTTATATTTGCATTTTCTATACACGATAACATTTTAAAAGTATTTTGATTTTGTTTTCCATTTTTTTTTTTAGTTTTTATTCTAAAAATATCAATAAAATTTTATTTGTTGGTTTCGAAAGCTTGAAAATTTAATATAAGGCTCCTAGTATATTGTTTCAGATGAAAAATATTAAAAATCCTTAGTCACAATTTTTTTATAAGCATTTAAAGTTCAAAAATTGACAAAATATGGAAAAATCACGAAAATCAACAAATTATTTTGAGTTAAGAATTCGTAAAAATGTTTACTCTTATTACCCAATAAATACAATTTAATTAATTTTCATGTATCTACAGTTATTCGTTTTTGAGTAACAACAAAATAACAAAATCGTTCATGAGAAATCGAGTGAATATCCAATATTGTGAAAATATGAACTTAATAAAATTGCAGTGTCTTGGAGATGTCCGTGTTGTAAATCGTATATGACAACGCTATCTAACTAGGGAATTAAGCAGCTGCGAGGGCCAGTTCTTCAAGTGTTAAAAATTATTCAGTGACGCTAGATAGCGCTGCCGTTATCGAAATTATTTAAATCTAAATAATAATACCAGACAATGCCTTTAGCAGCGTAGGTTAGATGTGCATAGGGCCCATCTATATAATTCAGAACCCCAGTGGCGGCTCGTGGTTTGGAAGACGGGACGATCGCACCCCCTACTAAAATTAATTAAATGATGAAAATTAATTGTATAATATTATTCTTAATTTTACATTTTTAAAAAATGCAAATTTTTAAATAGTAATAGGTAAATTATAATACATTTATAGTGTGCGAACACTAAATTAGTTTCTCTCAGATACCAGGAGCCTATGGGTCGCGTATACACACGAGCAGTGTTGGACGACCGGCAGCGTCGACGCGTCGTCCTAGCAATATTCTGAATACGCATGATTAAGCGTGCGCATGTATAGTGTGCGTGCGCGTACGTTTATTGTTTATTGGAAGCTGCGATGTTATGACGGGTTTGGACGACCGGCAGCGTCGTCCATACAGTAATATATAAATATTAAAATATACTACTATATATTTTAGGTATTTTATTTTTAAAATTAACAGCGTTATTGGTTGCTAATAGCTATTATTATTATTTTAATTTCATTTTCTACTGCGACCTGCGTGTAGTTTCTGTTTATTATATTTAATTTGATAATTTGTTATAATTATGACTATCGTTATTATATATTTTAAAGTCGCTCCCCCACCACCAGCACCCACGAAACGCCACTGCAGAACCCCCTTTTCTCTTCTACAATATATTGATAATAAGTGTTTTTATTCTTATAATTCTTTTATATATTTTGAGCTGTTTACGGACATTTTCAGTTTCCAATGTTTTAAGTTTTTTTATTCTATAAATATCAATAAAATGTTATTTGTTGGTCAAAAAAGCTGGAAAATTTAATTGAAGGCTCCCAGTATACTTTTTCAAAGGCAGATGAAAAATATTAAAAATCCTTAGTCACAATTTTTTTTATAAGCATTTAAAGTTCAAAAATTGACAAAATATGGAAAAATCACGAAAATTAGAAAATTATTTTGAGTTAAGAATTCGTAAAAACTTTTCTTTTTAAATCTAAGATTTGAAAATGAAACACAAGATTACTCATAAGTTTGTCTACCTTTATCAATAAAAAAATCTCTACCGGAAAGTCAAATTAAATTTTTATGAGCTTTTGAAATTCAAATTTGTACAACATTGGATATTCACTCGATTTCTCATGTAGCGATTTCCTTATTTTGTTGTAATTCAAAAACGAATAACTGTAGATACATGAAAATTTCACTGAATGTTCATATTAGCATTTCCTATACACTGTATAATTTTCAGTTTTCAATTTTTTTAGTTTTTTTTTTCCATAAATATCAATAAAGTTTTATCTGTTCGGCCAAAAAGTGAAAAAATGTAATACAAGACTCCTGATATATTGTTACAATAGCAATCGAAAAATATTACAAATACAGAGGCACAATTTTTTTTTATAAGCATTTAAAGATCGAATTTTGACAAAATGTATCAAAATCTCGAAAATTATCAATCATTGTAATTAATAAATTATAAAATGCTCAGTTTTTTTAGCTAAGGATTTCAAATTTAAAACAAAGGTTCTCATAAATAGTTCATACTGTACACAAAAAATCTAAAAAATATATGAACACAGTTATTTTTTACAGACATTTTAAATTCAAATTTGGACGAAATTATAAATATTAAAATCAATATTAACGATCTTGGTTTTTTGTTGTAATTTAAAAATATTATTCGGGAATATATGAAACTGAAAAATCAAAATATTATGGCCTATCCATACAATCTACCATAGTATAAGGAGTAAGAAGTATGCTCAATGATAAGACTGTGCATATTTTAAAGGACAATGAATAATTTATTCATAAATTCCATATAATTTAATATCATAGGTAAGTATAATATAATATGTCTTATACCTAGACTGACATACCGTCTCCGCTCAGAATCGTTTTTTTCTTATACAGTGATATTATATCATTGAATTCAAATTTAATACCATTCATTATACAGTGACCCACTTGTAACCTACAGTACAGCAGAGCGACATCCACTTGCCCACCTTTTTTATGTATTATAATATAATATGTATTTACGTGGGTAAACATGTTTTTTTTCGATTTTACAAATTATAGTTACTGGTTTTTTTAAATTTTAATAATATTACTTTACTGTATGAATACTTTTACTACTAAATTTTTATACCATTATATTATGTCATGTACCTTCATCGTTGTATTGTTACCTAATTAATTGTTTATTTAAAAAAAAGTATAATGTCATGTACCATAATTGTAATTTAACTATTGCATTTCTTACTAATTACATGTCAGCTGACAGCTGTATATAAAAAAATATATTATAATGAGTATTATTGTGATTTAACTAGTCAATTGTTTATATAGAACAAATATAATGTTATGTACGTTCATCATTGTAACTTATTACTTAACTATTTCATTTTTAACTAATTATTCTAAACACGGTTTTACAATCACTGTCAATTCATTTGTTTGTTTGTACAAAATATATCTTATCATTGTAGGTAGGTACTACTATTTCAACTATGTAACCAGGGCCGGATCTAGGGGGGGGGAGTCGGGGATTCATCCCCGGGCCTATAATTTTCGTGGCGTATTTTTAAGGTTTTAAATATTTTGTAAATTGAAAATTGAAAATGGACTTTAAAGCAAAAGTCAAAATTAAGTACAAAATAATATTTCACAGGAAATGTGTAATATTGGGTATGGGAATAAAATAAAATAATTTTATTTTTAATCGAGATTAGTAATAATTACTAATAACATTGATTTAAATATTAAAAAGGACAAATATGAAAAAGGTAAAAAATAGATAAAAATATAACATAAATAAAACCCGTCCGCAATTTACTGTCAGCAGGAGTGAACATGCCTTAGTCTATCATAAATAGATTAATGTACTCTCCGATTAGTGACATAATAAAGTATGGTAAATTACATCATTTTCTTGCATATAATATAATATTATGTAGATAGTTGTTTAAAACCTTAATCTTAAAAATCGCACTATTAATTGTAATTCGTTTTTATGTGATTTTAAATTAACAACTATATATTTTTCCAAATAGGTAGGTACTGCATAAAATTATGTACTACATAAAATGTTACTTAGGTACTAATGATTTAATTGTTTTCAGATTATTTATTAAATTACGTGTTCGTACCTAGGCTTATTAAAGTCTTTGTATTTAACAATTAATGCCTTTTTATAAACTGAACTTTTTTATAAATATCACCATGGCCACTAGATAAATGAAACAGAACACAAAATTGAATATAATTTGTCATTTGTGTTTGCTTTTTAAATGGGTACAAGTATACAACTATTAATTTACTTGATAAACTTGATACTACAAAAGTACAACATAATTAAATAATTAAAACAAAAATACTATCCTATTGATTGTAGCCCAAGACAGATTGAATATTATGTTTTACATATTATATTAAAATAATTTAAAAGGAAATTTATATTCTATTTGGTTCGTTTTTTTTTATTATAAACTGTGTTTTTTGTCTAAGTTATTTTTATAGTTCAAGATGTCAAACAGACAACCAGGTCCTTATTATTCTGGAAATTTTTAAAATGTAGAATGTAGAATGTAGTTATTTTAGTATATATAGGTACATTCAATCCGTATGTGATAATCCATGATAAATATTTCTTTGTCGTGTTTTGTTTTATTAATTTATTAAAAATAAAAAAGTACAAATGGAATTGATTTATATGTATAAATAATATTAACACTGGTAATATAGTAAAAGTAAAGAAGTAAAATTGAAACCGAATAGCTTATAAGCTTTTAGCAATAGATTCTCTTAAAGTTAGAACATCGGATGTTCTGGTTATCTGTGAACTAATGTTGTCTTCGTCTTCTTCCAAGTTGAAAAATGAATCATCAGTGAGGTTATCCACACCTAAGTCGGTTTAAAAAATAAAAAAAAAAATAATGGTTTATGAAATGCACATTTAAAGAAAAATGTCTGAATCAAAAAAAATTACCTTGATCTGAACACATATTGTGTATTATACAAGCTGCAATAACGGTTTCTGAAACTGCTTCAACACATAATGTTTCAATACCTTTTAACCTTTGAAATCTACCCTTTAGACCACCAAATGCTTGTTCTATTACAACTCTGCTTGAACTCAATATTGTATTAAACTTTTTTTGGTGTAATTCTAAATGACCATTGTCACGATAAGGTTTCATTAGGAACTCTGATAATGGATATGCTGAATCCCCTAAGATGAAACAGTTTGGAGGAATGATTTCATAATGATTTTGTATCAATTTTTTATGTACAGGGCTGTTAACCCAAACTGCAGCATCATGCGATGACCCAGGATATCCCACAAATACTTTAATGAACTTTCCTGAAATGGATAAATATATTTATAAATGATACCTAATTCATTTTATGGCTATAATAAACAGTTAGTATACAACTTATTAAATACAATAGGTACCTTCAAAGTCACAAATTCCTTGTATAATAACACTATGATAGTGGTTTCGATTGAGGTATCTATTATCACTTAGTGAACCATTAATGTGTATTTATGAACAATCAACTACACAAAACGCTCCGGGGAAAGGCACTTTTCTAAGATTATGAAATCCGTTAATGTTTCTTTGGGCTGCTAATCCTGAGGAGTTCAAACACATTATGAGTAAAATATGTTGAGTTAAAGTTTAATAAATGTATACGTTTACCTCTGGGCCATACAATGTATTTTTCTTCCAAGTTGGAAATTGAAGAAATGGTACTTTTAAAGACTCTAAAAGCAGTACTTTCACTATTTCCAAATCGTTCTCCAGTTTGTCTACAAATTATATAACATACACATTATTATTATCTTCTAAATAATTATGCTTGCACAGTTAATGCACATATTATTTATCTTGTAATTAAATTTGGAACATAACATATCATGAAACTACAATTACAAACACTATTCATGTAAGAATATTTGAAATGGTACTTCCGGGTTATCTCGACTACCTCCATAGACCGTAATTTATTAATAAATATATATTCCCGCGTTGTAATCTGTATCATTGTAATGTACAATATTTAATTTTGTCTTCGATGTACAATGTACCTACCTACTATAAGCAGATTAGTTGACATTAACCACTTTCTGTTTGGTTATTCGGTATTCCCGAACTGTAATCTGTATCATTGTAATGTACAATCTTTAATTTTGTCTTCGATGTACAATGGTGGTTTTTATTTTGTCAGTCATTCAACAATCGTCCTATTTTCCGTATTAGCGCTACGTCTAGTTAAATATATCGTTTAGTGAATATGAATTGAATTTCTTTTCCAAAATTGTATTTTGGAAAAGAAATCTTTTGGAAATGTAATATTAAAAAATACCAAAAAATAGGTAAATATACGTAATGGTAATTGGTTTGCGAAATCACGAATATCGTTTACGACTGCTGTGCGATTTATATATGGGTGGTCAAATGAAATGACTAGTATTAAGTGGTGTGAACAAGAACTTAATATAAGTGAAAATACAGTTATTGACTGGAATAATTACTTACGTGAAGTATGTGCAATGGCGATTGAAAATAAACCACAGGGGAAAATAGGTGGACCGGGGAAAAAATAAAGATTTTTCAAAATAGATTTATATTATTATTCAGAATAGATTTAACCTATATATTTTATATATTTAAAAAATTGCGGTAGTCGAAATAACACGGTTGATCATATAATAGGTAGTCTTGGAAATATTTTGGTAGTCGAGATAACACGGAAGTACCTTTGAAATTAATATAAAAGCAACATCAGTTAACATAGCTAGCAATAAATTTGTTCAACCATTAGATCCATACTAACCGATAGGTTTCCTTTTCATTAGCCAACATCCATAATGTTAATATTAAACAAAAAGAATTATCCAATAACGGTCTTCCTCTTATTGATTTATTTCTAGGTGGTAATGACATCAAAAGTATCTGAAATATAAAAGGTAATTATTTACACCTGAAAAAAGGGCAGGCAC
The DNA here is from genome assembly GCA_949089665.1 of Macrosiphum euphorbiae. Lineage (NCBI taxonomy): Eukaryota > Metazoa > Arthropoda > Insecta > Hemiptera > Aphididae > Macrosiphum > Macrosiphum euphorbiae. The sequence goes on along the minus strand of CARXXK010000004.1, from coordinate 27,590,603 downwards.
CACTGCTATTAACAATAAACTATGGACTTACACTTACTTCAAATACTTCATGACTCACACGGAAATGAAAAATAAATTCTGATGGTGTATTCTTTAAAACAACTGAACCAATGTATGATTGTATTTTTGATCGACTTTCAAAATTACTTATTGCTCTATTGCGTTTAGTTTGGGACCAATTATAAAAACAAATGTCATCCAGATCAATTTTTTAAGTAACTGCATCATAACCCAATACCCGCAATTTGCTAGCACTTGCCACAGAAATTGCAACTAATTCCATTTTAGAACCGTCGTTCGCTAAACTTTTTGAATATAAAAAATACAATTTTAATATAAGCACAGATTATATAATCTGTGATATAAGTATCAGCCATTAGGACATCAGCATGTAATTCTATTTTTATGAGTTCATAATCAAATAATCAAAAATTATATAGTGATAGCGTGATAACAATGTATTTTAAAATTTGTGTTTTAGTTTTCATCACAATCATATCATAGAACATGTGGTCGATACAATTGAAGAACTCGCGAACATTCTGAGCCTGGAACAAAATAAATCTTACTCATCAACCTTGCAGCGTCCTCCATCAAGGTAAATTTTTTGAATGCCAAACAAAATAATATTCAAATTTATTAAGTCTATAAATATTAAATACCGTGCTTATCACTAAGATAGTAATAATATTGTTATCAAATGAATAACAACAACATAATATAATTTTAATGTTCGCAGTTCGCCGACTTTAATTGAATCATTTGAATCATTCAATTAGGTATTTGAAATTTGAACGGAAATAGCAAATACAGACTAGTAGACTACTATACATTCGTACAGTGTTGTATTCATACGTTTTAGTAAAAAGTTGCCATGCATAAGTGTATTCTTTTTAGTAAAACATCCAAAGTATCGCCTCGCCACATCACCTTAATTTTCATTTGTAAGTATTATTTTCTAGTTGTACTGATCATATTTCTTAATAATATGGTGCCAGTCTAATTTGTTCACAAATATAAATTTCCAAAAAATGAAAATAGAAGGAAATAAATTTTCAAATTAAATGATTACCCAATTTCTATCTGGAGCAGAATCTGCGGTAATCATTTCACAATCAGTAATTATAAACAAGGCTCAGTATATAGTGGAAATTATTATGGTCAGAGGCTGTCAAAAAACATAATCCAAACCTCATGTCTGTTTAGAGGAGTAAAATAAACAATATAAAATAATTTTTAATAATTTACAACAACACTGGTACCACTCTGAGCATGACTAGTAAATCATCTAAGAGGTAAAATCTTTTAATATTGAATTATTTTAATAATAATTAGGTAGGTATTCAGATATTTTTTACAACTTTATATTTTCAGAAAATTATATTTCTCCAACGATGAGTTTGAAGAAAATAAACCGACCAATAAAAGATTTGGAGAGGTTACAGTCGATGATTTTAATTCACCCAGAAAAGCCTTAGAAACTTAATAATGTCTAATTCACACACACTTATATAAGTATATTACTCAAGTTCCGATTTTAAATGTTTGCCAAAGCCAAAAGTTACTTAGTGGTTTATCGTTTTTAGTTCATACAGTGGATTATACTTATTATGGTTTTCAGAACTGAAATATATGATATACCACATACAAGGAACTAGGAAGTCAAGCCAATGTGTTGACAATTTTCAGACGTTGACTTTCTTGAAGATAATTATATACATACCATATTGGAGCGAGTTATGAAACTTAAAGGTGAGAATATTGTTTATAGGATTTTATTTTAAAGCTATTTTACTAACTAACATACCCACCTGTTCACGGGACACACATTGTATAATATCTAATTGTGTGCGTGGACATAAATTTGTATATCGAAAGGGCTCAGCCCGTTTAGTCAAAATAAATTAATAAATAAATAATTATATCTTACAATATTAAAATATTCATAACTTGTTTTAAAAATAAAATACAAATAAATGCTGCTTAGTGCTTCTCTATATGGTACCTTGAAAAATATATTTGCTTTTAAATTAGACCAAGCAAAAGAGCGTATTGAGGAATTAACAGTAGATTTAGAACTCTTAAAGGCTGAGTTTGAGAAAGGAAATGTAAGGAAGAGGGAGAAGATGGTGCCAATTCTTTCAAAGTCAAGCAACTTGAACAACAAAATGTACGTCTTAGAGATACACTATTCAAGTATAAGATGCTTTTATATTATTATTGTTGAATAAAATTGATTGATTCCTATTTAGTTGACACTTATTGAAACTTTAGATTACGAGACTTATCCGCCCACGAGAAACACCAAACACAAAACTTACAAAGAGAAATCGAAGAAATGACCAAACAATGTAATGATTTACATAAGTCTAATGAAGAACTAGCATCTCAAGTTAATGATTTGCATGAACAGGTTTTATATTCATTTTTAAATAGATAGTTTCCAAGTATTAATATATTATTATATTTTAGGTTAATGCAGCTTTAGGAGCAGAGGAATTAGTTGAGCTTCTGGGTTAACAGAAATTGAATTTGAAATTAGAATTGGAGAAAGCAGTGACTGATCTAGAAGCGATACAAGATATTAATGATCAACTCCGAGAAGATATTACAGAGTTGGAAATGCAATTACGTAAAGAATTAGATATGGCAAATGCTAATATTAGAGAGGTTTTAATAGTATTAATAGCAAACATTTTATTTTTATTTATACCTAAGTCATATTTATTTTAAAATGTGTCAAAGGAAAAGGACAAGCATTGGAAAGTTTAGCTGATCGGAATTTGGTTATTGTAAAATTTAAAGGTCTGGTTAATAAGAGAACTAAATCAAGATCTACAAACTCAATTAATGGGAGAATCTGCTACAAAAGATGAAGTTTGGTCATCAATACCAGAAATGCTTGACTTTAAGGTTAACTATAAATTAAAATATTTATTACATGGAAAAATAGTTAAAAATTTATTATTTTTATTAGAAAATGTTTGTTTCATATTAATTGGATGAAACACAACAGCAATTAAAAAGAAATTCAAAAGAATAAGAAGAAATGATGGACCATTTGCAAGCAGATATTGATTCACTAGAAACAGAAAAAGGAGAACTAAAAAATAAACTTAAACATTTCTCAAAGAAAATTCTTATTGAGGGTATAAACAAGTGAGTTACCTATACTTTTAAGCTGTAATTAAAATATAGTTCTTAAATTTGAGTTGCATAATAATTCTATATTATTCTTTTTATTGACCGGTACTTTAAATGATAGTAATAAACCATGCCAAGAATCTCCATTTTTACTTAACAAATTAAAGTTAACCAAAATAGCACTAAAACATGAAATAGATCAAAGAGCCAAGCTTGAAAATAATTATTGTGAACAAATATTTTCTCAATTAAAACCTTTGCCTGTAAGTTAATACACTTATTTTTATTTTTGAAATAACAATATTATAGTAATGACTGATGAAATATTTGTTGCAATATAAGAATCAAAATATTTTACATATTAAAACCTTATTCAATTTTGATTTCTAGTTCAATTTAAATAACTGCCTTGAAAGTTGGGTGGGAAGGTGGGTGAAATAATAGTGTATACTTCTGAGATCTTCTGCTATAATTTTACTAAACACAGGAATGTCATTAAATTATGTACATTTAATTAGTAAGTTAGTTTAATTAGTTTCACAGTCATTTGAAAGGGTGTTCATTTGGAAGAAGTGGGAGGTGTGTTTCAATCAAACTATTTGAACTGCCAGTTTTAATAATTAAGAGGATGTAACACGAGCATTTGTTGTCTCCGTCTTACAATTACGTAATAGCACATTTAAGCTCAGTAGATCACGTTTGACTTTGTTAGTTTAAATTTAGAGTGAATGAAACTTGATGGTAAGAAAATTTTATAGGAGTTTTTACTGTAGTTAAATTTTTTAGCAAGTTTTACGTATATAATATAGCGTTAATTAAAAAAGCTCATAACTAAAAATCATGTTTCATAATAGGTCGATTCATTCTAATTTTTAAACTAGAAAAGTTTAATGTTTTATGCTGAGCTTAAATTTCCTATGTTACTCTCTTGTAAGACAGAAAACAAATGCCCGTGTTACGTTCTCTTAATATTTTCATTTATTTGAAGATCACGTATCTGTTTTCAACTTTGCTCTAAACAATTTTGAAAATGTACATGTCCAATTATTTCCATTATTTTCTTGTTGACAAGTCATTTTACACACAATTGTTTACTTGCCTCATATTATTTATAATAAGTCTCATCAAAATTGGTATATTTTGTCATCATTTTAACGGCAGTATACATTTCAATATTTCTATTACAAAAATCAATTTTAGATTCTGAGTGGAACGATGAATGTATTGATTTTACATTGATGTGTGTTTTTTTTATTTTTTATTATTTATTCATTTTTGTGTCTGTCATCACGGTTTTGGGCCGTAAAACTGCTTCGATTTTCTTCAACAGTATCTTGTTCGATGGAAAACTGAATCTAGTTGGTGCAATCGGGAGGTCAAATTTTAAAATTCCTGATAGTTTTGTGCCGGAAAAAACAACATAAAAATTAAGGAAAAACGGGATTTTTTACCCAAAATTTTGGTTTTTAATGTAACTTTAAAACAAATGAACATATATACATGAAATTTTCACTGCTTGTTTATATTTGCATTTTCTATACATGATAAAATTTTCAAAATATTATGATATGTTTTTAACTGTTTAGTTACATTTGCAGTTTCCCATTTTATTAGTTTTTTTTCTATGAATGTCAATAAAACTTTATTTGTTGAGTAAAAATACTTGAAAATTTAGTACAATGCTCCTTCTATATTGTTACAATGACATTTGAAAAATATTAAAAATCTTTAGTCACAAATTACAGTACCTAAGTACATTAAATTTTCAGTACCTACCATAATACCAACTAGATTTGTAAAATTCCAAGTCTAACATTTTCTACGAATACCTACTGCTGATCACAAAATTATTAATTATTATTTAATATTATGTTAATTTAATTGTATCGGGTACCTATAATTTATATTTTAGATTCTGAGCGGAGCGATGAATATTTTGATTTTACTATGATGTGTATTGAATGTTTAATTTTTTTGTTATTATTTTTTTTTGTGTTTGATGCGTACACGATAAGTAGGTACCTAGTCAAAATAAACTTTCGTGTTCCATGCATAATATATTATAGGTACTCTGTATGTAATCAATGATCATAGTTTTATTTTTAAGTTTCTTTGTATTTAGTAAATAATAATATAGGAAATTGTGTTTTCGAACATTAATTTTTTGTTTGTATCAAATACTTTCACCATAATAGGGAACTAAAATTGCCATTTATCGTTAAAACAACAAATTTAGTGAAAAATTCAATTTTGGTAGGTAAGTGTTTTGTGTAGGCATAATAAATGTTACATTAAAATTTAAAAAATTCAAAAAATTCCATTAATTGGATTATTAATTAGAATATAGGTACCACAGTTTCCAGCTTCTACTACAACATTACGTTATATTATGTTTTTAATTATAAAAATTCCTAAAAATAAAAAGTAAATCCCAAAATAATATGAAATTATTAAAACACACTTACGCTGACACATCGACTCTCCCGGTGAAACCTAGCTAGAGTACATCATCAACAATGCAAACGTCCAAGTACGTGACGCCACCAAAGAAACAGCTATCTTCATCTCGTTCCGAACTGTAACTTGAAATTATCGAAATATTTTATGAAAATTACCTGAACATAGCGAAATGTGCGAATTCGTGTTAAAACTTACATAATAATATATACGGCTTAACGAAGTAACGAACTATCTGACCATATTGATGGCTTATTATTTTTTTTTTCACTAAAATTATTAGAATTGTTAATCGTCGCAGACGAATGTCGACAATTGGCGATTGCCATAGATGATATAAAATATATTTTTTAATATGATAAATCCATAGAACTTCTACACTCAGCACATAATTTACATAATAATTTTCTCATGACTATAAATAACGCAAAAAGAGTTAAAATAGTTTGAAAATTGTATGGAAAATTCAAGTATAAATATTTTTTACTTTTTTTGTTACAGGTGGACAAATTTATGTAAGTTCTTCTATTTAACTTACCCTACCAATAATTATAATATCACTATATACAATAATTAAAAGTGATAATTTGAAGACAATTTCTTAGAACCCTAGAATATTTTTTTAATTTAGTGTCTAAACCATATAGTTTAGCACCCAAGCAAATTTTTCAATTTTTTTTTTTGGAAACCTATGATTTGCAACCAGTTATAAGATTTATGATGCAAAAATTAATTCACGGAAATCATTAGTTGTTATCGCATAACCTTACGAAGTTCACGATTTTCGGTGTTTTACGCACCCGTACAACTATATCAATAAGTTACTCTTCACAGCCCCCGTTTACTTAAGTGTAATTTACATTTTTACACTAACCTTGATCAACATCTCAAAAAAGTAATAATATTCTAGTACTATAAATAAATAATAATAATTAATATAAATAATAATGTATATAACATTTTATGTATAATATATTCATAACCTTTTTGAATGTCTGAACACTTAATATTTTATAAAATTTTTGCGTAACACAGTCGTAAAATAAAACAGTATTTATATAGGTTTTTACATTTTATAATATATTAAACAATACATAAATAGCACAAAATATTATACATACATATTTTTCATTAAAAACTATAAAAGTAATGAATACAGTTTAAAAAAAATTCAGAATCTGTGGAACACCACTGATCCTTATTATGGTTTAAGTGTTAAACTGTGTTATTATTATTATCAAATTATTATTTGTTTTAGAAAAATGAAAATACAAAGTTCTTTGAACAATTTTGAATTGGAATATTCAAATTGTACCAATTAGTAATTTAGTTATTTGCTGTATTAATCATAAGTTAAATATAAAATCTTATTTAATTATATTTAATACAATTATTAGATAGATAATACATTTATTAGGGTTTCACTAATGTTTATCATAAAGCTACTTTGAATGACCAAAAATTAATGAATACAATTTCCATAAGTCATGTCTAACTAAATTTCTGAAGTCTGAACTAGCTATATGTTGCCACATTCCCAGTGCCGTAAAAACCGGGTGTGCAAAGTGTGCACCGCACACAGGCCTCAGGCCTCATAATATATATTATCGAAGGGCCTCAAAAGATCTAAAGACTAATATTAAACTAATATAAAATTATTAAAATATATAAATTATTTATTATTGATTTGGAAAGGAAACCAATGTTATTTCATTTTTTTTTATATAGCATGGAGTCGTGATCACTGTTTTTAGATTTTGAGTGGAACGAACAAATGTATTGATTTTACAAGATGTGTATAATTTTTTTCATTTCTGTAGGTCATCAACATTGGATAGTAAAAATATTCAGAATTTCAAGATCAGCATTTTTTCTGTTAGAAAAGTGAATCTAGTTGGTACTTTTTGGAGATCAAAACCGAAATTTTTAATTTTAGATATTACAAAGCTTCAATAAAAAAAAAAATTGTCATTTTTACCTAAAACCAAAAATTATATTTTTTTAGTATAACTCGAAAACTAATATTATAACCGTAGACCATTGAAGTTTTCACCAAATATTTATATTAATATTTTCAATAAATTACATTTTGGAAAATTTTTACTTTTTTGAATTAGTTATAGCCTTGAGAAATTGTTTTAAAATCATTGATTATTTTAAATTAAAAATTTTTTTTGTTGAAGCCCGAATTTTTGTCTGCTGACTTTAAAAATTGCAAAAAAAGTTTTTGAGGTGTGTATTGAAAAAGATAATAAGGGGCCTCAATATTTTGGTTTTACACACAGGCCTCAAGTAGCCTAGTTACAGCACTGCACATTCCAATTCACATCTACACATCCTGGTCTTCGAAGATCTGCACTACTAAAATTGGCTACCTTACTTCTTCACAGTCGGACAATGGTAGTATGGTATAGTCTACAAAATTAAAAAAATACATTTAATAGGGTTTTACTAATGTTTATCATAAAGTTACTTTGAATGTCCAAAGATTAATGAATCCAATTTCCATAAATCATCTCTAACTAAATTTCTGAAGTCTGAACTATGTATATTTTGCCATTTTCCAATACACATCTACACATCCTGGTCTTCGAAGATCTGCACTATTAAAATTGGCTACCTACTTCTTCACAGTTGGACAATGGCAGTATGGTATATCCTACAAAATAAAAAAAAACACAATATAGAAAATAATATTAAGATTTAAAAACCACTTAAAAGAATAATACATTACTTTAAAACCAAGAGAGGCATGATTAATTTTTAATACTTCAATTAAAAAAGAAAAATGTCCTTAAAGCGCCCTTCCTCCTTTTTCATACGGACTGTGGACCGTCAATGGTGGAGTTAACACTAAGATTTACAATTGTGGGCATGTTAATGAATATAATTAACTCAAGATAACCTAAGTTAAGTGAACACAAGATTGTTCTAAGTCAAAAGTTGATAGTTAATAAATAATAAATTTAACTGGTTACATTCTGAATTTAAGTTAATTTTAAAACAATTAACTTTTTTTTAATTTAAACATTTTTACTACCTACCTAGTTAATTCCCACTTTTAAAGATATGACTTGGTTACATAGGTACCCAATTTTATGTTAGGTAATAGATTCCATTTTACTCTACGTGTAATTTATAAATTACACACAACTTTTATAATCAAAGTAATGCTTGTAGCATACACCACCTACACACACATTATGAACTCTTCGCTCACATGTATTGCACTTAATCCAAGTAAAACTTACTTTTATATTTTGTGCACACATAAGGCATCTTTCACTGATATTATCAGAGTACATTAAACATCGATGCTGCAATGTATTTCTTCAATCACTCACATTAACTTCCTTTGAAAAGCTCTGAGTAAACATTGGATTGTATGTACTACAATAATACAACACAAACACTCCACAACTGTTACTATCATTCTGTAAAGAATACTCAATATTTTTAAGAACCATTTTATGCAGCAAATATTTTGCTTTTTCATTACCACACATTGAAAACAACATTTTTTTTAATCGAGGTAAGTACAAGTCACCTGATTCTGGACGCAGAGGATCCAAGTAAAATACACAACCCAAAATGAAGTCCATAATAAATAAAGTCCAATGATTACCTTCAGGATTGATGGGTAGAAATAACACACAGTATTTAGTCCAATCAAATTTGGCTATTTTAACTTTGGTACTTGACCAAATTGTATTGCTTATTTCCGCAGGAATATAACCAATTTCATTATTCACATAAGTCAATAGCAGTGCGTCAATCACAGTTCCATTTAACCAGGTGTTGTTTTACAATTTACGAAAATCTTCACCATACAGAGTCACACACTTATAGCTAATACTTATAACTTATACTAATTAATAATTATTGTTTGTTTCAGAAGTTCTAAGAACTTATACCAAAGTATAATATTATTTTTGTATGGTGGAGTCGCCACCTATAGCCACTACCCCTTCTATGGTCAGTCATTTATATTTTATTTGAAAATAGTGTAATTTTTTAGTTTTTTTGACACTATGGTTATTGTTGTATTCATCAACACCAATGTATTAAATGGGTGATAAAAAGTATTAAAAAAAACAGTTGAGAACATTGTTATAATATTTTTCAATATCTTGTTTGTCACTTTTTCATTCATCGCTTAACAAAATCTTTAAGAATTAAAAATGTGTACTTCTGAATTTATATAGCCATATAGGTGGTATTGATGAAACTCTATTTATTTTAAAACCCATAGATCTATCTCTTAAATATTACCAAGTGTTGATTATTAATTTTATAATATTGTTAAAAAGTTGTTGATATTATTTATATATTTATTCAGATTACGTGATTTGTTTTTTTAATAAAAGTTTCTGTCATATTTGTTTGCATTTAATAATTTCATTAATCTACTTGTATTATTTTTCACAGTTATGTAGGTATTAATCTAAAGAATATATAGAATAAATTAAATAAATAAATTGAATAAATCAACAGAAAAAAATCTTAAGGTGGCCATGGGTGGTGACTACACCATACAGTCAATGAACAATAACAACAACATTCTGATTAATACTTATAATTTCAATCCATAGTGCAGTTTGCACGATTTGAATCTAAATAACTAAACTTATAGATATTTATTTATTTTTACAATATATTTTGGTAGTAGTAAAGTAATTTTAAAATACAAAATACTAAAAACCTTCTACTCAAAAATAGGAATTGTTAATAGAACATTAATTTCTTTTGTTGCCTCCAAATTGTGAGGATAATATTGAATGTATTTATCTAGTTATTATTAGGTACAAGCTTAGGACACTACACACTGTAACAGGTTAAATTGTAGTTATGGCTAATTTATAATGCTTAACTCTTAAACATAAATATAATATAGTCTATATATAAACTTACTATACTATTTTGTATTGTCATTATGTATCCAACATAAATATTGTGAGCATTAATCCAATCCACTTCACCAAAAGCAACTATCAGATGCTGCACAATAATTTTCGGTATTTAAGTGTTTTGACCTACAAACTCATATTCAAACAAATCTAAATTAAAATGTGATTAATCTAAACAATTATAAATATTTAATTTAAATTACTTACCCTGGTAGTGTTTATTTTCATTTAGTAAGGATTAAGGAACTTCATTGCATCAATATAGCGTTTAAAAATATTATTCATTACTTCTCTAATATTGATGATTATTACAGCATTCTATCCATCAAACAAACTGTAACAAAATAAATTAAATAAAAATAATAAATTAAATAGGTAACTACTGAATATATTTATTTAGTAATTAGTTAGGTGTGATTGCAATTTGCAGGTGGGACTGGTGTGAGTCATTGTCATAATATAATATGTAATATATTTTATATAAGCGTAGAGCGACTAGCGAAAAGTCACACTTATGATGATTATTTTATCACTGTCAACAAATTAATTTAATTATTTTTATGAAAAACACCCATCTATTTAATAATTGGTAGGCATTTTATCATAGGCGCATCTAGGGTTAAAATTCTGGGGGGGCTACAGCCCTCCTAACAAAACTATGAACTTAAAATATCCCATAGGGTGCCATCCCCCCCTAGTCCCTACATACAATCAAAACAAATTTTAGATTCTGAACCAAGAGAAGAACATAATATTGGCTTTACAACAATTTGTTTTTTTTATGTATGTGACACTATCGTGAGTAATGTAAGCCCATCATAAAAATGGTATACTCTACTCAACATTTTATAGCAACCACTAGTAATTAGTATCTTACTAGTTTCTTAAAAATGTAATATTAATTATTATTATAACTAAATTTGTTTACCTCTAATATGAGAGTAAGAAAAAAGAAAACAAGTCAACTTTATAGAAGGTAACATTTTAATATATTAACGGTATTTTTCTATTGTTAGCACTTGAAAAATCGTTTAAAATGTCTTCACTGTTAATATTGTTTGATATGTCTCTCTTAATATGAATGATAGATAAATTTGAAAACCGTTCTTGTATCATAGTAGACCGTAACCATGTTTTGACTCGCCTCATTGCAGAAAATGACCTTTCACAAGTTGAACTACTTATTGGCAAAGTATATGCAACACCAAGGAGTTTGTATAGATTTGGAAAAGTAGCTTCATTTATGATACTTTTCATTTGCTCTGGATCACCTAATACCTGATCTTGATACACAGTTTGAAAATCATTTTTTGCAACAGTCATTTCCGCCATTAATGTATCAGTATCAATTTGAAACAGATCCTATAATACAGTAGTAAAAAAATATAAATTAAAGCATATAATCATAATATTCATTGTTTAGAGATTTTATTGAAAGATGATGTATTCTTACTTTATAATGGTTAATGAATAATTTGCTTTCTTTAAAATCAAGCAGAAAAAAATTGTCGACGGACTGAGCAAGCTCTAAACTTTGATCAGAAAAACGACGAATAAGATTTTCAATAACAGAATCAAGCACAGCATAATATTTGATTCGCCAAAATGCTTCATTTGTTACTTGAGCAGAAACTTCTTTTTGAGCACTAGTTGTAGAAGTTACATAAAAATTTGACAAACGTGTACTTTCAACTCTTCTTCTTTTCGACCCAAGACCTAAAAATTATAATGAATATAAATTACTAATTATAACATTGATATTTTTACAATTAGAAAGTAATATAATTTGAAAAAATACAAATAAGTAATTACCAATTGTAGGTTTCTCAATCGAAACTTGATGCTTTTTGGCAAATTCATTTATTTGATTCCAAATAACCAAAAATTTATCATCATTTCGATAATCTTTTAGACTTTGTATTACAGAATGAATTATTTGAGCTGCTTGTCCTAGAGTGGCGGTTTTTTCTTGTAATCTATTACTCAGAATGTTTACAACAAGTAAAATTTCATACAAAACAAATAGATGAACCACAAATCCTGGTTCCTGAAGTAATGATAAAATTCCTAAAAATAATACATTTTATATTTTATTGTGTATGATTAAAATTATTTATTATTTTCAGTTTAATTTAACCTTTAGCTTGTGCCACATCTCTATCATTGTTATCTTCAATTTCTTCATTAAGAACTTCAATTAGAGCAGGATAATTTTTCATAATTACTTTACAATTATGATAACGACAAGACCAACGTGTGTCACTTATTCGAGTTATACTTTTGTTCTTAATCTTGAGTTTATTTTTAATTTCTAGAAATTTATAGTTGGTAGTAGGCATAGCAAAATGTACATATACTGCCTCTAAAGTATTAAATAGACTTTTAGCTTCCTAGAAATAAATTAAAAATGATTTATAAATACTGTAAAATTGTAAACATAACTAAAATGTATTTATATTTCATATTTACATTAACTGACTTGCACATATCTATTACAACTAAATTTGTCCTGTGTGCCATACAATGTGTGTAGATTGCATATGGATACTTTTCTTGATTTTTTTTTGAACACCACCATGTTTCCCAGACATAACACTTGCTCCGTCATATGATTGAGCAATTATGGGAACATCAATTAAGTTATATTTTCCGAGAAAACAAACAATTGCTGATGTCAACGATTCTGAATTTTGATTTTCAAAAACATTGATGAAACCCAAAAAACGTTCAAAGATTTGAAAATGATTGGTATATCGAACGCACAATGTCATTTGTTCTTCTTTAAAACTTCTAAAAAGATATATTTTATTATAAAAAATATGAGGTAATAACATTAGGTAGTTAGTAACTCAGGTATGGTTTATTACCTGGCTTCATCACACATTATAGAAAAAAAACCACATTTCTTTATATCAGTGCATAGTTGAAATTACATTATCTGCGCATAGTTGAACAATTTGATTTTGAATTGCCCAACTTGTATAATTAATAGGTGTTTCATATTTTTTGAAAAAGTCTGTGTTATGTTTAGCTATTAATTTACATGTTTCTAAAAAATTACCTGAAAATTACAAAAACTTTTATATTTTACCAATATTATAATATTGTTTAATTTTGAAAAATAATAATTATAGTATGTATGTTTTTAAATGTTTTACATATTTTTAATAAGATACATACATATTTTTTATATATACCTTGATTAGTAGACAGTTCTTTTTCATCATGACCGCGGAAAGCTAGACCTTGTCTAGATAAATATAATACGGTATATTTCTACTTTACCGGGCACCCTTTTTTTTTGCAATTTTTTTTTTGGTTTGCAACCATTTTGCTGAATATACCAAATGGTGATTAGAACTGCCATGAAGTTGTAATTTTGATTTTGATCCTTTCCCTTTAGAGCCACTAAGCTGTAAATAAAAATAATTAATGTCTATATTTACCTACTAATAACTGTTCACAAATGACTAGGCTATATACAAATATATAATACAGTATGAAAAAATGTACACTCTATTACACCACCTATGTAAAAATAAAAAGTTTAAAAGCATCAGATTTTTAGAAATATTCTCCTCTTTAAATTTAACTATAGTTTGAATTAAATAATCAAAGTTTTAATTTAAATTCTGTAGGTAAAATGTTAAACCTACATACTTTACCTGCCTATAAGTTTCAAATTATAATTTATATCATATGATGGAAGTCACAAGAACCAGATGTAATCTTTTACACATTTCAAAATTAATACAATAATAAACTTAGTTTAAATTTTAAAAACAGTTTAAAATTTACCTTTTTCCAATTGTTGAATCCTATTTTGACAAATGTATCCTCATATAAATGATTTTATAGGTATGTACACATGTACAATATTTACTTAAAACCATATTATATATTAAGATCATTATTATAGTATACAATATTATGTACTTACACGTTTTGTTATGCAGCTCTCCAAACTATTAACTTAGGCACGTGATTACGTATAACAGTCAACAGTCGTGTAATTATTAACTTTTAAAACTTAAAATTATAATAAACATGACGTAGGTATATATACTATATAGCCATATGGTGTGTAGCCGTGTAGGTCTCAAGTTCAGTATTTGATCCGAATATCTTGTGTAATGGTGTATTAATATTAAATATTCATGTGACAATATTATACTCTTTTCAGAATAAGAACGCACCAGATTTACGTAACAAAACCGGTTTTGTCCGTGGCCGCCTGGTTCCTTCTTATTCTGAAAAGAGTATAGTGTGTTGCAACTTGCAGCAGTACATACTGCATAGTGCATAAGCAATAAGCATAGACAAGAATACTAACTGCCATAACTGAATTTCTGCATAGTGCATACGCTACGCTCGCCGGTACCGCGGTCTGCGCCCTGTGTGGCTGTGTTTGTGTTAGTTGTTTTCTGTATTGTCATTTGTCACTTTATCTATAGGAATGGGTTGTGGCGCGAGGAGTGAGGACTGCGGTCGCGGCTAATTCACTGATAAACTGAACCGTTGGTAGTTAATAGTTACATAGCACATAATTTGACGGAATTACCCCTCAGCCGTCAGGGTTTTTATTTTTATTCTATTTGACACTTTGGTCGGTACTGGTGGGTGGGCAAATCGGCAATAGACCGAAATAGTAAATACTAAATACTCAATATTGTGTTCGTGACTTGTGTTACTAAGTAATGAACGTCATGTTCGTTTTATAGAACAATATTCGTACGAACATTCTAATCCAGTGGCGTACTTAGGAATTCGGTTGGGGGGGGGGATATACGTTTTTAGCAAACATGATGAATGTTCATTATCAATACTTCTACTCAAAAACGTCGTGATAAATCACCATGTAATTAATTAATCTTTAATACTTCATAAATGTTATCTTTACGAGCATATTCAGTTTAAGTCTATGGGACCAGACCATACCACTTACGGGTTAATTATTCAAATAATGAATCGTTATATGTACCTACCTTTTTTTTTTTTTTTTTTTTTCGTGGTATCGAGAACCAGAGGGGGGACCGCGTTAGCATTACTTCCCCTCTGGCCCCCATCGTTTATTGAATTAATCAACAACATTACATACTATAACAGTGGGACAATCCCCCACTTGCTATTATTCAACAAATAATTATTTTACAATACTGTACATGGAAGTCAGTCGGCAGGCTCCGCGGCTTGGCGTATTCTCTCCTCCTCCTCTTTGGTTGATAGAATCCCTTCCACCATGATATAGAACTGCCGAAAGGTCTCCTCAGCATTCCTCAGCAACGTCCACTTCTCGTTCGGGTCCGCCGGCAGCTGGTCGAACGGGGGGCCGCATACAATTTCTCCGATGTCGGCTGTTGATGGACTGTGTCCCAGCTGGGTGGCCAGCGGGATCCGGAACGCGCTCCAGTAGGGGCACTCCGTCAGGGTGTGCTCGGCAGTGTCCTCTTGGCTCAGGCACTGGAGGCAGATGGGGCTAGTGGCCTTGTCTCGCTTGTACAGGTAGGCCTGGAAGCAGCCGTGTCCCGAAAGTGCCTGTGACATGTGGTACGTCAGAGGCACTACCGGGACCGTTCTTCCGAGCCAACGTCCCACTGATGGAATGCATCGTCTGGTCCACGACGCCTTTTTGGTGGTCTCCCATCTCCGCTGCCATGCCTCGATGGTTCGGGATCTCTCCTCCCTCTTGACCGCGGCTTTCGGAGGTCGTAGTGTCCCGGGGGCGGTTTCGGCGGCGAGGCGGCACTGGATCCTCTTCCGCTCCGAGCCGAGTAGGTCTGCGGGAACCGTCGAGGCCAGTACTAGGGCGGCCTCGTCCGAGACTGTGCGGTACGCGCGTATGGTCCTCAGCGCTGCTGCTCTCTGAGGGCGTATCAGGTTTGCTCTGGTCCTGGCCGCGACAATTGCTCTGTCGATCCAGGTAGGTGCGGCGTACAGCAGTTGGCTGTCCACCACGGTGCCAAGCAGCTTCCTCTTCCACTCACTGGGGCCTCCTATGTTCGGAATCAGCCTGGCTAGCGCGGCTGCCGTGCGTGAGGCCTTCTTTGTGACTATGTCCACGTGGGGCGCGAAAGTCAAATTTTTGTCTAGGATCACGCCGAGGTATCGGATCATCCCGTAGAGTGTGATCGGGTGACCTCCGATCGATAGCCTCGGGGGGACGTAGGCTCTTCTCCTGGACAAGATGACAGCTTCGGTTTTCTGGTGTGCCAGCTCCAGCCCGTGGCTCGTCATCCACTCGTCTATTTTCAGGAGCACGGGGTTGACCAGGTCCTCCAACAGCTCGCCCGTCACTGCCGTTCCGACGACTGCCAGGTCGTCCGCGAATCCGATGAGCTGGACCCCGGGAGGCACCTCCATCTTCAGCAAGGAGCTGTAGGCCACGTTCCACAGAGCCGGTCCAAGCACGGAGCCCTGTGGAACCCCGCACGTCACAGGTCTAGGCGTCCTCTCGGCTCCGGTCAACAGCGTCCTGTCGGACAGCCACGACCTAAGCATCTCCACCAGGTACTCGGGCGTCTGGATGCGTCTGAGCGCTTCGTCGATCACTGGCCACCTCAGGGAGTTGAACGCGTTCTTCACGTCCAGGGTGACCAGGACGCACAGGCTCTTCTTGCGGGGAGGAGCGGCTGCTTGGGCTGCGATTTCCAGGACGCTGTTGACCGCAGACTCGGTGCTGATGCCCTTGCGGAATCCGTACTGGTTGGGCGCTCTCCTGAGGCCCTCGCGTTCGTCCAGGTGCTTCTCCAGACGTTGGAGCAGCAGCCGTTCCAGTAGCTTGCCCGTCGTGTCCAGCATACAGATGGGTCTGTAGCTCGATGGGGCGTCGCGGGGCTTGTCCGCGCCTTTCCTGATCAGCACTAAACGGGCTCTTTTCCAGCGAGGTGGAAACGTGAGGCCGCCCAGGCAGTCATTCAAGGTCTTCAGCACCGCTTGGCTCTGCGTGGTGACGAGGGCCCTGAGGATCTCGTTCGGGACCCCCGACGGTCCGGGAGCCTTCCCTGGCGAGAGTCTGCGGGCGGCTAATCTCAGTTCGTCGGAGGTAAACTCTGGGACGCTTCTCTGGAACTCCGGAACGCCGGTTTCTGGGTCGAACATCCGGAACAGGTTACAGACAACCGACGAGGGCGCGATGCTCCAGTCCGTGGCGGGAGCTGCCGGAAACAAGGAGTCCGCTATCTGGGCCTCTCTGCCCCTGGAATCCGCTGCGGGGTCGCGGGTGCCGAACTTCTTCATCACCAGCCTATACGGTCTTCCCCAGGGGTCCTTGTCCACCATTGAGCAGAGGTCTGCCCAAGCCTTCGACTTGGCTGCCCGGATCGCGATCCTGAGGTCCCTCTTGGCCGCGGAGTAGCTGCACCTGGCTTCCTGTAAGCCCGGGTGGCCGGCACGCCTTAGACATGCCTGGTACCGTCTTCGGAGTGCCAGAGACGATCGGCGTAGCTCGGCGATCTCGACGCTCCACCAGTAGACGGGACGTCTGGCAGCGGGGCCGGGCCTCTTCTTCGGCATGCTGGCGTCGCAGGCGCCGAGGAGGAAGTCTTCAATGTTGTCTGCAGCTGCTAGGGCCTTCTCCGCGCTTGCCGGCCCCGGTAGGGGACTCAGGCGCGTGGTCGCCAGGTAGAGGCTCAGGGCGTCTGCATCCAACTTCTTCGCAGTCCATCCGAGGAGGTTGATGTATTGAGGCTCCAGACGTGCCTGGTCCTGGTCTGGACTCGCCGTGCTGAATATCACGTAGTTGTGGTCGCTCAGTGACTCGGCTTCCGACACCGTCCAGTCCGACAGAGCTACGCCTCTGTAGAACGTTATGTCGATGACGGAGGTGGCTGCTCCGCGTCTGAACGTCGGAGCGGTACCCGAATTGGCTAGTAGGAGTCCTAGGCTGGAGGCGAGGTCAGAGAGCGCGCAGCCCCTGGGGTTGCTGGATCTAGAGCCCCACTCGATGTGCCAGGCGTTAAAGTCCCCAGCCAGGATGACAGAGGCGTCGCCCCTCGCTCTGATGGCGTTTTCCAGGTCGCCCAGCGCGGCGTTGAACTCCTGCATCGTGGCACTAGGGCGGAAGTAGCAACTGAAAACCGTGAGGCCTCGGAAGGCCATCCAGGCGAACCCGTTCCCGGAGCCCCGGAGATCACAGCTGAGTGTTGAGAGGCGGGGGATGCTCACGGCAGCCATGCGGTCGGAGCTGAAGCACCACCCGTCTTCCTGGCCGTAGCGGGTCGATGAATCGGAGACGATCAGTAGGTCCGCTCCCTCTTCGTCCGCCGTTTGTACCATCAGCTGCTGCGCCGCCCAGCTCACGTTGAGGTTGATCTGCAGGAACTTAATCATTTTGACCGGGTTTGGATCCTGCGGCCTGTCTTCGCGCCGCGCAGGCGCCCGAACCCGGTTTGTGGCTCGTCTTGCTGAGACCGGCCATCTCGCACGCGAGACAACGGTCTTCCCCGGCCACGCAATCCTTCATGAGGTGGTCGGCCTCGCCGCACCTCCAACAAGCGCCCGTCCTGTCTAGTGCCGTGCAGATTCTGGAGTTGTGGCCGAAGGCCTGGCATCTGAAGCACCTTACCGGGGGGAGGGTCCTACTGCGGACTCGGCACATTGTCCAGCCTACCGGGACCTATGTCCAGCCTACCGGGACCTATATATGTACCTACCTAAGATTGTTTATTTAAGTTCAATAAGTTGACATGTATGGCGTGGAGTCTAGGAGAATAATAATGAATAATAAACTAACAATCTTATATTATGCTTACCTGCAACTACCTAAACACATAAGTAATACCACTGCCTAATAAATATACTAAATGAAGTAGTACACAATATGATTGGAAATATATTAAAAAAATTTCGGTAAATAAAAAAAAAATACGGCCTCAGTTGTGAAATTGTATTTGTATTTTATATTACTATTATAGTAATATCACAGATTATGTAAAACTTAAATAATATAAGTTAGTTTTTAAAGACATTTCATCTGCACAAAGTATACATTGTAATGCCTCAGGGGTATAATTTCTAGTTTTAAAATTAATAATATTAAATAAAAAATCATTTAGACCGGGTAGAATTTCAAATTTCGAAGTTGTACGTTTAAGAGTACTGATTGTTGGCAGAGAAAGTGTTGTTTTAATAAAATTATAAACCTTTGGTCCCAAAAAATAAATAGTTAATGCAAATTGTTTCATTTCATGGTCATATCTGTAACCCCCTTTTTTTCTTTCTTTCTGCATTAAATGTGATTTAATAATTAGAATTAAATTTGGAGATAAAAATTTTTGACAGTGATTTAAAAAAGATTCTACAGAGTCTAAATGATCTAATAGATAGAGCCTGTTCTCTAATGTCTTAATATGGTCCTTGGCTAATCGCAGTTGTTTCCTCAACTCCAATTTTCTTGGAGTTGCATTTGAAAGCTGCAATGGAGTTTGAGTCGATGAGGTTGAACTGCTGACAGACAAAGTTGATGATGAACGATCTGGGCTAGAACAAGCTAAAGGTGTAGATAAATCCACGGTAATATCCGCCTCGTCACAACTTGCTCGTTTAGCCAATATGTCATCTAAAACCAATGATCATTATTACTTCATTTTTTTCATTATCAAGAACATTCATACTCAATATTCATTTAAGTTATATCTTACCATTAAAGAGAGTAGGAACAGCATTATCTGTTAATCGGTTTTTAGTAAGAACATTCAAAAACATTTTGTTTTCAAAATGTTCTTGACATATACGAACATCTTTAACCTGAATGTTTTTGTCAGCAAGTTCGGGAATACAATTTTCAATCCACATTGCACGCCTTGTACCATATAAAGTATAGCAGTATAAAATAGTTGCTATGATATATTATAAAATTAAAGAAAACAGAAATCAATTTAAATATTCTTACGTACTTTTCTGAGTCCTTTGGTAACGTAAAGTAACTCAGCGCATTTGAATGTACCGAACTTTTATTAGTGCAGTATTTCACACCACATTTTCGGTATGCAATACTTTTAGAAGTCTTCATAATTCAAATGAAAAACCACTCACAGATGGGAACAAAAATCAATTGTGAATCGGTTTTCCGTAAAAAAATAACAAGAATTTGCGACTCGTGAATGACGAGAATACAACGGCTGAACGGCGTCAAAAAAGTCAGTGATGCGTAGCTAAAAAACAATAATTTCTCATAAAGCCTTATTTTCCCTATTCGTGGTGACACTGATTTGAGGTAGGTTTTGTTTCTTCATATTTTTGAGAATTGCATGGGCTAAATAGGGAGTGCACCATCTGTTTTTATATAATCTGTGGTAATATATGATATTAAAAATTTAAATATTTTTAAATTCGGCGGCCAGTGATAAATGTTATTTGTTGTTTATTCCAAGCCAAACTGATATGATAATTTCATCCATGAAAGTGATATAAACCGTTTTTATTTACTGTCTGGTTTTTTCATTCGATTATTTCAACTGATTTAGATTTTTGATACCGAAAGTACCAGACACGGTCTTAGAAGATACCTAAACAAAAAGAAGATGTCCAACATGAGTTTCAATTTCGGGACACCCAAAACCACAAATCAGCCATTCAGTCCAATGTTTACGATGACTACACCAGCTGCCAATACTCCTTGTAAGTTGATAGTTTTTTATTGTTTATTAATTAGATTATGTCGAGCTGTAATAGTTTTGTGCTAATGGCTAGTAAATAAAGAAAAAAAAAATTAGATTAGACTCAGTGGTGGTAAGTGAAGTTCGTTAACTCGAACTTCGTAGGTTGCAATAACTTTGCAAGGTATGCAGTTGTTAAAATTAATTTTGTGTTCGTGTTTACTCCTCTACAGATAATTGTGCATAATTTTACGGAATTCTAAGTCAATCGCCACCTGACAGTTTTTACTTTTAGATTAGGTACCTAGTGAGTTTTAGTGATGGCAGACAATTGACAATTATTAACCGGGTTGCACTAAACATATTTTAATGAATCAATAGTGAGCTAATGGCCCCTTAAACAATATTCAGTGACCCAAAATTGGTCCATTAAATTTTAGTGAACCATTCAATTTAATAAATTATTTATGAACCCAGCATGCATATTATATCGAGCGTATAATAAAGCTATACTTTTATCAAATTTCATATTTTTAATGATGTTGTAATGAACTCCTATTTATGTTGGTTAGTTAAATATAATATAATGAAAGTAACTTGCTAAGCCAGCAACTGTTTGGAAAGAATTGCCGGGGCAGCCTTTTCTGGCAAGTGCTCGGTGCAGCTATATCTCATGTTGTGAGTTGACGTCAGTCCAATTTGAATGTTTATACATAGAAAATACCCTTAGTTACAAAACCTTAAATTTTTATTCTGTAAACAAAATTTTTGCCAAAGGTAGTGCTTCAATTTTAACTTATAGTATATTATCTTTTAGCAAATTGGATCAAGATGGTACTTTAGAAAGGCCATTTTTCGATTTTCTCAATAATTAATTTAACGCCATGGGTTAAATCACCGAAAAATTACAAAAAACAGGATTTTAATTTCTAACGCTTTTTTTTATCACCATAGAAATGAATAAAATTTAAAAATTTACCTAATTCTCACTAGCTATATTATATATAATTAATGGGTTACTTATTAATACATATTTATGATTCATACATTTTCTTTAATCCTCCCAGAATCATTTTTATAATTTGTATTTAAAATAAATAATAGATCCAATATTATATCTGTTGTATATTTTTGTAAAACTATTTTTATTGGTTATTATCTTTAGTAGTTTAGTACATACCTACATATCAATCACTCAGAAATTACTTATTCTAATTTTGTCTTGGATAAATCAAGTTTCAAAAATGTCATCTGCTTAAAAAATAGTAAATAATTAATTTAATTAATTTATGAATAAAAATTTTTCATTAATAATTTACAGTAAAAAGGAATATAAGTTTGTATCACTATGGGATATTCTTCAAGGCTTAAATGCTATAAAAAAACTAAATAATTAATTAATATATGGTTCTTAAGTAAGTATACTTAAAAATCAGAATTTTAATTAATTCATCATATATATATATAAATGCATGGTGAGCTAAATCGCTCTGTATACACCTCTAAGCCACCAATGGCTAATATTCTGTTTACAACGGGAGCTTAATTACTTATGGTTTATGGTTGTTAAACAGGCATTGCTAGTTGAGTATAATTTGTTGATACTAAAATATTGTCTCCTTTATTTTATGTGTAGTGTACACTATAATATTGTTATTGAAGTTGATTTATTAGCCAAGCTATATGAAATAAATAATTATAAATATTTGGTATATTGGTAGATAAAATTAAAACTTCAGCAACACCTACTTTTCAAGCTTCTATAGATTTTTCATTGAGCATAACTTAATCATTTAATTATTTAATTATTTAGGGGGATCCACTCAAGCTCCAGCTGGTTTTTCATTGGGTGGTACCACACAAGCAACAACTGGTTTCTCGTCGGGTGTTACAAACCAACCATCTACTAGCATCTCATTGGGAGCAACTCCAGCACCTACTGGATTCTCGTTAGCTACAACTCAAGCATCTAATGTTTTTTCATTGGGCACAAATCCAACATCAACGCCTTTCTCTTTGGGTGCAACTCCAACTGTTTCTACTGGTTTCCCATTAGCTAGTACCACCCAAGCACCTACTGGTTTCTCAATGGGCACTACACAAGCACCTACTGGTTTCTCCTTAGTTACAACTCAAACATCGGCTGCCTTACCACAGGCCACAACTCAAGTTTCAAATGTTTTTTCATTGGGCACAAATCAAACATCGATGCCTTTCTCTTTGGGTGCAACTCCAACTGTTTCTACTGGTTTCCCATTAGCTAGTACCACTCAAGCACCTACTGGTTTCTCAATGGGCACTACACAAGCACCTACTGGTTTCTCCTTAGTTACAACTCAAACATCTGCTGCCTTACCACAGGCCACAACTCAAGTATCAAATGTTTTTTCATTGGGCACAAATCAAACACCAACGCCTTTCTCTTTAGGTACATCTCCAGCAGTTCCTACTGGTTTCTCATTAGGCACAACAAGCACTACTGGATTTTCATTGAGCTCTTCTGGAACAACCACAGCCCAAGCTACTACAATCCAAACTACTGCAGCAATTACTACACAAGCTCTACCTATTACATCTCAGTATGTATAGAATTCAATATTTCAATTACAATAATAATAACAAAATATATTTCTATAACAGATCAGATAGTCAATCCAGTGCAGTTCAACCGACTAATTTCCAACAGCTTATTGATTTAATTAACAACTGGACTGTCAGTTTAGAAAATCAAGAAAAACAATTTCTTAATCAAGCAAATGAAATAACCGTTTGGGATAATATGTTGACAAATCAATCTACTAAAGTAATTTATATATAAATAAATAATAAATAATTGAAAATATTAATTAATCGTAACATTGCATTTTTAGTTGGTAAAACTATATGATATTCTGGAGCAAAAAGAAAAAGAACAAGTAGATATTGAAAATGAACTCGACTTCTTGTTATCCCAACAAA
Organism: Macrosiphum euphorbiae; assembly: GCA_949089665.1. Taxonomy (NCBI): domain Eukaryota; kingdom Metazoa; phylum Arthropoda; class Insecta; order Hemiptera; family Aphididae; genus Macrosiphum; species Macrosiphum euphorbiae. The sequence continues at coordinate 27,566,542 of CARXXK010000004.1, read as the reverse complement.
AAGAACTCGAAGATTGTTTAGTTCCACTAGAACAAGAATTACAATCTGCTGAAGTATTAAGTAGCTTGAACAATGAAAGAGAACCAATGTACGGTTTTGAAAGTTATTGGTATTATTATTATTTTTAACCAAATCATATTTTACATAGATATAAAGCGGCTCAAGAAATCGATAACCAAGTAAAACAAATGTCAGGGGATATAAAAGAAATAGTTAACAATTTAAATAAAGCCAACTCGAAAAAAGATTCTGATGATGATGTAAGTACCTATAATCAAAATTATACTAATATAAATAAAACAATTACATTAAAAATATATTTGTATGATTGTTTTAACTTTGGTTTCAGTTGGATACTATTTGTCGAATATTGAACTGTCATATGACAGCATTACAGTACATAGAGCACAATGCTGAAAATTTAAGTGCAATGGTATCTGAAGTGAATGAAGAACATTCCCGTTTCTTAACTGCTGCTAATGATAACTCTTTTATATCTTTTAGGAAATAAATAATATTATAAAATTGATATTAATTATTATTAATATTTCAGTAAATTATCTTCATCCTTTGTGTGTAATCATTAAACATTATAATATTATGTAAAATATGAAAAGATATAAAGCATGTATTAAATATTTATGAAATTTATGCTTGTAATAATTAATAAAAATATAATAATTTTTCAATGAGTACTAAATCATTTGTAATACAAATTATTAATTAATAAATTAGTTGATAAAATATGAATGCTAATGTAATAACTTAGATTTGGTACAATGGAATATATTTATATTTTTTTTCAAGAAACGTTAAGTATATTTAGAGAGATATTTTGGTACATGTTACAATTATTATTATAGTTAAGGGGCCTCGCTACTGCTGTCAATTTTAACTGAAAAGCCTCAAAGTATTGACAAAATTGAAGTCAGTTAACGTTGTCCGATTTTCATTCTGAAAAAAAAATTGAACTCACCAGTAAATTGTCTATAGATCCTACGAAGCACTTTGTAAAAACTAAATTTTATATTATTGTGAACTGTAATTGAATACTTGAAAATATAAACTTTTTTCGTACGATCTACAGACATTTTTCTGCTAAAGTCAGATAATTTTTCAGAATGAAAATCAGACAACGTTAACTAACTTCTATCAAAACAAATGTATGATTTTGTATAATTTGGGTAGTGAAATTTATATGATTATCGACGTATTGACTTGTGCATGCCTGTACGTGAGAGGATACCGGCATTTAATTTCACTCACACTATTTATCATTTACAACTAACACATAGATTCCGGGAGGCAATGACAAGATTAGAAATTGCCTAAATGTTGTCCCATAAATAATGACCGTAGCGAGGCTCCTTTAATTGTTATAAATAATAACCGACTATAGATATTCTAAAACAAAAACTTTATTTTCATTAGTAATAACAAAATAAAACACCTATTCATAACCACCATTATAGATTGGAAACGACATGATAACCAGTCTTGGAAATTAGTGGGAAGTCTTGAAATTTAGATGAAAATGTTGGAAGTCTTTGAATTTAGACGGAATCTTGGAAGTTTGACGGAAGTCTTGGATTTCAGGAGAACATTTTGGAAGTCTGAATTTAGTCGGAAGATTCGGAATTTGAAGGGAAATATTGGAATTTAGAATGGAATTATTAGAATGTGGATGGAAGTCTTTAGACGAAACTGTTGGATTTCTTTGATTTTAGCCAAAATACTTAGAGTTTGAAGGGAAGTCTTAGAATTTAAAAGAAAGTCTGTAATAAGTTAAAAATATGATTTAAAATGAATATGTGATGAATAGTGAGTTAGTTAAATAATATGAGATGCTGAGGTTATATTTTAGAATTATTAATGCATCTGCATGGGAATGTAGTTAATTATTGTTTTAATGCTATATATCTTTGACTCATTACTTAAATATTACTACTAAAAGTGATACTTTATGGAGGGGGTGAGTACGAGAGTTTTTCTTTTAGTTTAAATTTAGGTTGAGCAATACTCGAAGTGTTGAATAAATTTGTTACATACCTTTCGTAGAACTTGCAATTAAGGATTATCTTGCATGATTTTACTTGACAAATACTCAACATTAGACATGAGGAGCATATTGAAATAATATTTTATTAATCAAAAAAGGTATTACAATTAGTTTATTTTTTACTTTTAAAAGAATACAAATATAATATAAAAATTAAAATTTAGTTGAATGAGATTGAGCGAGTGACTGAGTCCCGTTTGTGTGTTGTATGCGTTTTAAAGATGATGGTGTGAGATTCCGCATTTGACCGTTATCGAATTGTAGATTGTGGCATTACTCTTTCATGTGTGTCATTCTAATTTTATGATAATGTATTGATAATTTGTATTTATACAGTTGATGGTAATTGTACTATTTAATTTATTTTCTTAAATCTAAATATAATCTAATAAAATAACGATATATCATCAAACATAGTTACTAGTTAGTACTTAGTAGTATATCATAGGCTGATTGACCATCTAAGCTTAGAATCATTTTTCGTATACAATGATATTATATCGTTATAAAAAAAATGAATTAGAAATTATGAACAAAAATACTACACAAACTTGGTTCATCATTTGTAAAAACAAAACAAAACAATGTGCAAGCACAGAACAAGGTAGAACCAGCCTGCTTAATAAATAATAATATTATTATCTCAATTCTTAAATATTAATATTTCAAACAGCTTAATAATATTCTTATTTTTAATTTTAATAAGCTAAAAGATAGTTTTTTTAGACTTTTTTCATTACTCGTATCTAAAATGAATAATTTTTGTCAGCATGGTTCTTAAACTTATATTTTTATTGTATTTCCTTACTTCATGAAAAATCCTTATTTTGTAATAGGTATCAGAAAGGAGATAGATTAATTGGTCTCAGTGACTTTTAAATTGATGAGTTGTATCAAATAAAGAGAGAATATCATAGTTCACACAAGTCATATTGTTAAATATTGAAAATGTACTATACGCAGGTTAATCTTCACTTTATTTAAAACAAAAGATTTAGTCTTTGTTATATCTTTTATAGCATAATTGTATCCACCGAGCTCATTATTATACCTTAGTTCAGCCACTACGGCAGCGCTGGAATAGGACATAGGTTGGAGTTTGTGTGATGATAATTGTCACACATTTTAGGCGGTGTAGACTGGGGTACGATAAGGTACGAATTACCGATTAACGAAGACAATAATATGACACCACACAAGTCTCTTTTTTTGACAATTTATAAATTTTTTCATATCTATTTTGAGGAATTTACTTAATTCTAAATAATAGCCTAATACAATCGACAGGATGATCCTTAACCGATAAACCTAAAAAACAAACGTCCCTACAAATACAAGCGGCCCACCGGGAAACTACCGGTATCCCGCCTGCCCAGTCCGGCCCTGATCATGATGGAGTAAAACCTTTCAGTTTGTCATGTAAAATTGTAATTTAATTCTTATTCAATATATTTGTTATTACTCACAGCTTCTATGTTTGTATTATCTAGGATCGAACAGTTGCCATTCACTGAACCTACTATACTATTATGCACTAATAATCGATTGAACGCTGCCTGAAATTGGTGACATGTTGGATTGTCATTATATCTATCTTTACTACGTGATGCACTATAAAGTTTCTAAATGATCCTGACTAATCTTGTATGTTATGAAAAATGTCATAAGATTTTTTTAAATTAACAATTTGAATAAGTCAAAAGCACATTTGAAATCTATTTTACGATTAGAATCAATAACATTTGTTTCATATTCAAATTTCGGAACATTTATATATTTTTGAAATTCCTTCATAAAAAGTTGGTATTTTTCAAAATGATCATAATTAATTGCATTATTTTGCAGAATTCTGCATTTGCTTATACCCTTCAAATTTATCATCAACTGTCCGCATATAAAGCAGTGCATCTCCGGCACTATCACTGAATAACTCTGCGGCTAATCTGACATTCATTTTTTCATTGTGAAAAAAATATGTCTATATGTCAATTTTGTGGCTTCTCTCAAACCTTCTTCTTTTTCTTGTGAGTTTTAGTTTTGACTTCCGTGTTCTGTACCAAAAAAATATAAAAATGTTTGATTCTATACTATTAGCCAAAAATGTCAAATTTTTGACTTAAGAGGCAGCTACCCATACATTTGTTGTCTCCGGCTCACACACGCACGACATAGAAAATTATCGTTCACTAGTTTCAATAGTGTGCTGTTAGTTTTGATACTATAGTGAATCGACCTATTGGCTATTATAAAACTTTTAGGTAAGAACATTATCTGTGCTTAAGCGTTGCCGATTTTTCAAAATTTTCATTTTAATTATCAAAAATTAAAAATGCTCATATCTCGATTTAAAATTAAAATATTGAATAAAAGCCAACGCTTAAGCACAGATAATGCTATAATCTAAAAAATGTATAATAGGTCAAATCACTCTAATATCAAAACTAACAGCACACTATTGAAACTAGTGAACGGAAATTCGCTGTGTGGTATATGTGTAAAGCGGAAACAACAAATGCATAGGTAACATCCTCTTAAGAAATTTCTACCATACACTAAAGAATTATATTTGTTATATATTATAATATACCTTCAAATTTAAAGCAGTATTCTCGGAAATTAGCAATTTATTTTTTAATTCATTTATTGTATCCAACAGCGAAGATACTTTTTTTTTGAGACGTTGGTTTCTTTGACTCAATATTTTATTTTTTCGACGAATATTTTTAACAGTATTTCTTATTATACAAAGATTATTTTTTGTTCTTTGTGGAGATGAAAAATCTTCATCACGTAAATCCCCTAGTCGGCTGGAACTCCAAATTCTTCTTGTTTTTTTTTGTGGAGTCTTCACTTCTTCATCTGTACAGAGATTAAACAGAAAAGGCTGGGACGTTTCAACAACATTTTCCTTTTCATAACTGGAATTTAAATTTTATATTAGATATTGGTAACTAAATAGCTGTTAAAAATAAACCTTTTTGTCCTAGAAGTAGATGGTGACACATCAGGAATCATTAAACACGGACTACTTATTGATGCATTATTAGCATAACCGCAAGCATAACTATGTTCCTCCAATAATTTATAATTACTAAAAAGCAAAAATATATTATTAGTCAATTTTTAATATTTTAATTATTTAGGGATCCTAACCTGGTTGGTACTGCAGTTGATCGGAGAATATTATGATTGTTGGTAAATATAAAATCATTAGCGCTACTAACTCCGTCACTTAAATCCCCTATTCGACTTGAACTCCAAATCCTTCTAGTTTTTTTTGGTAGAGTTATCACTTCTAAATTTGTCCAGTGGTTAAACAGAGGTGGCCGGGAAGTTTCAGAGTTTAAATTTTCATAACTGGAATTAAAATTTTATATTAGATATTGGTAATTAAATGGCTGTTAAATAAAAACCTTTCTGTCTTATAAGTAGATGGTGAACTAACATATACATCAGACATCAATAAACACGGACTACGTAATGATTCATTATCAGCATAACTATGTTCCTCCAATAATTTAAAATTACTAAAAAATAAAAATATATTATTAGTCAATTTTTAATATTTTATTTTTTCAAGAATCCTAACCTGGTTGGTACTGCAGTTGATCGGAGAATATTACGATCGTTGCTAAATATAAAATCATTAGCTCTAAAATGTGCGCTACAAACTTTCTTCCAATTTGATATTGATGTTAAATTAAGTGCATTAAGCCACATGGTTCTTTTAGATATATCTTTTGGAAATCTAAAAATAATATATTTTCATTACTTATTATGTTCAATATAAAAATGTAGTTGGCATATAATAAAGGCATACTAACGAATGAAAAGAAACATTTTTATTATTATTTCTGGTATTGTAGCACACACAACAAATTTGGACCATTGTTGATTTTTCAGTAGGCAATATTAATAACAAAACTTCACCAACGTAAAACTTAAAATTGAAAGTTACACTGGTTACCATAGACTACCCTAGTTAGTAGTTACAGCATGACAATTTATAAGTTACAACAAATTTCAAAAGAAATTTTTAGTTTTTCTATTCTTAAATTCTTATCGGTGATATCAAAACTCAAAATAAAATTGATATTATCACAGATTATAATATTATTTTGTTCTGTGATATTATTATTATTTAAATTTTTTATTTGAACATAACCTAACAATCTTCCTCTTGCGGTAGGGCTCTTTAAGAACAGGTAAAGACAGCTGCCATTTTCTTTTCAATTGGAATTAATACAGAATGAATATACATTTTACAAATATTTATCAAAACAAGTACGTCTATAAAAAATAGATAATCGTTCAAATATATAATAATATGTTCCTACCTTTATTCATTAATTACCCATGGCTAAATAGTTATTTAGTCATTACCCGCTGTCTTTACCCGTCTCTATTATATCATAGAGCCTTACTTGCGGGAGTGAGTTCTTTAGTTATACATTTAAGACCACGACCACAGGATATATAGAAATACCATTATACTTGTCTATTAAAAATTCGTATTTTGATATAAGCACATAAGCATTAAGCACAGAACAATATAGAAGCGAAACTCGATCAGCTGATTGGGGAATTGGTTACCCATGATCTGAATTCTGAACCTCTGAATCTACGAAAAACATGGAATTAGTTCCCGCACCAACATAATGTTAGACCCGCATATTATGAAATCGGTTCCAAGTCTAAGGCGGGATACGGGACGCGGGGTCGGCTTGTTTACCATTCCCTATTTCACGTATGCCACGCCCTCCTGAAGACCGTGTTCAAGGCCGCAATCGCAAACGCACGGAGTTTCGTACAATCGTACCCCTGACATAAGTCTATGAACCTGATTTTACCAACATTTTAAACATTTTAACATTTTACGATACAAACAAAGAGAATACGATTCTCCGAGCTGCCACGAATCACGATTGTATAGACATATTAATTGTATTAACAATTAATATATTAATTTATTATTAACATGTTAATTGACTTATTGATATGTCTATGCGCGATTGTCACGTGAAATAAGTTTGGCAAATGCCAAGTTGGCTTAAAAAAAAATTGTGGAACAAATGATAGTGATTCTCGCATAGGTCTATTATAATCATAGAACAATAATATATATGTATAATATTGTAGAACAGTATATTTATATATATATCTATGGATTCTCGTAATCATCAATCCTTATCACTGCTATCGGAATCGGAATATTTTATCTATGGTTATCGTCTTATCACAAAACAGTCTGTAGTTGTCAATGATAATATAATACATGTATTCCATGTATTATCTATGGTAGTTGTAGACTGTAGTCATTAGTCATAAATCCATAACTAAATTTTATTTATTGGTCATGCATAAATCGAAGTTCAGTCGACTTTACTTTTCAGTTTTGAACTTTTCAAATAAGAATACAATTAATATTTTATCAAATTATAACCTTCCAGCACTGTAGAGGTCTTTAAAGTGCCCTATGCCCCTATAAAAACAGGTGTAGTCGTCACAATATACCACGCTTGTTGCTGCTTCTAATCAATCGTTTGACCGACATACTTTCACGCTTACGTAATTTTCATTTGGCTTGGTAAATATTATTTGGTAATATTTTGATAAAATCGTAACCCATTTATTTATTATGAAAATACTTTTCTTTTTTAATGACTACCTCTTCTACAATTAATTGTTTATTGTTTATTGCCTGATTTCATAGGCGCTGAACGCCATCAAAATTGTAACGATGATTTGGTAGGTTGATTGTGAGTCAAGAAAAGAAAAACCAAGATCATCGTCCAATGAATTCTGAAAGCCCTCAGTCGATTGGCGTGTCATTTGCCGGTAATGTTGGTGAAAAAATACCGTTAATGAATCGCCGCCGTCAAATGTTTGACTATTTCACTCGTATGTTTGGAAACTCGAATGCTGGCTCAGAGGAAACATCCAAAGATGGCTATGTTGAGTTTGGCAATATTGGGGAGGCAACCAGTGGCCGTACGCTGGGACCGTTTGCTGGAGTGTTTGCACCTGTCTGTCTGTCCATGTTCAGTGCCATGTTGTTTCTGAGAGTGGGTACGCTATTAAACATTCACACCTATTAATTAATTTATACATATTTTAATAAAACACTGGAATATTGACAGCTGTTGTAATTTGTTTGCTTGTTTATGTTGTTTAGGATTTGTTGTTGGAAATGCTGGCCTCATTGAGACACTATTTCAATTTGCCATTGCTTACACAATTATTGTTTTCACTGTTATGTCTGTCTGTGCTATATCAACCAATGGTGCTGTTGAAGGAGGTGGTGCTTATTGTATCCTTTGGTCTTTATTTTCATGGCTTATTAATTATTATTTATTTTACTTTATAAAACTGTTTTACTTGATAATTTACTTTCTCATAATTATGAATATTATTTCCTTAGAACAGCATAAACAGTTATGATAAGTAGAACATTAGGACCAGAACTTGGAGGATCAATAGGAACATTGTTTTTTTTAGCAAATATTGTTAGTAGTGCTCTCTGCCTTACAGGATGTGTAGAAGGACTGATTGATAATTTTGGAGAATCTGGTATATTAAGTTTTTAAATAAATATGCAAACTTCTTTCATATTGAAAATTTTATAGGCTGAATAACAAATACACTCATAATTTGATTATATTATCTGATTTTTATATATTATATATGTATAGGTTGTATAAGTATATGTATATACAATATTGACTAATCACAGTAGAAAACTTTTATTACAATTTTTTACTTTGTTTATAATATAAATATACTATAATATGTACTTGTTTTTAGGTTATTTAATGCCAAAAGATAGTTATATATTAAATGATGGCCATTGGTGGAGGTTTACTTATACATCATCATTAAATTTCCTGAATTTACTTATCTGTTTAATTGGTGCAACATTATTTGCTAAAACTACTGTGATCATATTTGCAATAGTTGTGATATGCTTACTATCATCAGTCATAAGTTTTTTTTTGAAATCTCCACTACAAGTAAAAAAAAATGCCAATGAAATACATACAAAATAAAAATTGATTGATCATTGTTTTTAGATTGAAGTGCCTGCAGCAAACACTTTTGTAAATCAAACTAACACCACGGTCTTATTAAACTACACTGGTTTTAGTTTAACTACTTTTTCTGAAAACTTAGGCCCAAGGTTTGGTAATGATTATACATCAAACAATATTGCTGTAACCTTTTCAACAGTGTTTGGTGTACTTTTCTGCGGTGTGACTGGAATTTTAGCCGGAGCCAATATGTCTGGTAAAAAGAAAATATTTTTTATTGTTAAATAAAAGTATGTACAACATTTCTTAAATATGTTTATTTTTTAGGAAATTTGAAAAACCCATCTTATAGCATACCTCGCGGAACATTAGGTGGTGTACTGTTTACATTCATATCATACATTAGTTTGTCCATTCTTGTTGCTGCTACATGTTCAAGAGATTTACTTCAAGAAAACTATGTATTCCTAATGCCCATTAATATTTGGCCTCCATTTACTTCTATTGGTATATTAACTGCCACATTTTCAGCAAGTCTTAGCTGTTTGATTGGATCTAGCCGAGTGCTTGAAGCATTAGCAAAGGATTGCATTTATGGTAAGAGTTGTTATATTTTTATAATCCTATTATTAAAGATTATTTTAATACTTTATACATAATATTAGATATGTTTATTAAGTAATTTAAATGAATAAATATTTTTTATCATGTACTCTCCAGACATGAAAGGGTTCATTATAAAAAACATAAGACTTAACTGTTATAACAGAAATATTAGTTTAGGTAGTATAAAGTATAGAAATAAAGTAAGAAATAAGATCATAGATAGAAACACACAAAGAATAATTTTTTCCAACAAAGCTTAACTTTATAATCTATTATCTAAAATATTATATTATTACATAATTTAAATAAATAATAATAATAAAGTAAAGAAAAAATATAATAATTATTATTCAAGTTTTTAATAAGCTATGATTGCAAAAAAAATCATTTCTATATCATAATTAGGGTGTTAAACTATTCATTTAAAAAAATTCAATAAGTTTTTATGTTGTTTTTCATTGTTTTATTCATTTTTACATTCTACTTTCTTTAAAATACCTAAATTATGAGACTAATTGCATTACTATCATATTTAGTTTTTAAAATACTAATATTGACCTGTAAATTATAATTAACTGCACATTAATATTTTGTAACCTGACTCAAATACGTAATTTGTTAACTTATACACAATACAACTTGACAGTTAAATATTAATTGTGACTTATTATAGAACAAAAGCAAATAAGTACAAATTAAATTAACTAAATAATAATAGTGTCAGTGTTATTTCTTATTCTTATAGGTAGAGTTCAAAATTGTATGATTTTACATAATATTGGTATTGAATATATGCAAGTGATGAATGGGAGTATTAAATATTGTAATTAAGTATCCAAAACAAACCATTTTCAGGTAGATTGTTGCAGTTTGTTAATTATGGTGTGTGGCGTTCAAATCCTATAGCCGCAGTTTTATTTTCGTGGTTATTAGTACAAATGATTTTATTTATTGGATCTCTTAACTTAATTGCTCAGCTGAATTCAATTCTATTTTTACTTGCTTATGTAGCACTAAATTTGACTTGCCTTGGTTTGGATCTCACATCAGCCCCTAATTTTAGGTATTTATTATTATTTATTTTTGTTATTCAATTTACATTATACAGTGTAACAGGAAGACCTGACAAAAAAAAAAAAAAAATTGTTTTCACTTAAATGTATGACAAAAATTGTGAAAATGATATTGCTAGTAAATAATTTAAAAAATATACTCATGTTAAGAAGTTTCCAAAAAAAAATATTTTGAAAAAGTTATTACATTTTAAATTAATTTACTCAAAAGAATATTGATATTTTAAAAAAATTCTAAAAAATGAACAACTTGACTTAGATAAATTATTTTACCATTTAAATTGTTCTTTTAATCAGATTTACGAATTTGCTAGGTATTTTGAATTTTTAAAAAAATTTTAATCAAATTTTTTATTTTTAGTAGTTATAAAAAAATAAAAATTTTTATATTAAACATAACCATAATTTATATATAAAAAAAATAATAATACTAAATTTATTGATTACCACAAAAGTAAATTTATCTGTCAAGCCTTTCTGTTATAACCTGTATACTACTTAAATTAATATGCATAATGATAAATAAATCTTATACTTTTCAATTAATCTCATTTTGATGATTAGGCCATCTTTCAAGTATTTTTCTGCATGGACCTGTTCCTTTGGACTAATGGGGAGTGTGATAATGATGTTTGTAATAAATCCATTTTATGCCTCCACCAGTTTTGGATTGTGTTTATTACTTATACTCTTATTGCACTTCTTCTCTCCATGTGAAGCTTCTGAATGGGGATCAATATCTCAGGCTCTAATATTTCACCAGGTATGATTACCTCTTTCTTAGCTGTTAGAAGACACCACACCCGCATGTATTGTGTCTATCTTACAAACGTAGAAGATGACAAATGTTATGTTCACATTAATACATTTTACTCTGTAAGTTCTAAAATTAGAGAGAATTTACCTGTTATAAAATGTAACACATTGACTTCCATGTGATTGCCAGCAGTCATGTGTAATCCTCAATTTGTATACAATTAATTGTGACCGGCGGCGTCCTTAGTCATTTCTACCACATCATATGACCGCCCGCGACCGTAAATTATTATGGTCTAAAAAAAGCGCTGTGGCATAGTTAAATGTAATAAACATTATTTTTATTTTTATTTGTTTTTTTTTCAAATTTATACACATTTGGAATTACTCTGAAAAATATTCGGTACTTTTCTGTTATCCCTACTACCGCTCGATGTCGCGACTACCGCGATTCTCAATTCTGTTATCTCGACTACCACGCCGGTGTCACGATTTCCGGACGCGTATTTACAGATGCTACTTGAGACTGGCCAATAGATCCCAAATTCAGTTAAAACAAATTTATTTTACGGATACTACTCGAGTCTGGCCACTATGTAATATACCGCTATACTCAAATAAAGACTCATAAAGTTCAATATGAAAGCTGTTACGCAGACTGGCCACTATGTAATATACCGCTATACTCAAGTACAGTGTACAGTGATGCCATGCTAGGGGCACTCGTCGCTACGCTCCTCGGCGCCGTCGCTCCGCTCCGCCAAATCGAAAATATCCCCCGACTTGCTGTGCAACACCTCGTCAAGTTTTGAGTGGTTGTGCGGTGGTTACCCTATAACTTGACGAGGTGTTGCACAGCAAGTCGGTGGATATTTTCGATTTGGCGGAGCGGAGCGTAGCGACGAGTGCCCCTAGCATATATAGTACTATAGTAGTCGAGATAACAGAATTGAGAAGTCGCGGTAGTCTCGGCACCGGCGTGGTAGTCGAGATAACAGAATTGAGACTCGCGGTAGTAGGGATAACAGAAAAGTACCGAATATTTTTCAGAGTATTTGTTTTAACTGAATTTGGGATCTATTGGCCAGTCTCAAGTAGCATCTGTAAATACGCGTCCGGAAATCGTGACACCGGCGTGGTAGTCGAGATAACAGAATTGAGAATCGCGGTAGTCGCGACATCGAGCGGTAGTAGGGATAACAGAAAAGTACCAAATATTCTTAGTGTACCGATAAATTTATGACTGCTAGCAATCACACGGAAGTCAACTTGTTAAAAGTAAGATTATTATCTTGGATATCTCTGAGACTTATTAAGAAGAAAGTTATGACCTTTTTGAAACTGCACATTTTTTGTACCTAGCTTACTCAAAAATAATAATATTAATAAAATCCTTTAAGGTACCCTAGAAAAATAATCTTACCTTTAAATGTTATCGTGGGTCAATTCACTCTAATTTTAAGAATAACAGTAAAATGGATTATTGCAAAATTTGCTATGATGTAAGTTTGTAAGATGGAGAAAACACATGCGGGTGTGGCGTCCTCTTAATTATAAAAATTGATTAAACTGTATTATAATTTGTCATCATAGGTCCGCAAGTATCTGCTTTTGTTAGATCCGAGAAAAAATCATATAAAATTCTGGAGACCTCAAATGCTGCTAATGGTTGCTAATCCTCGTTCATCTTGTCCAACTATAACATTTATTAATGATCTGAAAAAAAGTGGTTTATTTGTGTTGGGACATGTCAAAGTTGACAAGGCAGAAACAAATTTAGATTATACAGATAAGACCATCTCTTCCTGGCTAACTCTAGTTGATCATGTGAAAGTAAAGTACATTAAAAATAGCTATTTTATACTGTTTTTGACTAAGTCATATTAATATTATGGCTCAATGGGATTAATCTAGGTAAAAGCGTTTGTTGAACTGACTGTGGCCAATAGTGTACGAGAAGGACTACATCATCTTATAAGGTTATCTGGTATAGGAGCAATGAAGCCAAATACTGTTGTAATGGGATTCTACGACAATAAAGTACCACTTGACTATTTTACAAGGTTAGTTAATTAAAAACTCTAAAACTGGATAAAATTGTGTAAACTGTATGTATGTTATAGATTAGATTCTGTTTATAAAACTTCTTTATTCCAAGGAATAACAACTAATGACGAAAAATTCCCTTTGAGATTACCCAACGAAGAAAAAAATTTATCTACATCAGAATTTGTATCAATGATCTGTGATATATTTCAAATGCACAAAAATATATGTATTTGTCGACATTTTGATTTATATAACAAGACTGATATTGTCAAGTATGATTATTTGTTATATGATTCATTTTATAATTTAATTTTTTATGAACAATGTCTATTTATTTAGAAACATTAAGTACAAGTATATTGATGTTTGGCCTGTTAACTTCTTTGGTCCATCGATGAATGATGCGTATGACACTAGCAGCTTGTTTATGTTACAGTTATCATGCATTATTAAAATGATTGCTGTGTATAAAAAACACACATTGAGAGTTCACTTGCTCAACACTATTGATATTCAAAGTCAAAGAGTGCAGCTAAAACAGCTATTGTCTACACTACGCATTAAAGCTACAATTCATGAAGTAATTGCATACTGTTAAGGACAAAATATTACAGTTTCAACTATAAATGTATGATTTTTCAGGTACAAGAATGGTCACAGATTGATCTGACAACTTTAGACAGTGATAAAAATACATATATTTCAAGGTGATAATTACTTTTATTTTTTATTTGTCTACAATTTTATGATCGACATAACTAAATACTATGATGGTTTTATGTATTGTAGGGTGAATAAACTGATTAAAAATCAGTGTGCTGAAACTGCTATATGTTTTGTTTATTTGCCAATGCCCAAAGAATTACGGGGATCAGATTTACAAAATGTAAGTTATTTGAACTCACTTACTGATTTGACCAATAACCTACCACCTACAGTTCTTGTACATGGAGTGAGTGCTGTTACATCCACAACCTTATAATAAATGTATTATTATTAGTGAATATTACTAAAATATTATTCTCTTTATTTATCACATAATTATTTTTGTATTTTGATTTTTGAAGTATCTAAAATATGAATTAATATTAATAATTCAGTCATTGAAAAAAATATTATCTAAACTAATATTTAAAGATTTTTTTAATTTTATGTACTCTATATATTATATTTTTATAAATGTAAGGCCGGATTGCATTAAAAATATTTAATTTGGTTAACGAAATGTAATGAACCAATCATGACAATCATTTGAAAACTTTAGCTCAGTCACTATTGATTCATTAAATATTTAGTAATTACTAATTGCTTATGCAACCCGGCATATTTATTGTGATACTGTTAAATTTGTAATATGAATATTTTATACAATAAAACTATTTAATAATGAATATTAAATAACTTTATGATTAGGTTACCTCAGTCTTCAAGTTTGTTCTAGTAAATAAATTATGGTTGTAAAATATTTGCAGAACTTGTAAGAAGTGTTATATTACAATTTACAGTATTAAAAATAGTGAGCGACAGTGCCATCTGAAGATGTAACTAACACAGTAATCTATTTATGGTAGTTTGTGCAAACAACAGATGCTAATTAAATTCAAATATAATGATACTAAATCATTGTAGTAAAAATGAAATGCGCAATTTTTAAATTAATAAACAAACAAAATGTTTTCAAGTTAATTTTGTGGTGTAGAATATGGAAAAAATAAACATTAATATTTTTCATGTAAACTAATGATTTTCACATGTTGTTTAATCGAAACAGTGCATAATAGAAATATTTACCTAATGAAAGCATATAATATATAAGCATTTAATATTATCATAAATCAACAGTACAATTTTACTTGAAACAGTTTATATAATACATTTTATACTAAATATAATTTAAAATAAACTACAATCAATTGAACAATTTTAATAGATTTGATTTTAGTTTTTAATTTATAACTGCATGATTAGTTAAAAATAAATATAATTAATTACAATGTTTAGTTGTATCTAAAATCCTTATTATTATACAATTGCATAATATTTATAAAGAAGAATTATTATAGCTTAATACTTATTAAAACAAAATACTTAAGTTATTTTATGGGTTATTCGTTTTCTCTGATCTTACTAATCAAGCATAACTTTTTATTTAATACACTGTTTTCATCGTTAAGTTTCTCTATAGATTTCTTGTACTGGTTACACTCTTTCTCAAACTATGATATAGGAAAAAAAAAATTTTTTTTAATTGTTACTTAATACTTTGTTGTGATATTGATTCTCACCATTTTAGATACCATCTCTTGGCGATTAGCCAATTTCAATTCTAGTTCTTTAATTTCATCATCCAATTTAGAATCTTTATCGTTGAAATACTTCCATACATTATCTATTTTATCTTGTAACATATTTTCTTAAACATTAAACATTGTAATATTATTTATATATTTTTAATTGACAACATTTTATAAAGTATTAATATTACCTTCAAATTCCAATCCTTTTGTTAATGAATATTTTTCCAATTGATCTTTGCGCTAAATATTTTTTTTTAGAATTATCAATTTGACAAATAAATAATGTTAAGTGATAAAATATACTGTGCAGTTTAAATTAGGTATATCTTATCAATAATTTCTAACAAAACTAAATTTAATGCATTTATTACTCATTCAGTCAGATAAATTTAAACACAAATTACCATAAAATTGCATTTTATATATTATAAAAAAATAGACTGAAACTATAAAAATAAAAACAATTAAAATTTTTATTCCATAATTATTTAGTTCTTAATTTTCGAATTATTAATTATTAATTTTGCTGTAATTTATATTTATTATTGCTAAGAATAATTTATAGCAAAGATGTATTTCTATTTACTTGATTTAGAACTTCAAGATGGGTTTTTAAAAATTCATATTGTTCTGAAATAATAAGCGTAATACCAGATTAAATATAATATTCGATTATTAAAAATTAAAATTACATATTTTCATAAATGTTCATAAATCAAAACATGTTGATGATGCATGAATTGGCTTAGTCGGTCTATGTTCAATAATAATATCAATTAAAATACTAACTACTTTTTTCAAATAATTCTTCCACATCCATTTCTAATTTACACTTTAGTTCGTCAAGTTCGGTTTTGTTTTTTTGTAAATTGTTTATTTTGAAATTCAATTTTGATAATTGATTACACAGCAACAACTTTTTTTTATCCAGTAAATTTGATTGCTGCATTAAATTATCCCAAAACTATAAAAACAAAAGTTCTTTAGTAAAAATGATAAAATATTATTACAACCACTTTTTGGTTATTTTATATAAAATCTGTCATCATCAAAATAATTATGTTAAATACATAATACTGAATCTAATTTTTTGTCATGCCTGTACCGAAAGTGTATTTGTTGATGCCAGTTGAAGTGTTGGAGAGTTACCTTTTTCCGTCCAGTAGAGAATAAATATTTTTTTTGGGCAATGGACGGAAAAGCTAATTTCCAAATCAGATTAATAATGGTATATTATAAATTAATGCAATTATACATTTTTTACTTTTTCTAATAGATATATCAAAAATTATAGCTAGTTGGTGAGTAACGCTTACTTCTCCCTATGCCCTATGGAACAGTGGCGCCAAAGTCAACTTTCTTTTTATAATAATTATAATTTATTCATAATTCAATTGTGATCACTACCATCAATTTTTCTAACACACCCCACCTCAGCACCTCAGATCTAGTGACGCAAATCATTTTTTTTTCGCACGCCGTCATTAATCGTTATGAGTAAGGCCAACAACTATATGCCCTAAAAATCTATTAAATATGTATGCTGTTATACCCTAAAAATTACTAAAATATGTCCTTAAGATATGCGCTAAAAAAAAAAAATGTTATTGTAAAAATGATTAAATGATTTAATTTTTTTATGTATTATACAATGTATACCATAATACAATTGTTGCCAAATGAATGTATATACAAAAATTGAAAAATGTATGGTATTAAAAATGGTATTAAAAATGGTATTAAAAATGGTATTAAAAATTATAAGATTAAAATTAAATTAATAAGTAATAAATAATAAAAAAAAAACATTCATCAAATAATAAACGTTTTAATTTTTACTTGATTTTATTGCATTGAAAAATTAATGATTTGGATAAGTTTTCAAACAGCATTGAGAGTCTATTGTCCGCCAACAAATTTTTTTAGATTGGAAAAGAATATATTACATCAACGGATGTAATAGGTGCGTATTTATAATGCAACAAATCGTTGCTTGTCAGATCTTCTGGGATACCTACTAACGTGGGTACATCCCCAGATAATACTTTAGAAATTTTGGTAAGAATATGAACAATTGAAAACCATTATTTTTTTTTAAAAACATCTATTTATTAGATAACCTCTTTTCATAAATGAGTTGAAATACTCATAATAAGGTATATGAGTGAAACAAATTAATATTTTGTAATTCCCGAGTTTATAAGATCTTAAATATGCTCCAAAAATATACTATAAATGCTAAAATATGCCCTAAAAATGCAAAAATACCATAATATGCAAAAATATGCCAAATAAAATTTCGTATACAGCATCGTTAGGTTATAAAACAAATTTTGGTATAAACTAGCAATATTTTTGAAAAACCAATAAAAATATGCAAATGCACACAAATGTTGGCCCTAGTTATGAGTTTTCAAACAATATAACTATTAATTATATTTATAAATAACCTCTATCGGCTATTATAGGTGTATTAGATTCCACCTTTGTACCATAAACACGCATACTACATAGGAGGTACCTACTGGCTACCACCAATTTTTTTCTTTTTTTTTTTTGGTGGGGGGCACATCAACACGGTACCGACGTCTTGTGGCCGCTGCAAGTAAGCCGGTCGGCCAGACGCCAGACAACTATAAGATGGTTGCGCGTGAGACCGCTCTACTATTTCGTGACATCGAGTTTACCAATTCACTCTAGACCAATTATTTTACACATATTCTTTTTTTGAGGGGGCGCATAAAGATTTTAACACATCAATGAAAAATAAATAAATAGGTAACATAAAAATAATTTGCAATTAAATGTTATTGTTCTTTCTTCCTGCACTAAACTTATAATAGTAGTTTATAAAGTTAAATATTTATCTACATTTTAAATACATACTGAAATACCAACTTTATTGTTGAAAGGTGAGATACATAGGTAGTAACTAGTAGGTACTCTGGAATTCTGGATACTGAATCTCAGACCTTGTTGGGTACCAGGGTTGATATAATGTCCCTATTACAACTTACAAGGCCATAACTGGGGGGGGTCTAGGGGTCAGGACCCCCCTCAACATTTTTAAAAGTAGAAAAGAGTTTATATTTTGAACTTAAAAATGATAGGTGTCCAGTCTCCATAATATTTTTTAAAAATGTGTGTGTACATAGGATACTTTAAAAAGGACAAACCTATATCAAAATGAATATTTTTAAGTTTATCTATAACACATGTCCCATGTGTGACCTTTAAAAATCGTCTCACCCCTCTGTTATCTTGATCTAAACCCACTCCCTGTCATAATATAAGTACTAGTGTCGAGTAACCTACTATTACACATAACTTTATTAAATGTAAGTAAGTACTTGTTTGTATTGAAGAAATCTTTTTTCAAGTTCTCGAGCTTCATTGAATAATGTATCACCTTCCATCGTACAATCTCGATAACTTTTACAAGGAACAAAAAAGAAATTTATAATTAATAGTATAATAGCATAATAGGTATATATACATTGTTTTTGGTTCATTAAAGTCAAAGTCAGGGCCGTATTTAAGGGGGGGCAAAGGGGACATTTGTGCCAATTTTTGAAACAATTTAGGGGTGCGGCCAGGCGCCGTTGTATATTATATAAATAACATTTCTTTTTTTTTTTTGTAAGAATTTTTTAGAGTTCCTATACTTGGACTTTTTGCATTGCATAACTATACGGCCATTTGGCGTCATATACTCATTTTAATATTTTATCAATCAATGATAACTATTAATTTTTGTAATTTTTTTATAGACTACATTTGTATGTTTTCATACATTTTGACAATAATTAAAATAATTTATCATCATGATCTGTGTTCTTAACAGTTAACAACATTTTAATAATTTAAGAACTACAACTAAACAATTAAAAAAGTGGATAAGTGGATGTCGCTATGCTGTACAGTAGGTTACAAGTTGGTCACTGTAATGGATGGTGTTAAATTTGAATTCAATGATATAATATCATTGTATAAAAAAACGATTCTGAGCGAAAATGGTCAGTCAGCCTATGATATTACTAAATACTTAATACCTTCTACTTCAACTTTATAACAATTATATGTAAGGAGCCTTGCATTAAATTTTCACGCTTTTTTACCCTTTAATGTTAAAAATTAGTTAACTAAATTGTTAAATCAATACAAATATATTTTGTAATTGTATAACTTCTTGACTTCAAAAATTGTATTATATAACATTTTTGGTACCTACCTACTTTCATCCTGCGCAAATTCACAATTGATGGATCTTTAACCTTTTTGAATTCCATAATTATTTTTTACCTAACATTTTGGCGAAATTGAGGTATTCCCGTTTGACAACCCTTCGTATATAGGTACCTACCATATACTGTCGTGGTTAAAGTATTAGGGAGAAAAACAGGGCCACATTTAAGGAGGGGCGCTGGGTACAACTGCCCCGAGCGCCAGTATTTTAGGGGCGCCCATATTTTGTGGTCAGAAATTTGGTTACTTGTGAATTATTAAAATGTTATAATTTTAATTATTTTAATAACAGTATTATATAATATAATTTAGTTTAATAGTATTGTGTATACAGGGTGTCCCGTGAGGATTTACCTATTAGCTGTAGAGGGGGACTCGTCGCCCGGACAAAAACCGGTTTTTTGCCGTTTTACTTATTAATTAAAAAAATTATTAAAAATCAGGAAATTAATGAAATTAAAATGTTGAAACGTCAATATTTTCAGAAAAATGAACTCTACAAAATGGCAATCTTCAATATTTTTTTAAATAATTAATTAAAAAAATAATTTTTTTAACTTTTTTACCAAAACATAAAAAAAAAATAAAAAATTAGTTATTTGTAGTGCTTACCTCTGTGAGTCTTAATAAAAGAAAACAGAATTACGATATCTCTATAATTTCAGGAGATATCGCAATGAGTAAATCCTCACGGGACACCCTATATAGTATTATGCTGTTTGAAATTTTTTCAATTAATATTAATTTGCATAGTTTTATACAATTATATTTTATTTATTCATGAAGTACCTATAACCTACTTAAATATGTTTAAAAAAAACAACTTATACTATGGATTATAAGCAAGGTTTAAGTGAAATTATTCAAATGTATCTTTACGGAGAGAGGATCAAGCAATTACTAGACAAATAGACACTATTTTTAAAAAAAAGCACACATTGTAAAACAAATATTTTTGCTGTTCTCAAAATCTAAAAAGGTTAAGGAGGATCTATCTCCCAGGGGCACAAAATGTCTAAATGCGGCACTGGAGAAAAATATATATACAAATCAAAATCTATAAAATGTATGATACTCAGTTTTAGAAAAACCGATTTGGACATTTTGTTTATGTTTTCATTATTTCAGATACCTAGGTACTATAATAACATTATGGGACCATTGATTATAATTAAACTTATTAAATAATATAATATGAAAATGCAGTTGAGTATGAGGGCCTGGAAAGATCACGTCTATGTTTTTTGTAGCTGTGGTGTTATCATAATTTGTTGTATCAATGTATCATTATATCCATTCTTGGGAAATATTTTTATAGACATTTTAAATTCAAATTTTAACGAAATTGGATATTTAACGAAAAATAAAGATTTTTTAATCTAAGTATTTTATTAAAGTATAAAACATTATTCGTATAGGGACTAGAAACATTTTCTATTCCAACCTACATTATAATTTTCCTGTATCTATAGGTGATATTATTATTTTTTAAATATTTTAATTAATTTTAGGCCATTTATATCACGAATCTGTTTAGTGTTTACACCGCGTTATGCGGTACCTACATAACTATTAGGATAGTATATTATAATAATAATATGAAATAATATAATATTATTATTATGATTATTTATTACCTACCTAAAGGTAGATATACCATTTGAGACATTTTTGACAAAAATTAATAAAATTCAACTTACCGCATTAAGTAAAGAAAAATAAATTGCTAATTGTAATATAAATAAACTATAAAATATCCTTAGAATTAATAGAGGCTCAGCCGCTTATAGGTATAGGTACACCGTACACACCGTCTCCGCTCGCATAATCGTTTTTCGTTCACTATATAATATAGGTACCTATATGATTATATCATTGTATTCAAATCTAACACAGCCATGATTTATTATAGTGGTCAGTGAACTACTCTATATAGAGGTAGGTATCTACTCAAGTCTTATATACAGCAGTGTGACTTTCCCGGGTTTTTTTTTACTTTTTTGATTATAAAAAAAAAATAAGATAAAATTATTAAAATTTAAAAGACACACAGACTTTAAAAAAATGAATAAATAGGCATGTACATATTTTTAAATTGACAACTATTATTAGTTTGTAGTATAATATACCTACTGGCTACTATCTACATTCTACACAATAAAAATGGCCATACCTAGAAGGATCTTGGCATGGGGAACTTGATACTTTCGTGAGCTGTGGGCCGTGGGACGTGTTCCTTGAATATTGTCTAATAGATTTTTTAAGTTATTAATTTTTAAGACTAAAATTTGCACTAATGTACTGCA
This sequence comes from Macrosiphum euphorbiae, assembly GCA_949089665.1. NCBI lineage: Eukaryota > Metazoa > Arthropoda > Insecta > Hemiptera > Aphididae > Macrosiphum > Macrosiphum euphorbiae. Next base: position 27,544,123 of record CARXXK010000004.1, on the reverse strand, counting down.
ATTAAATTAAAATATTAATATTATTTTCATATTATATTATATGGGATTTAAATTTAAATTTGTTTATTACTGAAAAATAATTTTTATAGGTATACAGGTAGGTTCCTACTGCCTACATAACCTATATTATATTGTATAGGTACCTACCAGAGTAGGTAATATTAAAGTTATTGATCTATTTTAATTTTAAATATTTTTTTTTATTTTAATTTTTAAAGCCACGAGCATAAACTATGATATAGCTTGACAATCACATTGTAATTTTAAATATTTTTTCAAATTACTGTTAGGTTTAGCAATGATGGTTGTTCAGTGGTATTACTATTATAATACTACAGCCAAGTGCGTAAACAAAAAAATTAATTCGGGGGGGGGGGGGGGGGGGGGGGTGAATCCCCAACCCCCCTCTGTAAACGCGCCTGACTACAGCTATGCTTAATATGATAGGCATACAGCTAGTTTACCTACCTAGGTGGCTAGGTATAATCTATAGGCTATAGGTACCAACCACAGACTGAGATATACGTACCTACTATACAGTGTATAATTTCACAATATTAAAATTAAATTACATAATATTGATACATACCTTTCTTAAGTATCTTTTGGTTTTGATGTAAGTGCTGAGTAACTACCGGAATGTATAAATTTATGAAACGGAAAATCTAATGAATGATAATGGTGGTAATGTTAATATAATTATAATATATACAAGTTAATATGGTAAACATAGATGTATTATATTATATTACTATATTATCACCATAGACATAATATAAAAGAAATTGTTTTATAAGTCTGTGATTATCACATAAATTGATCCAGTATCCACAGATATTAATGTTGTAGGTAGTAGGTAGGTACCTATAGTAATAATTTAATATCGAGATAAGACGGGTACTAGACGACGTCGAGACACCAAAAAACATCTGTTAGGTCATCCATCGGCATCCATCGGCGTATCCTGCTGTCGTGACGTCCCGGTTATAATAGGGAGTACGCGCTCCACTGCCACAGTTTAATATTTCTTATCTATATGACTATATCGATGCTATATAATTAAATATAAGTATATTATGTAATATAATATATTTTAAATGTCTTCATAGTTACAAAGTTATTTAAACTTAGAGGGGTCTTTTATTATTTCCAAAGTTTGTGGTATTGTGGTAACATTAACTTAATCTTGGTGCCAATACAGTCGTCTTTCATCTTTTTCGTTTTCTGAGTTTCTAACTCATAGCTTATATAAATATTAAAAATTTAATCAGAGGAATTCTCAGGATGTAGGTATTAATGGAGTGGTAGAGAAAACTAAAAACAATTATTGCAGAGTTTACCACGGGTTTGTGGCTCCCATACTCAGATACCCTTACCCCCGTATTATACCCCCTATACCCCCAATATTCCCATAGAATGACACTTTCTGTCTTCCATGAAGAAATAAAATAATTATAATAGGACGGAATGCAAGTAACATTTCTTTCAACATTTCAAAAAGTTTCAAAAGTTCGAAACAGCTTACCTTTTTCCATATCGATTATCGATACATAAAAGGTTGGCAAGTGGGTGTCGCTCTGCTCTAGAATTGGTTACATGTGGCCAGTGGGCCATTGTAATGGATGGTGTTAAATTTAAATTCAATAATATAACATAATTGCAGTATACGAGAAACGATTCTGACCGAAGACAGTCAGTCAGCCTATGATATATTACTAGGTAAGGATATTTTCTGATATTATTGTGAATAAAGTAATTTATTTACCTATTTACGTGGATACTTGTTTTGCATTTTTAGACCTTAGCTATACAGCTAGCTTAAACATTTTATAAATTTTTAACTACAAAATAGTTTTTAAATTTTAAATTTATTAAATTTTGTCAAAATTTGAACTTTAAATGTTTATAAAAAAAAATTGTGCCCATGTATTTTCAATATTTTTCAACTGTTATTGTAGCAATGTATCAGGAGCTTTGAATTAAATTTTCACTCTTTTTGACCCAACAAATAAAATTGTATTTATAGAAAAAAATTAAAAAAAATAAATATTTAAAATTTTGAAAATTTTATCGTGTATATTATACATTTCTAATATAAACATTCAGTGAAAATTTCATGTATCTACGGTTATTTGTTTTAGAGGTACACCAAAATCCAAACTGATTTTGCGTAAAAATTACTGTTTTTCCTAAATTTTTGTTTTTTTTTCCTTGCAATTTTGAAAACTATTGAGAATTTTACATTTTAACCTCCTGAATACACAAACTAGATTGATTTTCCTATCAGACCTGCAGATACTGTTGAAGAAAATCAAAGTGGTTATAGTGCCCAAACCGTGATGATAGACACAAAAAAAAATTTAAAAAAAAAACACACATCATTGTAAAATCAATACATTCATCTCTACGCTCAGAATCTAGAGAGTAATCTTACTCTCTGTACATAAATACAAAACATCGATAAGTACTTTATTAATTATATATCTACATTATCGGCAATAACAATGGATAATATAGTGCTCGTGCACGCAATGAAGTCGAGCTAAAATGGCGTACCTATCGGCCGCAAAACTGTTTTCCCGTAGATATCTATAGTTCCTCGGTTCAACGGTTGTAATGATGAACCCTAGTGATACTACCGTGACGGTACCTTTTTATGATTTATCGATCATCGCTAGACCCCTTGACGTTCGAAACGTTTATAAATATTTTAATATTATATGCGTAGTGTCCTCATAATGTAATATGTCAAGTGTCAACGTGTATTGTTATTGTCGCGGACGTGACCTCTGCGCTTCACGTGTCGTTTTCGACAGTAATAATATTATAATAACGACGAAGACCGCCGACGTGAGTGTTTCGTTTTAGACGTATTTTTTTTCTTTTGGCACCGAAGCTGGTTCCTGTATAATGTATATTATATTGTATTGTATTATATGATATAATGTATAATATATATATTATGTACACGTAACACGATCGGTGACGTTTTGAAAAAAGCACGCACTCACCCGACGACCGACCGCGAGTAAAATCAAAATCGAAACGATCTACACCTCCCCACTAATCCTCTGCTGAGCTGTCACACTCGAAGTTTAATACCAACAACTATACGTCATGTGGTCGCAGTATACCACGCGTATATGGTATATCACATAATAATATTTAATATGCTTAGACGTAGATAATGTAGGTACCTACCTACTACCTACTACACGCACATTGTTTTAAAATTATAGTTTAGAAACGATTTACTTGACCTCAGAAATGTATCATTATTTATTATTATTATTGTTGTGCTGTACAATATAATATTTTAACTAGGCCACCCCGCGTTAATCAATATAGTAAATTAATTAGTTAATTAAATGGGGGCCATTGCCCAAACTAAAGCCATTCGCCATTGTTAATATAATAATAACAAACGGTTGCAATCAGTATAGGCATCTATACGTAGGTATGTATATAATATATATTACTATAATAACTGTTGTCTGTTTGTAGTCGTTTTGATTGCGATTGTATACACATAGGTGCGTATTTGTAATACAAAATTGGATTTTTAGTTTAATAATTAATATGATTTGGGTTAAGTGACGTTATATTATGATATTTTATAGGCCATCGAACGGACTTACACCGTCGCATTGTGTTTACTGTACCACCTGCACCTATATATTGACTTGGATTTAAAACAAATTTTTAAGTTGTTGCGTTTATTATATAGGTATATATAGGTTCATAACACAATAAATAACTATATTATTCGTTAATGAAAATCCATGTATATTCTACCCTATCTATATTTATAACGTTCGAGATGTATTTTTTTTTTACTTGTTGGAAATCGTATATTTTCAAATGTTTTTCAACATTGTTCATGAAAATTCCATAAATATTTTTATTTTATACATCCTAAGTTCACTTGTCTATTGTCGGTTATAAAAGTTAATGATAACACATAATAATTATTATTCCGATAGTTAATAATACTGAATAGTTATTAATTATTATAGTTTTATTGGTTAATTTGGTGCTGAATGGTGTAGAAAAGAGTTTCATATACCTATCGGCTATCTTAAACTAATTCGGCACTTATAGTTTCAACCACGTGATACATGAACAATCCGCAAAGCAATGAGTAATGACATCATAATGGCATGATATATTTAAAAACCTTACTGGAATAATTTTACGATTTATTTAGATTTATTGTGAAAATAACCACAATAGTGTGTTTTAGCTACCTACCTATAATTTTGTAAAAAAACTATGAATATAAATCTATTCTTTGACGGTTTTCAAGAAACGTTAAACGTATATGTACTGTTTTCTATATAATTCGTTATTTACAACTTTTTAAGTTTATAATGCTTTGTCAGATGCATAATATACTATAATTAAGATAGTCTTAAACTATATCTTAGTGTTTGTTCTTAAAAGAAAAAAAAATTGTACGTCCAAGAGCCAACAAATAAGTTACTAAAGTATTTTTTTTTTTTTAGTTTTTTTAGTTGTTTTTTTATCATCTACCTTTAACGGTGAAATGCGCTACAATTTACAATAAATACACAGAACCAATTGAGTTAACATGAAAAGTTGGTATTATAGACAATTATTGATAATTTTTTGGTGCTAATATTTAATTAGATAATTAAGAATAGATATTAATATCAATATACATATTTTAGGTACTAGTTAACAATGTGTACATACCAAAAAGTAATAAGCTGATCATCAAATTGATATAATCGGTGGGCTCTGTAGCCTCTGTATACTGCGTCGTGCAACGTTTTACTAAATTTCGACCGGAAATGTATCATTTATTGGGTTCCAAATAATACTTTTTGTCACACAGTGTCAGTCATAACCGTGTTGCAAAAAAGGTAAAGCGTCCGCAATCGTGTTTCACCCAAAGTTCTATGTCACTAATGTTGGTGTGTTTATTTTGGTTTGACCATTACTCAACAGTAAAACACAATTTACACTATATAATAATTATATGTACTTATCCATATATGTCTACATATATTAGGTGTATAAGTATAATACATTCATATATAGGTACACAATAATAAGTGACTTTAATAAGTCATCGTTTCAAAACCATAGGTATACGACTTTTACCATAGGTACTTAGTGATAAATGTATTATTATTGTTTTAATATTGTAATACCTACCTATCCAATACTTAATTATTACTTCTATGGAGCGTACCTATAATTTAGGTTGCTTTGTACTTAATATAATATAAATATATTATAATATATGATGCACCTTTTGGACAATATTTTGAAAAACAATATGCTCGATTTGTTGTTATTTAGGCAATAATAATATTGTATTATATATTATCATATAATTAAAAACTAATTATTTATAGAAGGGAAAAATTATGATACTTCAAAACTTAAGGTTAAGACTCTTTAAGAGGCCTCTATAATGAGAAAATTTGAATTGTGACCTTGTGGATCATTATTTTTGATCATCGGTTGATGAACAAATAATATATATCATAAAGTTCCGATTATAGGTATACTACTTTGTATAATCATTTAAACAATAAAAGTAGGACTAGGTATATTTAATTGAACGCACTGATTTACTTTGTAAAATAATATATTTTGTTTATTACATATATATATATTGGAAGACAATAAATTAAATTATTTATATTATGTATATATATACATATTACATAAAAATACACGAATAAGGTTTTTACATATCATTAAAAGAAATGAACTTGGAATTTTGTTTTCGTAATGAAAAAAACTCGCAAGAAAAAAAAGAGCAAAATTCCATCAAGTTATCGTCGTCGGTATGAAAAATGATCGGAAACGGTTATTACCATTTGTTGTAACCGTAGCCAGTGGATTGTGGGTATGAGCTGTATCCCTTGTTATAACCGCTGTAACCGGTGTAACCATGGGCGCCGTAGTTGTCGTTGTCGTAGTTGTTGTGACCATAACCGGAGCTGTACGATCCTGGGTAGTTGTAGCTGTTACTGTACGAGTAAGCCGATGGGTATTTGTTGTAGCCCTGGTTGTATCCCTGATCGTATCCACCGTAGTACTGGTTGTTACCGTAACCACTGCTCGGGTACTTGCTGTAGCCGCTGTTGTAACCGTTTCCGTAGCCGCTTCCGTAGCCGTTTCCGTAGCCGGAAGAGTAGCCGCCGGTGTATGCGGATGATGGATAGCTGCTGTACGATGGGTAACTGCTGTAGCCTCCACTGTAGGTGGACGGGTAGCTGTTGTAACCGCTGTTGTATCCGCTGCTGTAGCCAGTCGGGTAACTGTTGTAACCGCCCGAGAACGCTATAATAATGCGAAAAAACCAAACACGTCAAGTACAATAAAAATTGTCGTCATTACAAAGTAGTATATTGCGGAAAGTAGGTGTATATAATATTATGGTGGGATAATAGTATAATCATGATTTCGATCGGATGAGCGGTGGACAACATAATAATGATATCATTATATTAAATTATGTGTAGTTGTCACCGGTAACACGAGTTGAACTCGTCGAGGTTTCTCATTGTTAAAACGATAATGGTGAAAAAAAAAATATGAACAAAATACAAACACACGCGCCTATTACAAAACCCACGAAGGTCGCTCGGATGGTCTTAGAAGTAATCTTAAAAGACACGGTCCCGTAGTCATCACGGACGTTCACACACGTGTTGCTATACTGCAGGCGCACGCAACATACGGCGCGGACAGCAGATTCCTCACGCAGGAAAACCGCGTCCGGTTTGGGGTTTTTCTGTTGTTTTCCTTACGTAGGTATGGACAGTAATTCAGCGAAGGATACGCGTTGATGTAAGTGCGTGTGGTTATATATATTATATAGTGTTTGCGTTTAATTTTGTTTAAACACGACGTGTGTGAGCGTATTTCGTGATGGCCGTCGCAGGTAAGTGCAATATAACTGTCGTCGGTCCGTGTAGCCGTGTAGGTACGCATTACATATAGTAGGTACGTAAATTGGAACCTTGGAGGACCGGAGACGATGGTTGTAACAATAATATCAGGACGAACATTTATGAAACCTTTACTATAACGATTAGTGTAGTTTTATCTCTGGTTTCGATTTTCCGCGACAACTGGTATTCCTCGGGGTTCGGCGAAAACTATGCGAATCTTAATGAAGTATTATTAATTAACTGCGATCACTATACAGTTTTTAAAAATTGCAGCCGATAACATTCAAAAAGTCTTCGACGGATTTCGAAGTTGTATAGCACCCCCAAAATATTATGACGAGTGTATTGGAGGCTTTGAATAATTGTATATACCGTATACTTAGATAGATTTGCTAGAATGGTTATCCATAAAAACTACAATACTGACTCAATATTGTTGAGAAATGACAGAGACGTTATGTAATAGAAACTCAAACGAGAAAGAAGTGAATAATATATACACAAAACCTAGCTAAACTAATGTGTTACCTATATTTTATTTTGAAAAAATTTAGATTTTTTGGTGTTTGTCGACACGTGGTCTTCGTGAATTTGTACGATCGTGTCATAATAAATGATTATTTTAATATTCTTAAAGTCATAACATTTTGTGAATATAATATTGTATTGAAAAAATTTGCGAAAAAGTTTAGATACCTCTCTTAAGTGAATACAAACAAATTGTATGTAAAATAAACGTATAATTAAATTTGTGTCTTTGAAAATAGTTTAAATTTTAATAATAAGAAACGATATAACTTAAATAAAAGACTTGGAATAAAACTAGGTATCAACAAAATGAGAGACTTCAACCGAAAAATATAATTATATATTATAAATAATAAGTCTTTTGAGAAAATAAGTTTAATCTTTATGGTTTAAAGATTTCATGTCTACTTACATCGTCCGGTGGCCGCTGGAGTCAGATCAGATTTATCTGATCGTTTCTCGACGACTTTGGTTTCTTTTTTGGCTTCTTCGCTCTTAGCTAGAGCTACGGCTACAGCCAGCACGACGAACACCTATAATAGAGTAGAACAGAAATGATGTTGAGAATGCCGAAGTATATAATATATATATATGATTGTATACTTCAGTGTTAACTTAGCGCAGCTATTGTAATCGTAACAATCATTGAAAACTTATAAAATATAATATATTTAGTATAGAGATCGATATATTTATAGACGTTGAAATACGCGTCTATAAGAGCCCGAGTGTCTACAATAGACAAATACATCTGTACACCTAACATATTGCAGAAATATAGTATATAAACACTCACTTTGACGAAGGTATTCATGGTGGTTTGGGATTTGTTGTGTGTCAGCTGTAGAATTCGATGATCTGCAGTGATGAGGAGACGGATTCGTTGTGCTGAAGAGTTCTACCGATCCAGCTTATATACGCGAGCCGGCCGGCGACCCCACCCGTATGGATAACCCTGGACTTTATGGATTGCGGTTCCGCGCACCATGTTTCGGGTGCCCGCCGCAGACACGAGATAAGTATTGTGTGTCCGTGTGCGTGTTTGCGTTTGTTTGTGTGCGTGAGAGGAAGAAAGGAAGAAAAAAACAAACAAAAAAAAAAACGAACGTGATTTATTTAAATAATATACGTTATATTATACATATATATTGTTAATGCTGAAGGTCGTGAGAGAATTTTTTCCCCGTAAAAAAAATTTCAAGAAAAAATACGGGTGTATAATAATATTATGTAATATTTTAATATTTTAAAAGATTATTATGTTATTATTATGTTATTATTGGGTCATATATATTCAATTCGATCGACACCGAATCTCGCAGTGGATTTCGTACGTTAGCTGACGAATAACGATTGGGATGTCGTTGAAACGTTTTCAGTCGGATTTTTTCATTTGGATTACTAATATGGCAATGCAATAATAAATTATATTTTGTTAGTTCGATTAAAATAATATTTATTTTATATATTATATTAAGTTATAAATTCATCTATGTTCCATCGCAGCGTTAAAGTTACCGTCTTATACTTGGAGTGTGGTGGTCTTCAATATAAAATTATACGATGAACGTATGTGGTATATCTGATATTTTATTCTGTATAGAAATGTTTCAGAATATACAGAATCACCTATTAAATGATATCATGCAGACTATACTAAACTACTATTGCTTAACAAAAAATGGGGCATGAGGCATTGGACATTGGCTAGTGTTGCTGAGGGATTTCAGGACTTAATGATACGTATATATTATATAATATGACCCAGTTAGGTACATCGTGTATTCATGTGATTCAACCAGTATAAGTAATACAATATTATTATATTTTATAATAGTTGTAAATTAGTGGCGTATTTAGTATTTTTTGTAGGGGGTGGATGACAAGAATTTTAGCTTACAGATTACGATGTAATAATTATAATATAATAATAGACATGTATTTAAAAAGCCAGGGGCGGATTTGTCCCCATATCCACCCCCGTAAATACGACCCTGTTGTAAATTAATTAAATTAATTTTATTATCATGACAATTAGGACAATTAGAAATAACGTTCTGTTTGATAATAATTCTGCCCTGTTCGTGAATTCAGTCCCTCCCTAATGTTGTCATATTGACTTCAAGCCTTCACCAATATTTTAGAACTTAATTTTAAGTATTTGGAACCTAAAATTTCTGAATTTTCTGAAATTTGAACTTAATACTTTAAAAAAAAAAAACATTTAATGTATTTATACCTAAATTAAGTTTCAAAATTTAAAAGTATGAATGTATGCAAATAAAATATAAATAAAAAGAATGGGGTAACACAATTCTCTATGGCATAAAATAAAATGTTGCCATGTTGGCCTAAGAGGAAAATGTTCTGAAGGCCCGAGACTCGAGAACAATGACCATAATAATAGATGAAGTGCAATAGCTTAAAGGCACATACTATAGCATATAATTAAAATTTATCCTAAAAGTCAAAAATTTATTGTAAGCATTTAAGATTCTTTTTCTTTAATAATGTTTAGTAATCTATGTTAATTACTATGAACACAAATTTATTTTTAAGCTAATCCTAATTGTAAAACATAGATTTCTTATTACAACATTTTAATTATGTTTATATAAGTTTTGATACGTAGGTATTTTGAACTATTTTGAACCTATTTTTCCAAACTCGGAGAAAACAATTTTAAAATGAAAATAAATAAATATTTTAAATGTTATGGATATGAGAATATATTCAATATAATATTTATACTAGCTAGTAGCTTGAATCCTGAAACATATATTATGCTAAAGATAAACAAAAACTATTAATTGGGACTAAGGATCTAATAACTTAGATAAAAGAAACCAAATTCCGAAAAATACCATCAATATCTTAAAAACAAAAATAAATCATCAAAAAAATAAAAACTGACAAAAATTGCAAAATAAAAGTTGAAAAAATCATTATTATTATATAAATAACTAAAATGTTGTATTACTTATATAAAAATTTGTTATACAATTAACTAAAAAAAATGAATTTCACTTCTAGTAATTAATATCATTTTGTATAACATTAAAAAATAAAAATAATCATGATGATTATATAAAATAATTTTTGCCTGTTGATTATTGAAAATTGTAATATCTTTTAATCATAGCATCGTAGCAGAGGAGCTAACATGCTTTTAGCTGTTACACTTCATTTATTATTACTTATGAACATTGGAGGGGTTTCCATTATATTTTACTCTTGGGACAACATTTTATTTTACGCTATAGAATTGTGATATTAATTTTAGATTCTGAGCGGAGCGAGGAAGCTAGTGGTTTTACAATGGTGTTTTTTTATTTATTTTTTTTATATCCTGTATACACAATTTCTAACCAGAAGGAGTACTTCGATTTCCACATATAATATCTTATCTTTTAGCAAATTGGATCAAGATGGTACTTTAAAGAGGTAGTTTTTCGATTTTATCAATAGTTATTTAATGCCAATGTAAAAACCATCGAAAAATTACGAAAAACTGCTAAAAATTGGATTTTAATTTCTAACGATTTGTTTATTACCATAGACACGAATAAAAAATAATAATATAATTATAATATTAATTCAATTTACATGATATAATAACTAATAACAATATCAAATATCCAGACTGACAAACCGTCTCTGCTCAGAATCGTTTTTCTTATACAATGATATTATATATCATTGAATTCAAGTTTAATACAATCCATTATACAATGACCCACTTGTAACCTACTGTACAGTAGAGCGACATCCACTTACCCGCTTTTTTCATATACGTTACTTAAGTAGGTACATCAATATATTTAAATTTTAAAACTTATTTAAGTTTAAAAATATAATCAAATGTAATTTAGGTATACATAGAATGCATTTTTGTTTTTTTATAGTATCGAGTTCCAAATTTGGAAAACTTGGTTCCAAATAGCTCCAATTAAGTTCCAAAATATTACTGAATACATTAAGTAATTAAAACAATGTAGGGAGCCATGTAAAGTAAGCTGCCTTTACCAAACTTATTATTTTTTTTTCGAGAAAAGCATGAAGCTCCATATTCAGAAAACTTTTAAATAGTCAATTAAGCTTCAAAATATCGGTGAAAGTTTGAACTTTGAAGTAGATATGAGTATAATATACTATATTATGTCAATATGGATAGTCTGACTTCACGCAACTCCATCTGTCTCAAACAAATTAATTCTCAGTATTTTGACATGACGTATACTAATCACTAATCAGTCGTTATAAATTGTCTTTAGTATAGGTACTAATTTTTTTTATAAAAATCAATACTATTGATAGTACCTATTGACAACCATTTCAGTGAAAGCAGCAATGGCGTGATGGACGTTATAGACAATAAGTATATTTTATACATGTACCTATACTTATACGGTATACGAAATATTAATAAACAATCCTGAAACAATGGACAAATAGGTAAATACAATAATAAGAAGAATATTATGTTTATATATTTGACCAAGTATCTTATAATATTTCATTTAAATGAATAGGTATTGAATGCATGTTATTACAAAAAAAAAAAAATATAATATTGGTGTTTAAATTGCCTATTAACAGAAGGTAAGCATAATTTGACTAATGGTTTGTTTGAAGTATAGTTAGTATAATACGAGTCTGAATACAAAATTAGTTCTATGACCTATTAAATATAATGCAACAATAATGACGCATGTGGCAACTAAACGGCATCCCGTCAGAGTGAACAAAATAATAAATAGATAGGTAAAGCAGAAATTAGTGTATAATATATTTTCAAAAAACTAAATCCTTCAAATTAGAATGATATGTTTTTGTTCCTTATTACATGGCAGTCCGATCCTATCATAATGTATAGTAATGTGTGTGCACACGACTACCCGAGTGTGTGATATGCCTTCAGGAATTATGTAAAACATCTATTTTAATCATGCATTTGGTCGATTATCATAGACACGATTATAATTTAGTTGTGCAACTTTTCTCATTTCATTCCTTGCTAATAACGCGCAACCACCAATTATACATTATCGGTATAAAATATTTAATTAATATTGTATTATTGTATAATGTTAAATGTATATTATGATATTGTAGTACGGTGATGGACTGTAAATGAGGTGTAGACTTTGTATTATATATACATAAATCTATATGTATATATACATATTATTTTATTATACTCGTATAGTACGGTACGGTATAGCGGGTATTGCATATTATACTTCACTCGTACGTATTATATAAAAATTAAAAATACACGTTATCTGTGGTTTATTCTTTGAGTATATATTGCACAAGCGAAGAAACACCCGATGATTCAAAAATTAAAATAAATGTATTATAGTATGTATGGTTTTTTTTTTGCATATTATATATTATATATAGCCACTGTAGTGACCTTTACAAAACGCAACATTATTGGCGAGTGATAATTAGAGAATAGTTTTTAACCTATGAAACCGCTGATAAATCAAAGATTTATATTATGCAGCATTTCCTCAAATTCGTCTCAAACGACTAACGAGTCACCTACCTTAGCCCGCGCCCACTGCAATATTGTGATTTTATAATATTATCATTGTTGCAAAGCATGAATCGAATCGGAAGACTGCAGTGTATATATGTTTATAGGTAGGTACATAGTAATAATAATAATAATGCTTTATTACTGTATATAATGTTAAGTATTTAAATACCAACATCTGATATAGTATATACAGTGTGTCTCATCATGTTTGTCCTCCTATATATGCCCACCAGCCCTATACTAATATAATAATATATATTTATGTTACCTAATCTATACCCGCCACCTACTTACTTACTTTAACAACTCACACAAGTACACAACTAGACGAATACATACTTATGACAGTTTGACTTTTGAAATATATTTATAGTAAGGCAACCTCAGATATTTGAGGAACACGAACTTTGAGTTTAGATTGGGTAACCCGAAAAAGATAGTTATAGGTAATTATAGTTTTAGCTCGCAACTTACACTACAGGTTTTTAGTCTAATACTCGACCTACACACTATATAGTTTGTGGGTATAAAACGTGATTTACAATTCTTCATGGCAAAATGTGGGACCAACAACATTCAAGCATTTTAAGCTACCATCAGAATTTCTTTGTTTATGGTTTCTTATATGCGAGACAGCAGGTATAATTACATAAAACGCCGCTGTTTATTTCACGCTGCACGCTATAGCCTATAGTTATTTTATTATTATCCGATATTAAATAACAATGTTTTAAGTATTGTACACATATAATTTCATCTTTGAATAATGGTAGTTGTTTTTCCAATTTCCAAACGCGAAACACAAAATCAACATTTCATACGCATATAGTAAACACAAGATTCGATAAATAGGTAAATACAGAATTACAATATACGCTCACGACAGTGCTCACTCAATTGTATCACAATATTGATTAAATTATGTTAAGTCAAAAAAAAACTTATATAGTAATACATCTAAAACAATCCCCAGTGGTGTATATAATGAAGGTCCCTTTATATGCTAATACGTTATGTACCTAGTTGCATAGGTCACTCAATTTGATCGATGAATCGATAATATGATGCGTAGGTAGATCGCATATATCTTACCATTACCAACGTATTATAATAATTTATTACTGCGTGGCACTCTAATACAGTAATAGTTTTCAAAAATCATAGACTATTAATTTGAGAAATGTACGAATTGACCGAGACAAACGCTGAGGGACATCATGTACAACGTCTAACAGCCGATCGCTGTTGATTTGTCTGTACATTTATATGTAAAACCAGAAAATTAATTATTATTAAATTGAAACATAGAGCTACACTTTAAGATGAAAATGTTTAAGTGTTTAGGTTAGAGAGAGGTCATAGTGAGCAACTATTCTTCCAATTTTAATCTTCTTGCCAATGATAATATGCTATGTCACACTTCGGCTTCACGCCATGTTAATAGTTGTACACTTGTACGTATGTAGGTAATTTATTTTAATATTAATTAGATATCTAGATATTTATTACTTAACATTTATGCTTACAACCTTAAGTTGATCATAAGTGACTTACAATAATAAATACTAATTTTATTATCTATATAATTTTGGCATGTTTATTAAACATTATTTATTATTTATACTACCTAGTAGGGAATTATGACATTTGGTGCACTTAATACTAATTACACTGACGTACTTCAGTAAGCCGATCTTCAGAATAATATTACATTCTCGGTACCAAGGTACGATTGTATAATTATGTTTGTCAAATAAGTAATAACCTAACCTATCTTAACCTGGCCACTGACCACCCCCGATGTATAGTTTTATGGTTATTTTTAAGGGTACTGCATAAGAAAAGGATATATCGCACATAGCCACCTATTCAATACATAATACTATGGATGTAATATGTGTATACGTTTTTTAGACTCTATTGTCACCCAACTGTATATGGCAGACAACGGAATGGATCAAAAGATTGCAGGACACTACATAATAGTTCCTGCGCCGTGAGTATTATATTATTATTCGTACACAAGTGTTTGTCGCAAAGAATAGAAACAACGGTTTGCCCCCGCGGTGATGGCGATCTAGAGGCCATGTATGATAGGCCTTATGGGACACAATATAATATCGTACGTTTAATAACAGGTATGTTTGACTCGAGTAAGTCTGTGCGCATGGACACTGTTTCATACAAACACAATATCATATTGTACTTATATAGGTGTCTTATTGTGCGTGTAACATTGGAAAAGTTGGACGGGATGAATTAATACATTTTGTCGTATTCGATGTAGGTAAAAAAAAAAAGAGAACAATTACGATTTTTAATCGTGTATATTGCGCATAGGTACCTAATGCACCTAATACTTATTCAGCCGTTACTCGTTTTTAATATCGCTGTCCATAAGGTCATAAGCAGTCGATGTTGGTAGGCACCTACTTAGAATTTGATAACAAATTATTAAACAAATTGATATACTTTATTATATTTTATTAATTTTTATTGTCCAGATGTTATTTACGATCAGTAGACGTAATACATTAGAATAATAGCTGAGGATATCTTAAATATATTAATTTTTATAATAGTTGTAGTGCAAAATTATTTTTTATCCCGTTAATAATGTAATTTCTTTTTAATTTTTAGTAATAAATACTTTAATGTTTTTAATTAGAATAAAATTAATATTTGATTAATACATTTTCATTAAATAATTAAATTTTTGTTATGAACTTATGATTTATGATTTATGAGGATTATGACGAATTCCGACAAAGCTACAGAGGTGAGATATTATCATATTTTTTAAATAGAATCTACCTACCTATATGAAATATGAATACCTATTAGATAATTAAGTTACATTGAGGATATTATATAGAAATAAATATTTCTCCAATTATTTTGACTTTATATTAGGTATCACGTTTTTAGAAACAGACATGCACGCAATTTATTGAACTTGTGATGACGTTGTTACATTACCTTTTTGTATTCAAGTGGAGGGCGCTAAACCTAAAAGTAACCTCGTTTGAACGATTAAATGTAATGAGTTGTTTATCAGAGAAATAATAAGGACGATTAATATCAGTTTTTAGTTCGTGGGACGTTTGTTGTACTTATACGTTTCACGGGGCACTGTTTTATATATTTAAAATATTACTTGTCGATTCAAAAAAGATTATTAACTCCGATGTTATGCAATAATCAGCGTGCGTGTGTCTTGTTACATAAAGTATATTATAATATATAAGTTGCACCTAATAACATTTTGTAATATTTGATGTCAACATAATTGTTCTAGACGAAGGAAAATCTCTGAAGGAAGATATTTATAAATAATTATAATAATAATGTATTATATCAATCAAATTGCAATCCACCTTCGTGACGATCAGGGACGCTGCGAAAATCGGTACCATTCAAGTATAAAGTGTGTACCTACCTATATAGTTACAATCATTATTTGTATAAAATCCAAGAAAGTGTAATAAGAAATATCACTGCTTACACAATATAAAACTATACATAGGTACACACTTCAGCAAAGTATTCGATACCAACCGTTCATAATTTTTTCTATGTGTAAATATTTATATTTATATATCATAAATTTCATTATAACATATAGCAAATATACCATGTGACACTGTGATCAATACAATATACGCCCAACATCATAATAGTACCTAAGTTATAACTTGTAAGCCAATAGCTCGTAGTGGCATATCAAATCGTAACTATAAATATTTTGTTGTACCTACGGCTAATAACGAATAGTATTATTATACACACCGTCGGTGACAAATTTCGTTAATTATATACATGTCTTAAGTTATAAACCACAAACGCATTATATGTACATTTATATATACTATTATTATTATTATATGTGGTCGACGGTCAGTATGGTCAATATGTATGTTTTGGCAAGGTCCAATATTGCAACAGAGTCGCCTACTCACAACATTGAAGCGCTATTAAAAATCATTACAATCTCTTATTTCAACAATAAACTTTATATCTACTTCCGAAAATTCGGTTCATACCAAGCTATAAATAACATATTTGATATAGAACTAATGTGTAGCTATTATACATATAATGCGAATACTTATATGACATATTATAAACGTTTGATGTGTACCTACACGTTAATTTACTGATCACTAAATCAATCAATATTCAATTCCATTATCGTTTATAGTTTACACAAATCGCTTGCTCACAATAATTTATAACATTTGTCAAACTACAATAACTACCATAAAATCGACTAAATATATTTTTAAGAAACCAAGTACTTAACAATAATTTGTAATGAATTCACATCGATAAATTATTGATAGAATATTTTTTTTCTGATTTTACACTGGTACCTATTTTGATATATTTTGATTATAATTTAGTTTATTTTTCGAGTAGAATGACTAGGTATTTAATCCTCTTCACATCATGGACATAATTCTTAAGTCCAAATTAAACAGTCTTTCCCAGGGCTGCTATTTCAGTTTTGAAATAGGGCTGCCAAATTTTTTATCAGGCCACAGTTATAACAATGCAAATTGCAAATTGAAATGTTGAAGTTATTTCTAACCTTACTAGGGATGAAAAATAAATCTGCAAAAAGCCTATAATAATGAAAATAGAACCCTATGCTCCCACTAGAACTTTCACTTCTTTTAAATTACAGTATAGTTATGAGCAAGATACTATTTTTTTGTATTTAATATGCCGTTATGTAATCTAGATTACACTGTAATTTATAACCCTAATTCAAACATTTAATAATAACACCTGAACTTAAAAATATGAACGTTAATATTTCAAAGTGATAAAAGTATAATATCGCATTATTTATAAATAATTTTTATATTACATTAATTAATTAATTCAATTGAACTGATACATCGGCGCCAGTATAAATTTGAGGCAGGCAAAGTATGGGGGGAAATAGGGCCACCAATGTGTACCCTACGATACCCCAAACAGCGCCCCTGGTCTTTCCTAATGCACTTTTTGTCCGCGTTGTCAGATAATACGGACAAAAGCGTCTATGCCAGATTTGTTTTATTAAGTGGTAGGTAACTGTACGGTTGTAGTCAGTAATATTATGTTGTTTTATAATATAATGGAATATTTACATTGGCTGTGTGTAGGGGCCATATAGCAATATACTGTATATAGACCAATAGAGGCCAATGTCCCTCTAGGCCTTAGTTAAAAAAATTAATTAATATATTACTATAAGTATATAATATAATTTGTAGTACCTATAGGTAAAGAACGCACTTTATACATTTCAGTCATTACATATGTATTATATTGCATCGGTGAAATTTGAATTGGTTGGATTTAGTGTTAATAATCTGAAGTAGGTATTATATATAGGATCTAGCGTAACGACCTGGGAATTATTATATCGTATAAAAAACTGCCCAAATCAGTGCCCCAAATATACAGTATTTTATGATGTCGAATTATTATGATCAACATAATATACCTGTTAATGATGTTGTTACCTACACCGCCGTCGCTAAGTCATTGTACTATTTCAGAGTTTCACACCTTAGTTGTGTACCTATACAGTCATATTTACCACGTAAGAGCTAGCATAGATAAATATAGGTACCTATACTTCTTGAATTTTCCCGTGCCCCGTTCCCTTTACGACACTTTGTTGTACATCTAAACACGGAGGTCTAATAGGTTGGCAAAGCTAGAGTAAAATAAATTGATAACGTCGGTCGTCGGGTTGTAAAAAAACAACAGACAAACAAATAAAATAGGATTTAAAAACGTTTAGCATTCCTACGCGATTCTATGAAATCATAACCGAATGCGACGGAAATGTATACAGGCGGTGATAATATCAAAAAATCAATGGCTGCATCACGGATGTGTGTTGAAATATAGGCCTATAAAAACTCCCAAAACCGATTATATTATATTATATAGGAGTATGCCTAATTTAGAACGAGTTCAGGACATTCGACAACAAGGTCTACAGGTTTTTTTTTAAAGATGGAAAAAGATGTGAGAGCCACGCACAAAGACAACACCGAAATACATGACTGTATACCCACGGTCACGTTGAAAAAATGTGGAAAAACACAGTCGATGGGTACTACAGGTGGCAGAAACACTTATGGCAATAGTCATCATACTTAAAAATAAAAAATATACACTTTAACACATAAGTATTGAAATAAACGTGTTTGTAAAAGTAACAACTGCAAGTCGAATGTGTATTATAATATGTACCTATATAGAGTATAAGCGCGCGGTATACCGAAACGAACCGTAATTGAGTAAAACACGTACCTACCTATATACTTTACTTAAAATATAATATGACCAATGTACCTGCCAGTAATTATTTAGATTATTCATCATGCGGAGATGTTTGTCCGTTTAATAGTATGTAATGAGACCCAATAATTCGTGTTATAATGGAACACGTCAAAAGACAATGAGCGTTCGCGGACAGTGGGTTGATCCTTGACCAACTTGTACAGATCCACACGCGTATTTTAATTTTCACGCAGTCTAGATCGGTCTGATGTAAGGCAAAAAGTAACCGCACGGGAGTTTGTGTATATTATTTTCACAAACACCCACAAGTTCACAGGCTATAATAATATAATAACATATATCATATAGCATAATGTATACCTACCATAAAACGTATTATAATAAAAAAACAACAACATAATAATAACGTATTATAATAAATAATTATTTATGTGTGACTATATTTATATACTTTGGCGTGGAACCTACTGCAGTATAGGTCGGACCGGTCGTGACTATTGTTAAGGTTGTTGAATTTAAATGTGATATTTTTTTTTAGTTTATTGTTCTGCGTGTGTTATTCTAGGGCCATCGCAGAGTCAGTCTGATCAGATCCCTCAGGCCGACGTCTATACAACATGAAATACAATCCGGAAACGATGATAAATATAATTATTGTAACGTGGAGAAATAAAATGACACGAAAAATGTTACGTATTTCACCATGCATAGACGTAGAGAGCCTTTAAATTATAAAGGATTTCTACATGGACTTATTCGTTATTATAACCGTAAAACACAAACAGGATACTACGGAGCAGTTTACAGATACCTAGGCTTTGGTTGGCTAAACGCGGGATGGTGGTATTTTGGATGATTTTCAAAAAATGATCTCAAGTGTGGGTCTCTAGTGGTCTGAACCTTGGTCATTGTTTGCGTTGACACGGTAGAACAATTATTCGGTGATTGTCCGTACTACGTAGGAACTATATACTATATAGAGTATAGGTAGTATTTTATTAAAAAAAAATAGAAAATAATACAGAATAGAGAAAATTCATATTATTGCTTTTCGGGTAAAAATAAAGTGTAAAATAAAAATTATTTATCATCATACAGCTTTATGAATTTTTTTCCAATACGTACAAATAGATAATATAATTAATAGTTTATGATTATGGTTCTCCACCAAAAACCTGGACAGAATTTATATCTAATTCAGAACGAACAACACATTTTTGCCAATCGCTTGACCTAAAACTAAACCTTATTCCATACCCACCAAAATATTTATTTATTTATTTATCTATTATTTCACAACAGAACACACAAAATCTATACAAATTATTGCACAAAATAAGTTTATAAGATAAGGGCTATAAATAACATGAATACATGCATAAGAAACTACCCATTAGTGGCACTTGGCTTGGTGTTTTATTTGGGTAATTGAGGAGAGATATTTTTCATTTAAATGGTCACGACACCATTTCATTTTGAGTCTGCGTTGTGGGTTTCCAGGAAGTGTGAAGGTATTAGTATAAGTCTTTTATTAGTCGGTTTGGGTGATTTTCTAGTCTGTCAAAAAACCGTTTGTAGAATAATTCCGCTTAAGCTCTAACAGGTTGGATACCTAGATCTTGGTGGAGGGTTATATTAGAGACAAAGAAATGAGCGTTGGTGATTTTTCTAAGATTAATATTAAAAAATACTTAAATTTTGTTTAAGTTCGATTTTTTAGCTGATCCCCAAAGTTGTAGCCCATATGCATATATAGGCTTTAGCCTTCAGGAGAGTTTAGTATATTAAAAGTTTGGTTTTTAAGCTACTAAATTTATTTTTTGATAATAACGTTTTTAGTGATTTTGATTGAGCGTTAAGGATTAATATTTTAGCTTCTATACACCGAAATATTTCATATTAAAATATTAGCGATTAACATGAACCGACATTTTCAAGAGTAACATAAATCACCATATATATTACATAAAAGGGATTATAACTTAAAACAACTCACAGTTTATAAAATACAAAGAGTAAATATTCGAAAATCTATAGTTGCACACTCACACATAAATTAAATAGTAGTTTTAAAGTCTGAACTATCATAAACAACCGGAAAATTATATATTTGTCTTCCGTGTCTGTAAATGGTAAATCTTTTATTGTTTAATCATATATTTTAAATAATTATTGCAAAAATATATATTATCCATTGAGAATGTGGGATGTGGGTAGCGTAGTGGCCTTCGAGCAAAAGTAATTAAACGTTTAGTAAAAATATAAATTTTTCTTAATTTTCCTACAATATTTATTGTAATTTCAAAATAGTTTTACACCCAATCATAGATATAATATGTTATGAGTAGTACCTAATTATATAATTATAGTGCGTATATAATAAATGTTTATTTACTGTAGTTTTATTTTTCTATTTTCCTATAATTAATCACACGTTATATTTACTATATTTAATCTATTGGTTTTTCTGCACGATATTTTTAGTATATAATTATAGTCACTTGCATATAATAGTATAAAATATTAATTGAACTAATTAACTTTTTTTTCATTTTTGTGTTAGGTATATATATTAAATTTTAAACGATAAATGAAGCAAATTATACTTGTTTTATACTCTTTGCTACCTTATACAAAAAATAATGATTGATGCAACTACAAGTAAATAATAACATGCAATTAACCAATTTCTAGTTTAAAATTTAAAATTTAAACATAGATAGGTATGAATATGATATAATATCTACTATCGTGAAAATGCACGAACCCGTGATTTGTAATTGTCTTTAAAGGGATACAATTTCACTTGAACTCAAAGGTTCATATATTCAAAAATTTGAAGCTATCGCAGGTAAAATTATTAATGTTTGTCTATGCAAAATAATTATCATGATACACGAATTTACAATTGTTTTTGTAAATTAGCTACCATGTGTATATTTTCAAGCTAAGTAGTGGAAATGAATACATTTTTCAACGTTTTAAGAAAATAACTGTTGATTTAAATTTATACTAATTACTTACAACATTCATCAAATACATAGCAAATTTTAATATCTCTAAGAACCTATGACAATTTGCTGTTAGTTAAAAATGTTATTTAGACTCCTATCTACATTATGTTCACCTATTATAATATAGGTAACGTTCGTAACGTTATTTTATCTACACACATATAGGGACAGTTACTGCGTTAGTAATTATAGTATAATTGTTATGTTTGGTTAAGTTTATTTAACTAAATTTAGTATACTTACAAATATTTTACACTTTTAATCATAATTAAAATAATATAAGTTCCAGACCAACTATTGCAAACGAACGTCATTAATTAGTTAGTCCGTTGATTTTGTAATCAAACAATTAAATAGGATTGTCGTTTACCCATCATTATTTTACTAATATTAGTATTTAATTGTTAAGCCTACAGGTAAAAAGTTTGAGCAGTTGTTTTCGCATCGCGGTTTTAACAATACAACAATATAGTAAGTATTAGTTTAATAAGGTGAAATACTGAAATTAACGGATGATACACCAATAAGAAATGAGTATAGGATTTATTATTTTATATAGATTAGTAATATATTATTTATTAAACTATTAATGATATTATGTCTATTTTTATTTTTTTATGTACCTACTAAGGTAAAAAAAAAATATAAACCGATATAGGCAGGTAGGTACATTTGATCATTACTCATTATAGTTACCTGTAACGTGCAGGTATATAAATGAACAATTTACTATCCTATTAGCATAAATCTAAAAAAAAATTTTTTTTTTAAATTAAGTCAGATGTAGATTTATTTTTAATTAATTAATATCGTAACCTACAGGATGACCTCAAGTACTAAATTGGTAGCTGTTCTTTATTTCAATGCTTTGCATTTGAATTCTGAATAAACCGGAATCCGCAACTCACGTCAATATTTTTTTATTTTTTTTTTTGAAGTCCCTATTCATATAGTGATGAGTGACAACATATTATATAAATATGTTTATATTGATTCTATTTATAATTTACATAATATTATAATTGAGCACACAAATACAATCATATTTTAACCTACCAAAATGATCTTAAATTGTCTATCCTAAGCCGGAATAAAATGGCAAGGAAATTAATCTAATATTGTGCAGGAACTAACATTTTCAGTTATAGCTGGGTGTTGGAACCAACATTGCAAAATATCTAATTTTTTCTCGTATAGGAACAATACATAACCAATACATATGTCATATATATATAAAATGAAGTTGCTTTTTTTTGTTCGAGATAAACTCCGAAACGACTTGACCAATTTGTCTGATTAATTTTTTTTGTGTTCGTAATCGTCAGGATAAGGTTGTATGAAAGAAAATTTTAGGAAAATCTATCGGAAAGTAGGAAATCTTGATGTCAAAAATACCACAATGATTGAATATAAGACCTGTATTTGGTCAAATCCATATAACTTAATAAAAATGGTATTCCTAAATCTAATTTTCCGACCGTTGTCCTGGGAACCTATACACATGCACATCATACACAGCGCGACACTCAACGTGTTAATAAAACATTCGTAATTACGGTACGCACTTAGAATAATCACAAATGTGTCTTACAGGCGGGATGGCTATAATAAAATAATATAATCGAACATGTCCTGACTGATTCACTGAGTGATGAACGTATAGAGCCTAAACAATAATAGCTTGTGGCTTGCGTTTTCTAAAATTTCGTATTTTAAAGTGGTTCTTGCTGCTTGCACAAGTATTTTCAGATTCAAGTTGATCGATGAAAATTTTTAAGTTTTGAACACCATTACACCGAATTATTAAATAACTAATTGAACTAAGTTTGAATTATATAAATTTGGCATTTTTAACTTGCAACGAAGTGCACGGGTTTCAGCTAGGTAGGCATTATATGATAAGATTATCTCAAATATAACATATACAATTTTTTTCAAATATATTTATAAAAAAAATACAAAACTTTGTCTTTGACATTTTCGGGCCCGCAGCTAGTAATTTCATATATAGAACAAATAAAATGTATAAAATAATACAAACTAAATAGGTAGTTAATAATACTACCTATATTAAAATAATATAAAATGTAATACTTTAACTGTAATTTCGCTAAAAATAAATGTATACCAATAATATACTTTTTTGATATTATACCGACAAACGAATACCTGTTTAAAAATAAATTAATATTAAAAGTTAATATGAACATAATTATATATTATGTAACAATGTAACA
Organism: Macrosiphum euphorbiae; assembly: GCA_949089665.1. NCBI lineage: Eukaryota > Metazoa > Arthropoda > Insecta > Hemiptera > Aphididae > Macrosiphum > Macrosiphum euphorbiae. The sequence goes on along the minus strand of CARXXK010000004.1, from coordinate 27,519,552 downwards.
TGAATCTCTGACATATGAAATAATTTTTGTTCTGTTCAGTATGTTTAATAGTGTTTTTGTTTTAAATAACTATTTAATAGCTATTTTGAAAACTAAAATTTTAGAAATTTGTTGGTAGATAATACCTACTTACTTTTATTTAATATGCCCATGTTGCCCATACATCAAAGTTACGAGAATATTGAAATACACAACACAGTACACTAAAGTTGGTTCAAATATAGGCAAAATATCGGGTATAATATCTCAACTTAATACTTAAAAGCATATAATGTATATTATTATGAGATTTGGTACATGATTTTAATATTTGAAGGAACATAACACATGATTTTAGTACGAAAAAAATTGTTGAGGAAAATGGTGAGAACCTATTGTTCTTTCTTTAAGGTAGATGAACAGTGACGGTATCTCATTTTTAGAGGAAAATAGTCACGCCATGCACTTCCACGTATTCAATATATACTAAGGTTTTTTAATCATATTATTTGTATTAATGTTATTTAACTTAGTGGTGCAACGTAAGACAGCAGTAATTATTGAAGACAGTTTAACTTTATATTAGTTTTCAAGTATCAGCATTTAATTCCTTCTTAATTATAATAATACGATATTGTGATATACAATTATTATTATATAACATAAAAAAAATGTATTCAATTTTCTATTCACGTATGGTTTTGAAATCCTGAAAACAAGTTACCCAGACTCATAATCATAAACTCACAAAGTATTTTAAATAATGCTTACTTAATAAACAATTTGTGTCTGTCATCACGTTTTGGGACAGTAAAAGTGCTTCGATTTTCTTCAATAGTACCTTTTCTGATAGGAAAGTGAATCTAGTTGGTACTTTGGGGGGTCAAAAGTAAACATTTTCCAGTAGTTTTCACAAGCGTCGGGAAAAACAACATAAAAATTAAGGAAAAACGGGAATTTTTACGCAAAATCGATTTTCCAAAAAATCGAATTTGGTTTTTGGTGTAACTTTAAAACAAATGACCGTAGATACATGAAATTTTCACTGGTTGTTTATATTTGCATTTTCTATACACGATAACATTTTCAAAATATTTTGATTTATTTTGAACTGTTTAGGGACATTTTCATTTTTCATTTTTTTTTAGTTTTTTTTCTAGAAATATCAATAAAATTTTATTTGTTGGTTGCGAAAGCTTGAAAATTTAATAGAAGGCTCCTAATATGTTGTTTTAAAGGCAGATGAAAAATATTAAAAATCCTTAGTCACAATTTTTTTTTATAAGCATTTAAAGTTAAAAAATTTACAAAATATGGAAAAATCACGAAAATTAACAAATTATTTTGAGTTAAGAATTCGTAAAAATTTTTCTTTTTAAATCTAAGATTTGAAAATGAAACACAAGATTCCTTATAAGATTATCTACCTTTATCAATAAAAAAATCTCTACCGGACAGTCAAGTTAAATTTTTATGAGCGTTTGAAATTCAAATTTTTACAACATTGAATATTCACTCGATTACTCATGTAGCGATTTCCTTATTTTGTTGCAATTCAAAAACGAACAACTGTAGATACATGAAAATTTCACTCAATGTTTAAATTAGCATTTTCTATACACCATACAATTTTGAAAATATTTTGACTCTTTTTGAGATGTTTATGGACATTTACAGCTTTCAATTTTTTTTAGTTTTTTTTTCTATAAATATCAATAAAGTTTTATCTGTTGGGCCAAAAAGTGTAAAAATTTAATACAAGGCTCCTGATATATTGTTACAATAGCAGTTGAAAAATATTAAAAATACATAGGCACAGTTTTTTTTTATAAGCATTTAAAGATCAAATTTTGACAAAATTTATCAAAATCTCGAAAATTATCAATCATTGTAATTAATAAATTATAAAATGTTCAGTTTTTATAGCTAAGGATTGCAAATTCAACACAAAGGTTCTCGTAAATAGTTCATACTGTAACCAAAAAATCTAAAAAATATATGAACACACTTATTTTTTACAGACATTTTAAATTCAAATTTGGACGAAATTACATATTAAAAAACCTAGAATAACTATTTTAGTTATTTTGTTGTGATTGAATAATATTATTCGTGGGTACTTGAAACTTCTAAAGTGTACTATTATATATCTATGATAGTATCACGGTTTTTGTTGATGTATAACGTGTTATAAGTATCTAATGGATATTGTGATATGATTAATTTGGAATTTATTATAGGTACCTATTATAGGTCAATTTTTTGTTTAATACCATAGATATGTATATAATATGTCTTATACATAGACTGACATACCGTCACCGCTCAGAATCGTTTTTCTTATACAATGATATTATATCATTGAATTCAAATTTAATACCATCCATTATACAGTGACCCACTTGTAACCTACTGTACAGCAGAGCGACACCCACTTGCCCACCTTTTTTTTATATACATTTTGATAAAAATAGATGCACGTGTGCTTATATTATTTTTATATTTTGATTGCATTATGGAATCTTGGGAAATAAATGTATTCCCTAAGTATGGTATTGTAATGCGTGTATTTCAACTTGTAAGAAATAAATTCAATCATTTTTATTTATTAATATATAGTTCCTACACTAATCATTTATTTGGGATTATTGGAAAATGTCCACACATTTTGGTGATAAAAACTCAGTGTAGAAACTTACATTTATAATGTTTATATTCGTTCAGGAACTTATACATACAATGTATAGGAATGGACGCATGTCGGTTTTTACCTGTGATACTCTCGTGAAAGAACTAACTATTCCAATTGTAATAGTCAGTATTAATAGGTGAGTATTACGAATAGGTAAAATAGGTACAATGTACATTTATATTGTGTTCTCCAGTTATCCTCCTGCAAATTGCAATACGTTATTGGAAATGTTATATAGAAGTATGGAATATAATAAAAATGAAAAAAACCAATTCAAAATGCTTTATACTAATTGTCCACGCTCCACTAAGTCTGTCTTATAATATTCTGAATATTCATCTATAAGTAGTAGTTTTTATAGAAAAAAAAAATATTTATTGTAAAATATAATTTAATATGACCTCGACTGTATAATATTATAAATATAATATATTGTATACCAACCACATGATGAGAACAACACTTGACGTTTTCAAAGTTTGGTCGGAGTAGGTTGTAGGTATCTACTACAATTCAGTCAGTATACCTACTACATAATATTATACGCCTGCATTATAGAGGTTTACCTACCGTCCGGAAGAATCGACGGGTCACGGCCTCCTTGTATGAGGTTAATAATATCGTTAGGAGTGGTTCGTTTTACGTCCACTATATTTTTCTCTTCTATTTTTCGCGTGTGTGTGTGTGCATATTATAGTAAACACAACAACGGCGGCAATAATAGCGATATTTCACCGCGAGGTTCTCGATTCCAATTATAATATAATCTAAGCCCGGTAATTCATGTGCTCGCGAGTACATTTCATATATAGCTCTCATAATATAGTATACCCACTGAAACTGCATCACCTTGGTAGCAAGCTAGTGCACCTAAGTCAGACCCATGTACACCACTCATCCGTCATCTGACGACTTAAGTAGTTTTTCGAAAGGATGATCTTAATATAATATAATATATTCAAGAATATTATTCTATAATCGCCAAATGCGTAAAATATGGAGCCATGTTTAGTATTATAATATAATATTACCTAAATGCTACTTAAGGTTTTTTTATATGATGTCCAAGAATACAAAAAAATAAGTCATTACAATAACATTCATCAAACTCACTAGTTGAAAAATAATTTTAATAACAATTAAAATTATAATTCTATCATCGCTTCGCGTTTCTATTATGATATGGCGGCCACGGTGTGTCAAAGCATGACGAACAAACGAAATAAAAATGCGGTTATATTATCTAATTATTATATTTTGGGTAAAATATACAGATGCCTATGTATACAGAGGGACACTGACCAAGACCATGAGATCTCACCAACCATTACATCCTTTATTATTCATGGCTAAGCGAAGGACTTTTTATTGAATTATTTTCTATCTGAATCATCTTAGCTGTAAATTCTCATATTATAATAACTATTATATGAATATCAATTAATGCTAGTATAATAATTATTAAATTAATTATATACATTATACATTATTGCGCAAATGTATACAATAGTAATGGCATATCGTATTTATTGAAGAAAATGGTTTAATATGGTCTCTTTAAGGAAAAAAATACGATGAAGCCGAAAGCAGGTATACTACTTATGTCACAATTTTTTTTTCTAATGAAAATAAACATATTTAAAACTTCGTTACAATATTGGTAATTGTATGTAAGTACGTGTATAGTATAATATGTATTGTATTATTTTATTAAAAAATTTCTTGGTACGATCTCTCGATTTAAAAAAATTATTCCTTTTATATAGAACTGCCTTTTGCCCACGATGTTTGAAATGTACCTGCATTAAAAAAGTTAGTTATTTAGATCCTGCAGTTGTATTTTCTACAGTTGCAGCGTGGGTGTAATTATTCTGTCTGCGTTATAACTAATTACTATAGTCACATAGATAGGTACGGATAGCAATATAAAATAAGTCTTTAAGGTGCTAAAATCATTAATCTTTATCTTGATATTCTTGAAGATAGCCATTTCAATATTCAATATCTCAAGATAAAAATTAAAAGTTATTATAACAACGATTACAAATAAAATATAAAAATATTTTTTGTGTTAATAAGTAGATACCTAAACAAACTCACATACATTATAGAGTTGACACACACAAATTAATATAGGATTATGTATATATGTATGTGTATGTATTCAAATAATTAATAAAATTGCGGATAAAACAAAAAACATTATATGATTATAAAGATTAAAAGGTTGTATTGATTTGCTAAAAGGTAAAATGTACTTCTAATAAACTGAAATTAGTTATTTTAGTATTTTTCCAAGATCATTAAATTATTAAAACGCACGGATTTAACTGTGAATAATTACTTTTAAAGGGTAACATGTATATTTTTATACCTACTAGGTTTCATTATTTTATAATTTGTATCGTTATTATTTATTGTTTTAATTATAATAACATTTTGTGAGTTTTTAAAAACTATTATTATTCTCAATGAAATATATTATACGATGACATTATACATGGTCACGCTATAAATATTGTATACCACGGCCTTACACAATATTCCTATTCATGTTTACTAAAGACTTGTATATCTATTGGCAATTTTAACCTTTTAATAAATTAGACGTTACAGAATAATGACAATACTTAATATTTGATTAATAGGTATGTCTACACAATTTCAGAATATTAAGGATGATACATTTATATAGGTAGTTAGCAATTAAGTAACGAAAGCAAAAATAATTCATACTATCCAAAATGTATTATGTATTATCTGAAAAACGCATTAAGCCATTAATTGTACATAATATAATGTTTCATGATATAGGTATCTACCTAATATTTGTGACATAATAATATTTACTTCAATTTGTTTACCTTAACAACTTAGAACGGTACATAATACCTGTTGGCCTGTTGCTTTAAATATAAATATCTACAGGAAATCAAAAGTAAGTACAGTAAAATATTATAATAGTATAATATTCAGCAATTAGTATTTGAAATACTAACATATTTATTACCTATTTGTTAATGTTATAATTAATACATTTTAACGTTGTATTTAAATAAATGTAGGTACCGTAACTGGTACTTGTCCTATCTGTGGTTATTGTTGAGCTACATAGATAAAAAATTTCAAATTGCCTAAAACAAATTCTTCAGAATAGTAACAAATGCACCTCGTGGATTGTACGTGGCTGTACTGTGGCTCATACGTAACAAAAACTTACACAAAGACTCCTAAATTAAAAAATAATCAAGATCATAATATAATCTCCCTGGTTGTAAATTGTCCATAGTTCACAACTTAGATGAACAGGCTCAACTAATCCACTTAAACTGCATAGGTGATAGCAGTAGCGTATCCAGAATTATTTTTTCGGGAGGGGTTATAATTTATTTTTGTCGAATTTTATCTGAAAATGATTTATTAATGATAACGTTGTTATTATTTAACAATTTTCGGGGGTTGGGGGGGTACAACCCTCTACCTCCCCCACCCTGGATACGCCACTGGGTGATAGATAAACCATATACGTCCACCACCTCAAAGACGCCTACAACACGATCCACACGATCTTATTAGTTAATAATATTTATTATTATATGTCTTAATTAAATTGAGATGTTTTGAAAAATTATGATAATTATTATCATGTTAAAATAGTCATAAAATACCTATTCTATAATATTTATCCATGGATTTATAGATAGCCTATATTGCCTACATAAAGTTAATAAAAAAAAAAATACTTCCTCCATACTGTTTTACTGAAATTATTTTTAAATTTATTATTAATAAGTATGTTTGAACAAACATTCTTTTAGCAATTCGAAAATCGAAACATGATATACATTTACCTAAAGTTAATTATTGAAAATAGTTTCTGTGATCACAAAAAAGTGGTTAACGAAATATTTTATATGAGCTCACTACCTATTATGCAATGGGAACAATGAAAAGATAATGTCCATAAGGTTAACAATAATGATTTTACTTTTTATGGTTTACCCCGTGTGGTTAACCAATATCTGATACGTGCATACAAATGTGGATGAATATTAATGATTAATGACACATATTTATTCATCGACATATATTTTGACAAATTGTATTATTATGTATTACTTAATAAAATATGTTGAAATTAATATTAGATTATAAATATGCATATTATTATAGTTAATACGTGAAAATAAATAATATACCTGTAAATTTTAATTTATTGCAGCTATTCATGCTCAACCTGTCTTTAACAACTTTAAACTTAAATAAGACAACAATAACTATATAACTAATAAATATTAGATCATCAGTTTTTGATGTTCACTTTCTTGAATTTTTACAATAAATTCTTGTATTATTATTAAATAGTAACACATTTTGTTGATTACCAATTTGCCAATTTTAACCAAAAGGAGCCTAAAACAGATATCAAAAACAAATCGATTTTTGGAGTTAGCAAATCTATCCACTATTTACTGTAGGAAAATCATTTAAGGCTAAAAAAAATACCAAATAATTTGTACCTACATTCATTTTTAGAATTTTCACTGTAGATAAAGGTATTTACTTCAATATAGGTACTGCATAATATCTTTGTTTTATTGGAAGTGAACCAAGCAGTAATATATAATTAATGTTATAAACTTGTTTTATAACAATACAACTATTTGTTGTATGTCCAAAAATTATTTTTACTCTAGAAATAATTTTAAAAAAATTAGTAGTTTTTATTTGATAGTTCTTCATCATCATTTTAAATTTTCTAAACATTAATTATATTGTTATTATTCGTGTGATATAGATATATTATGATACAATAGGTTATAACATATTACGACTTATTTTTTATAGATTAATTTAGTCCTCTATATTAATCTATAAAAAATAAGCCGTAGACAAGACAATGAGCACATTTAAAAAGTGTGATTTATTTCTTACGTTTTTTTATAATTTGTATACATTTTATTTGAAAATATTAGGTATGTTTCTGAATTTCATAATTTCACTTTCAGTGTATTTTTATAATAGAGTGTAGAGCTCGAACAGACAGTATATATGGTATATGAGTACTTTTTGCAACGTCTTCGACGATGATTTTCGAGTAGAAAATGTGTTTAATATCATACGAATTTAATATAAATCAATTAATTTTATTTTGCAATTTTTGCCATCTTGCTTATAATCATTTTTGTGATTTTAAGTAATTTTTAACAAATGTTGACTATTTTAAATAAAAAGCACTACCATTTTTTATTTACAATTAAAATAAACTTTAATAATTTCAAAAACATTTTAAAACTATTAATTTAATAAAATATTTGTTGTATTAATACTAACATTCTTATACGTTAACTCGCGTTAGATCCAAATACGAGGAAAACTCTGTGCTAAATATTGTAATTTCTAAATAAATGTCTATTTTTAAAGTAATATAAATAAAATAATTAGTATCTACATATAAAATTTAAAATTTGAATAACAAGATTAATTCCACTTTAATTATCTATTACCATAAAATCATGATTCATGACATTTTTATGTAAGCGTTTAAAATTTGATTAACGTCCAGTACTTGTCCTATCATAATATAGTAATATACTACCATGATATTATAATAAGTGCACAGTACCTACTACATACTGTATGAGCTAAGCTTCACCACGAATTGCTTTTGAATAATTTAATGACTCATCATTGCTTTCAATAATGTATAATACTTTAATACTAATAATTAATAATACGACACTGCTGACTTCGATGAATTTCACCATAATATAGTTTTATAGACATATCGTAAAGTACTTAAATATTTAACAAGAAACTAAACGTTTAATAGTCAAAATACTTAGCTTAATATATTATCTTTTTTTTAATGAATATTTGAGGTCAAGAATCAAGATACGACAAACCCTAAAACGGTACAGTAGAAACGATATTTCTAAACCAGTTGAACATATTTTACAGATTATAACGATGACTAACATTAATCAGTTAAATTTAATTATTTTATAATATGGTAAGATTAGTTGATTTTTACTGTCTTATCATTAAAGCTTAGTATATTAAATCCCGAAGGTATAAGCTTCATACATTAAACAACTAACAATGAATGTAGATACAATTTTTATCATTCTAACATTCATATTTATTACCTGTCTACTATATTTTCATGAATGAATATTAAAAAAATATATATATTAGCATTAAATATAATAATTTATAACTGATTATTTCGGAAAAGTGAATGGATATTATACACTCGTTTCACTTCGCTCTCCTTGGCACAAAACCGTTCTGTCGTGTTACTTTTTTAAAACTATAATTTGGTTTATTACACACAAAAATTGTTTCCAAATGAATATCAGTTTACCTAAGTGATTGTTTAAATTTACTCTCTATAAATTATATGTTAAAAAAGTGGACAAGTGGGCTCTGCTGAAAAATACGTGTCGAGTGGGTTACTATGTAATGGATGTGTTAAATTTGTATTCAATAATAAAAACCATTGTAGGTACCTATACGAATAATGAATCTGAGGGAAGAAGGTCTGTCAGACTATATTACTAAGTATATTTTATGATATTATTTCTATTAAAAATTAATGTGAATTTCTAGTTGGTATTTTTATTTTTTATTTTTATTGATAGAAAAATATTATAACGACTAACGATGTATTTTCCTTATTTTTTAAATAACAGGTATTATATGAACAACGTAACATATAAAACCTAATATTAAATTTTCAAACTTTTTGACAGAGCGAAAACAATTTAATTTACATTTAAAGAAAAAACCTTCCTATATAACATTGTAATTTTTATTTATTATTATTTTTATGGGATTTGAAATTTTAGAACATTTTTTTTCTAAAGCTTATAAATTCAAAATGTATGTCATAAAGTTAAATATACAAGAATAGAATAGTTTCACTTATGCAATTAAAGCTCTACAAATATATTCATTATTTATTTTTAACTAATAAAAATAGGTACTTTAATACAATACAATGATAAAATCATCATTAAGCACAATAACCGTGTACCTAAGTGGCTAAGTCTAATTTACAACCACAGTTATTAGTTGGTACATTAGAGGTATAGTTGACAACGAGCGAAAAATGTTTTTACCTATTAATAGATATAAGATTATACTTAAGTATTTTTTAAGTGTTTAGATAAATGTACGTAAGTACCTATCTTATAAAACAGAATAATTCAATAATTTATTATATATAGTTGTTTTGAAGAAAATATAATACGTGTGCTATACACTTCATGTGTAATACGTCATTACTCATTACTCATTATATAATATATAATATAATACACTAATATATTATTAATGTGCTTTCATTTTAAAATTTACTTAATCGTATTTAAATCAAAAATAATATTAACAAATTATTCTGAACATTTTTATACAGTATAGCAGGCGGGCGGCAGTATAGGTACATTACAATAAATTTACAAGTTTACAACACGCTACACGCCCGTCGTTTACCGGAGGAAGCAATGATTTTATTGTCATCGACATAATAATGTTTTGTAGAAGTTGTAATATTATTAGGTGTAGGTATAATATTACTTAATGCGTCTCAAGGACAGAACAATGTTCAACGACTGAAGGAAGAAACCATTAATCTCTTTCTTGTCGTTCTTTGCCATCTCGTGTCCAAAAAGGGCTGACAACTAATTTGAGACTGATGTTATGTGTCGATAACTATGTCTCATTAACACTAATTAATTTTCATTGCAATCGTAATTGTATCTCTTATTATTAAGTTAAAATTTCCTCACGTTTTCTTTATATCACTGGAGAATATACCGTTTTATATAATAACTTACATTGTTTACCATCTATTTTCACGTGATTATCATAATGTCATCTATAAACCACATCTATTTGGCTGTGACTGTAAGTTTATCGAACTCAAATGCGTGCCTACGTATATTATAATTGAACATACCTTCTCCAAAAGTCAGAATATATAGGTAGACAATATTTAACAAAGAAAAAAAATGTAATTGTCCTTGATTACATTATTTTATATAGGTAATATAAAACATAATATAGGACACTTTACAAAATAAGAATTCAATGCAAGATTTAAATTGGGATATATATTGCAGATATTATTATAATATAATAATAATATTATAATATCTTATAATATATGCGTCGCTCATCACTCATCACAATACAATATTGATTTCGAATAAAAACTTGCTTCATAATTTATTTCAATGAATTTTTTTTTTTAATATTCAATAAACCTAGAGGTAGATACATTGTGTGTATTTATTTTCCTGAATTAATTATAATGCTTATCATGCACTGCAATATTATAATTAGCTATATTTATATTTTGTAATTAAAATTAAATTGGACTTATAGCTAATAAGTAATAGTGTGTTAATATTTTAAAATATAGAATTAAATTGTAATTAAAAAAAAATTTAGTAACTTATATTAATCACCCTATCTCTCTAGATCAAAGGATTATATGTCACGATTACAACTATCGCGTTTCAGTGGCTTCCACAACGTAAGTAATGTAATTGCAAGGGTGCTCAGTATATTATAGTCTATAGCCTCAGTGGTGGTGGTTGCTGGTTGGGTCCTGTTAACTGGCATGTACCCTATAATGTCCCTAATCAACCCTATATCCAAATTATGACTTCGAGGTAATGGCTAGACAAATGTACAAGTTAGGTATTTGTGAAACTATTATTATTTGATTGGTAGGAGGAGGGTGTTCCTCAAAATAAAGCCCTGTGGGTTCTGACCACTATACGCCCACTTGGTATACGCTTTGCACATTGTCACACGAATACAGAAAAAAAATATCCAACTATTAATAATTGTTGATTAACATTTTGACAGTTTTTGATTATATATATATATATACGGATAATTGAAATAAATTAATGCCAAACCACCCTAATATTATTTAGTCTTGAAAAAAAGTGACATTAATTAGTAATTTGTATTTAACTGAAAAATGTAATGAGGTCATAAATATTTAATAATATAAATCATGGGGCATGAACGAACAATTATTTTAACTAATATTTTGTCATTATTTTGACTTAAAAACCTAAGATACAAGTATATTTAGTTACACGTGCAGCTGTAATATGGAGAAATAGGCGCCTATTCATGCATCAGCTATTTTTATTGCACAATAAAATGTTTGCTCAAACAACTAAAAAGTAACAAGTAGGTATAAACAAATAAACGAAAAATTGACAAAAAGTCACAGATAAAACCTGTAGTACAAACAATGGAAATGAGTCCATTGACGATTTCAAATTTTGTTTACAATCAAATAGTATTTGTCGTAAAGAAATCGCCAATAACCATCACATTGAAGAATAATCTATGTTTGTACTTTGATAATCTAGATACCTATAGGATTTTAGTATTTACACTTTATATATCTATTTAGGTATTATTTCTCAACTTTTTTACACCTATTAATTGTATTCTAATGATTAGGTATTTACCATGTTTAACGTGTTGAATAAAATAACATTGAATATAATTCAGTACAATTTTTTTTAATGAAAAAGTACCTTATTCTATACTATTTAAATATATTCATTTTTTATATACCTGGAATTGTGAAAACAAATTGGCCTTCTAAACTATAGGTAATACATGTACAAAATAACTACTACCAATTCATATTTGATGTTGTTATATTTTCTTGAAATATAACATGTTCTAGTGCACGTGCGACGCGCCAATATATTTTAATAATACTGAGTTTAATTAGACTTCTTATAATAATACATATATGTCATAAAAAAATATTTAAAAGAACGGTTTCGGTGGTAAGAAAAAATACGATTTCATTTAGAGGACGCATGAAATTATATTAAATCTTTTATTTCTGACACGCATGTCTTAGGTATATTGGATTATAATATTTACTGTAGGTAATTTATAAATTATGTTTTTTTCAACACGAATATACTTGAAATATAAATAGAACATCTAGATCTATTCTACACTTGATTTAAAAAATGTCAAAAAATATTGAGACTACTATAACCAGCTACTTATAATCAATACACACTATTAAAAACGAAAGACGTAGCCATAATTATTTACAATAATTATTAATTATAACATAATATATTATTATAAAGGTTTTTAACTAGAAATTTTAAATTTTAAAAATCATTACAACAGTACCTATTCGGTATGGATAAACATATCTATCTCGAAAGACAATATATGAATACGTCCAACCGATCCGCTAGGTAATCTCTATTTTAGTGTAAGTATAGTATATACATATATATATTTGTACTCTGAATATTATGGTACTGCAGCGATATATAATCATTTACATATTATAATAATCATGACCAGCCAATTTGAATATCTAAATTAAATTTCCAACACATAAATTGCAGTAATCGCAGTTCTTATTAACATGGTTGAAATTTAAAATTCGTTCCCGCTTCCGTATAGCATAATACGACAAGGTGTCTGCAGAACTTACTTACACAGTTACACATAAGCATTCTGTGACAGTAATATTAGCTGACGAGATTACTGCATTCGGTCGTCTTTGACCTAACCGGAAGAGTTAAACCGCATAAATTCGGGTTCATAGCTACGTTGTCTATCGTGTTGTATGGCTTTTATAGTTTTATCATATTCATCTTATTTAGATTGCCGTTGCCATAGTATCAATAGCTATATAATCTACCTGAAATTTTCAGAATTTGGCCAAGCTCAACTTTTGGACATACTTTTGAAAACTTATGTTTATTGTAGGACGTAGGTGTGAACCCGACTTATTCATATACTTCTGACTAATCACGTGTTGGTTTTCTATAATTATTACTAAGGTACCTATATAATATATTTATAATAAGTAATCTGGTAATAACACTTTATTATGTAGCAGAGTAAACAACTATAACAATATTTATCTTTTATTAAATAAGCAGGCCTTGAAACCGATATTGGATAGGTACCGATTTTAAATATCGGTTAAAACCATTAAATCCCGAAATCGATATGGAAACTGAAATTAATACTGGTACCTAATTAAAATCAAGCCCTGTAAATAAGGACAATGTGTGCAGGCGCATACAGGCAGGACTGGTTATATTAATATATTATACCAGCTAGGAGGGCTGCTAGACATATTTTGACAATATTGCTTATATTTAGTTATTACCTACTTATTAGTTATTAATATTTATTTCTGTTGGTTTGTTGCTGTATAATACTGTACCGCGTCGCTCTCAGACTACCCCTGGCTGTGAGCTTCTGTAACCGGGCTCAAATTTAATACCTAGATGTGTGCGTATTTCAAAAAATTGTGCTTGTTTATGAAAATAATTAGTTTTTGTTATTATATATAAAATGGTCATGTATCTCCCGCAATTCCCGTGTTATTTATGAAAAAAAATAAGATTTATGTATATAAGCTCGCGTATTGTTTATAACCATCAACCGTGGTATATGTGTGATTGGTTTATCTGGTATAAATGTACAACTATATTAAATGTAAGTAGGTATATTAAGTGTTAAACATGATTATTATCATCTTACCCGGGTGGTACTCGTAAGTCGTATTGGAGTTATGTTTTTGAAGATAAAAATATAAGGATATACACTATACACTAACCCTATAATACCTATATTGTAAACTGTAAATGATGTCAATAATTGTAAGAAGATGCAGAAATTTTCGGGCCGATAGTTAAGATTTGAACCGTTTTGTGTTTGGTTCTGGTTTGTTGATTTTAAGGAAGGCCTATATCGTGCTTTACCATAACCGTATGTCCATTAAAATCTTCCCTTCAGACTACAGTAGATACCTGTATACTATAACCTGTTATTTTGTATTAGTTTTTGGACGTATTTTAAGGTGAAATACACGTTTTATACTGTATTTAAAAAAATACGTTATTAATATATTGAATTTGAATAAAAACCTAATCAAAAATATTCCGTTTTAATAAAAAATAGATCCTTTACTATCACAAAGGACTGAGGACAAAAAAACCAAAACAATGAACATTTTGTTTGTCATAAGCTCATAAACAATTTGCCATTTTTGAAGTTTGAACGTAACTCATCTACATATAAGATAGGTAACCTTAATATATTAATATATTATTATGTATAATATTTATATAATATGAGTATATGGCATATTATATACGTATAATAATACTAGGTAGATAATATAAGGTTAATAAGAATAATGTGTGCAGTCTTATGGTAGGTAATGCCCTTGCCCTATACTATACATTATATAATAGGCAGTTTATTCATAAGATTAAAATATAGATCGACGCTGACATTGAGTCTTTTATATGCTGGTGGTAAATAGAGAACCCTAATGAAAAGGAATTATTATAATAGAACACAAAAAGAAAATCTGTTATTAAATACGTATACCTACGCAACACGTGCGTTGTCTGTATGGCGGCAACACTGACCGGGTTAGGTTTGTTTGTTATTGGCGAGATTTTTGTTTTACTTAGGGTGTGGTATATATATTATTATCTTAGTTTGTTATTCTCACTCGTTTTCTTCAGCAATTTTACATTTCCGCTGTTTTCCTGTAAACAATTTACGATAACGTCATCATCATCTTCTACAAATAATAAAATAGATACCTACCTATTATCTGATGACACCACAGAAAATATTTACCTATATTTATCATAATATCGTATAATATTCATGTTGTGTATAGGTAATCTGTTTGAGTGTTTTTGAATACCTACTCATTTGTATTTTATATATTATTTTATTATAATTTTAATCACTAGACAAAATTTGTATTAAGTACCTATATACACTGTACTACTATATATGTAAATGTAATGGTTAACGTTATATAAACTGTAATCTGTGACCTATTCCTAAATACACATAATTCAATTTCTGCCTATATAAATAAAATAATAAAATCATAAAATAATTTTTAAAAAAATATCACAAGGAAACAATTAATGTAAGAACACACTAGGTTCCTACTGCCTATATTAAGGGGCCTGCTCGCGATTTTTCAAATTTTCCGCAATTCTATAAAATTTGAAAATTAAATTTTATATTTTAGTTGCCACCTCAATTATAAGACTTTTCCACTAATCTACTACCCAATACCTATTTAGGGGGGGTTGATAGGGTGTATTATATCGATCAAAACACAGTTTACAGGAAAAACTCTCACACCTCGTAGATTGGTCCGATTTCCGTAATTTTTTTTTGTTAGATAGAGGAATATTTTTTACAGGGCGCATTGGACTTCGATTTTTGATTACGTCGCTAAAAACAAAAAATAATACAAAAACTAAAAAGTTGTAAAAATTGATTAAATTCAAACTTGTAACATAAGATTTAGAAAAATAATGTTGAAAATCCAAGTCCAATGCGCCCTGTAAGAAGTCTTCCTCTATCTAACAAAAAAAAAATTACGGAAATCGGACCAATCTACGAGGCGTGAGAGTTTTTCCTGTAAGGCATGTTTTTGAGCAAAAAAACAGGTCGCGTGCAGGCCCCTTAATATGTAACGTGTTAATACACGTAATTGTATGTAATCTTATGTAATTTTATTGTATATTTGTATGTGTCATAAAAAAAAGTGTCATTACTACACGGCTTAACACGTCATGCCCATCCAAAATTGTGTTGTCATAGGGTGTTATGGCATATTATATAGGCGATAATTAGGGTACCTAATATCGATTAAATAAATAAAATACAAGTTGAAGATAGTTGTAATATTACTAAATGTACTAATTGTTTAAAGATTATGGCTAAACAATGGCTAAATTATGGTTATAACTTATAAACAAACAATATACAATATCAGTCTTATGGCAATGCGTCGTACATGTAGCCATGTAGGTAGTAATTACTTTCTAGTAAGTACCATACAGCATACAGTATATAGTATCTACTTATTGTATTATATTAACAAGTGCAGTGTACACTCAATAATACAATTATTAAAAGCTAGGAACCGGTGAGTTTCTAGAAAAAAACGTGTTTTACAGGAAAAACTCTTACGCCCTGAAGAATAATTGGATTTTGTTAATTTTTTTTTTATTCAAAAGAAGAAGACATTTTTCAGTTTGGATCAAACCCCAATTTTCAAAATTATAATTATAGAACCTACAATATACATTTGTATAATGCATTCTGTATTTCCTAACAAATTTTAATTTTTCTACCACTATTTAAAGTAAAAAGAAAATTCAAGCTTTGATCTGACCTAAAAAAAGTTCTCATATTTTAAATTAATAAAAATTAACGAAATTTGACTTATGAATGGGGAGTGGAAATTTTTTCCTGTGAAGTCATTTTTGTTGATATGGCCCCCCTCCCACCAATAAAAAGATATCAGACAGTAGATTAGTAGAAAAGTATTATAATTAAAATATATCATATAATTTTAAAATTTTATAGAATTGCGGAAAATTGGAAAAAACCAGCACCTACACCCTTTATATAAATTACTGAAGAATTATTAACTACTATTAAAGAAACCTGGGAAAATCAAGCTATTGTAAAAGTGTTTCGCCTTAAAAACAAACAATGTTCAGTTTTAACGGTGGACAAATTTTTGTTGCATCCTGTATATTTACAAGGCGTCTAATAATAATTCTCAATAAACGAATATTAGTATTAAAATTATACAGTCTAAATAATCCCATCAGAAACACTCCACCAAAAGCCATGTAAATTATGTTAAGTCTAAAAAACGGCTTTAAAAGTTGTGATATTATTTTACATCTACGTCTTTGAACTATAGATATAATTTATGTTAAAATAGTCTACTAAATAATTGAACTTAGCTTGGTGACTTGAAAACACTACTTATTTCAATGATAGTAGACTATATTATTATACACTCATTATGCTATATTATTTTTTAATTTTTAACTTAAGTCACCAAGCTAAAGTTGAAATATTTAGCAGACTTTTTAACATAAATTAAATCTATAGCTCAAAGACTTAGCTATAAAATTACATCACAACTTTTTGAGTCGTTTTTTTATGCTTTACGTTTTTTTACATGGAGCTTGGTGGAGTTTGTTTCCTGGATATCACTACATTTTTGTTGATACCTTATTATTATTTCAGGAACATGTTGGTTTTACAATGATATTTTTAAAATTATTTTATAAAATAAGTTTATATGTCTATAAATTGTTGCTATTGGTTGCAGATTATAACAGTAATACATAGTTTAAATTATTATTTTATTTTTGTTGCCATTGGTGCTAGTTAGTGCAATGTAATGTTGGCCGCAGGGAAATATCATCTAATAAAATGTTGAAAATACACTACAATAACTTCTAGTTATAATCCTGTTTACATTATTTACAGTATTTTGAAAAATACAGCATGCACATCCATGTGAAATTTCCAATATAAGATGATTATATTTTCAAACTTCATTGTTTAACTATACATTTGGTATCCTGCACTATTCTTACTCAAGAAACTTTTTTCGTGAGTCGTATTGCTTCCAGTAATTATTCCCGGCTAGTTTTTGCATGTTGTATTGCCTATGTGTGCATTTTAAGTCGTTGGATATATTACTAAAATATCATACTAATAATATATGTATTTTAAAGAGTGGTTAATTGTCTTAGCTTACAGGCTGAAAATCAGGGAGGGTAAATGAAAAAGTGAACTAGTTTCACATTTATAATAAATGTCAAATACAAATTATTATTAAAATATAAGATTTCCATGTATCAATTTATTTTATACGGAATGATACACCAAATGTGGCATCTCTAATTTTTTTAATTAACAAAATGTTTTAATAAAATTCTGATTTTTGTAATTTTGAAGTCAATTTTAGGACAGGTGCACTGTTAGTCATTACTAATTTCGTGTTTTTTTCAGGCCATTTTTTAATTTCACCAGACCATATAAAAATGGATATATCTATGTATAAAGTTATCCTGCTTTTAATTTGTTCCATAGATCATGGGTGCAACAACATAAATATTAAAAAGTAATTTAAAAACTAAAAGATAATAATTAATTACTTAACTTGTGAAGATCAATAAGTATAATGCATTAAAAGCTTGAAGACGGCAAATTTAATGCAGCAACCAAAAAATCACAGAATATTTACTTTTATCAACTGTCAATTATATAAATATACAATATAAATAAATATTTTTTTTATATTTATAACTTTTGTAAAATGTATATGCTCTAGAAAAAAAACTATATTTTATAAAACCGGATCCTGGAAATATTTGAGTTTAGCAAATACATCTACAGTGCTTCTAAATTTGTATTGTTAATTACTTATTTTTCAAACAAAAATCACCCTTTTTTCCAGTATATTTTTATTCAGATGACTTTTTGAATAATGTTGATGGACCTAAATAAAAATTTGAACAAGACGTAGTTTTTGAGTTTCTTTTACTTTTTGTACCAAGTACCTATAATATAATATAATAACCTACTAAAGATAATGAATATATGACCATGATAATGGGTTTGGAAGATATAAGGGCAATGATGATTTGAAGATTTTAGTAATTTCATTAAATATCTTCTATTAATCTATAATATGCAATATGTTATAATTTAGAAATATAATTTCAAATTTGCAGTTGCGCCTTTCTAAAATAAATATGACTTCGAGTATAATTATACTAAATCCAATATTGCATCTAGGTATTTTATAGTTTTGTAAGTATTTTTAAGGACTATTATACATAATATGTTTGAATAATAGTCTAAAATAATATATATACGTATAATACGTTTAAATAACCAAGAAATTGTTCATTTGAATTTTGATTTAGTTACATTGATATTTAAAAAAAAAGCATATTCTGCTCAACAATTTACATTTTAGATACAGTAAAAAGATTCATTCGAAAAAAATAAGTTTTTATTATCACAGGACACTCTTTAAATAGTATAAAAAATTGAATGATTTTATTAAGTAGGTAGGTACACTTAAAAATCCAATACCTACTACCAGTTTCCTATATAATTATTATTTTTAATACTAGCATATGGCTCCGGCATAAATAGTAAAGAATTACTTATAATAATACTTAGTCAGTATAATTATTCAAAAATCTGAGATAAATTTTTTAAACTATGAATGATTTGTATTAATGTTTATTGTGATTATATAGGTACCTACTAAGTAGGAATAATGTAACAAAATACAATTTTTTTTTTCGTCAAAAATGATATCTGTACTCGTAATGTATTCAGTGGTCAGTAACTCAGTTATATAACACAATATAATATAGTTAACGTATAATGATATTGAGTCTGGCTGGTTGCTGGATACAATACAATTGCATAGGTATCGTATGTATAATACCGTTACGACGATGGAATCTAACGAAAATGTTATGACGAAATTCAATGCCAACACTTAAAAGTCACCTGTCAGTTTATCGAAGAACTAAAAATGATTTCGACCTACGTCAAGGAAATATGGCAAGTACCCAGTCGTCATAATATAGCATTCATTGGAATACTCTAAAGCATTTATAAAAAATATAATAATAATAACCCTTCTTATATACCTACGTTAATATGTGTCTATACGCATGCACAGGGCCCCACCCATATTATAATATAATATACGTCGTGAGAGGCATATAATTATAATAAATTAGAGAACTTTAATTGGGAAATATGTTAAATGTTAATAATATAATATGTTGTTTAAGCTTTGTGTTGTAAAATTTAAATCAATATAGGTAATATACCTATATAGGTACCTATCTAATACATCTACTTGACTTTTTACTATACGAATTGTTGATTAAAATCGTATTAGGTAGGTAGTAGTATTAATAAAATGTTTGTACTGCAAGAACTGGAGCAATACTTTTTATAAACACTTTGAAACAATAAAACCTATAGTAAATACCTATAAACTATATCTTATCCTATCAGTGGCGTGCTTACGGGGGGAAGGAGGTGGCTATGATGGTAACCTAATTATATATTAATCATCGGTTGCTAGAGGCAACCTAGGAACTTTAAAACACTAATTTCATCTTTTTTAATTGTTTTTTTGTCATATGTTATGACAACTGTAAAGTGTAATCGGTCAGAAAAATACAATAATGTTTTAGACTCTCGGCATAAACATGATGACTTAACGGTAACGCTTTCCGTGCAGCACAAAATTATAGAATGACCACCAGTCATAAGACATATACATGTCAAAAATCTGAGCACACCATTGTATCCTATCCTAACTTATTAGTCCTTAGATATATGTGGAAGTAGTAGAATCATATATTGTGAATACGTCATATTGTTTTTATGCAACACCGTTAAACTGGGTATCTTAATTTTTTTTTCGCGGAAATATCCAGTTATGTATACGTACATGTGTAAATGTATAGGAACCTATATTATAGTACATTTGTATTTTGTACTATAACATGCGTATATCGTACATAATATTATTATGTAGTAGTACCTACTTATTCTACTATTCTAGTTACTGCAGATAATCACTGGCACAGGAACAAAAATAACGAGTAAGCCGCGCTGTTCGATTTTTATAATCGTTTAGGTATACGAACTGACGACGGTGAAATACCTACCTACACATCATATAATATATAGGTATAGGCTTGGTTACTTTGAAGGATATTTATTCATACAATTAGGATGATTATTTCAGCACCATATAATATAATATATATTATATAAAAAACATTAAAATACTTCGAGTCGTATTATCTTTAATTTATGTAAACGTATCTACATGTAACGCGGTAGTGGTATACACTGTATAATACCTACATATTATATATTATGTACACGCACACGCGTATATAAATCTCAGCGATCGCCGCGGCAAAGGCATAAAGCCGTGTATGCATAACAAGCACAAGACGTATCGCTTCGTTATCGCGGATATATGTCTTTTCGACGATAAAAATATATCATTATTCTGATATATGTACCTATATTATATATATAATGCATATTATGTAGTTCCGCGGACTTTTATAATAACGATTTGCGGTGAAATGCATACGCAATGTCAGAGGAACGAGTTTTAACGTGTAAAAATGCCTAGCCCTACACTATATAATATTATTTTATATGCGCACAGGTATAGTGGCGTATCCCCTATGGGGGGGATCAACAAGACTAAACATTTCCTAAATGTTGCCCGTTATGAACAATGACTGTAGCGAGGCCCCTTAATGAGATCAACTGGTATAGCAGATACCTACTCGTATTATAACACACAGCAGAATGCAGATACTTATGATATATAGGTAGGTAGTCCTATTCGCTGATTTTTTCAAATCAAGCACGAAGCTCTTCTACCAAACTGTTTTATTTTAGATTCTGAGTGGAACGATGAATGTATTAATTTTACAATGATGTGTGTTTTTTTTATTTTTGTGTCTGTCATTACCTTTTAGGACAGTAAAAGTGCTTGGGTTTTCTTCCACAGTATCTTTTCTGATAGGAAAGTGAATCTAGTTGGTACTTTGGGGGGTCAAAAGTAAAAATTTCACAGTAGTTTTCAAAAGCGCCTTGAAAAACAAAAAAAAAAATTAAGGGAAAACGGGGAATCCATTATACAGTAACCCACTTGTAACCTAATGTACAGCAGAGCACCTTTTTAAATTCGAGTTTAGTCGAAATATTATGATTTGTTTTGAACTGTTTAGGAACATTTTCATTTTCCATTTTTTGTTTTAGTTTTTTTTTCTAAAAATATCAATAAAATTTTATTTGTTGGTTAAAAAGCTTGAAAATTTAATAAAAAAATAAATTAAAAAAAATCATTAGTCACAGTTTTTTTTATAATCATTTAAAGTTCAAAAATTGACAAAATATGGAAAAATCACGAAAATTAGTAAATTATTTTGGGTTAAGAATACGTAAAACTTTTTCTTTTTAAATCTAAGATTTTAAAATGTAATACAAGAATCCTTATAAGATTATCTACCTTTATCAAAAACAAAATGTCTATAAGACAGTTAAATTAAATTTTTATGAGGCGTTTGAAATTCAAATTTTAACAACATCACAGTTTATTTTTATAGTCATTTAAGTTCAAATTTGGACGAAATTACATAATATAAACCCTAGAATAACTATTTTAGTTATTTTGTTGTGATTGTATAATATTATTCGTGGGTACTTGAAACTTATACTTACATACCGTCTCCGCTCAGAATCGTTTTTCTTATACAATGATATTATATCATTGATGGATTGAATTCAAATTTAATACCATCCATTATACAGTGACCCACTTGTAACCTACTGTACAGCAGAGCACTTTTTTAAATTCGAGTTTAGTCAACGTCAACTCATAGAATTTTGAAATACATATAGGAACAGTATCGCAACTGAATAACTCGTTAAATTTTGAAAACTATTTCCCAAAGGTGCTTTTCAATCGAACTATCGAAGGCCCACATTATATCATATTTGAATATGACATAATATAAACACTAACACAATGAACCATGTGTATACTTGCGGTATATCGTAGTATAATTATATTATTGTATTGCCTAACTGGTAAATAATAATAAGAATAATACAGTTTACGTGGCTGGCGAGACATAGCTTAAATGATAATAATAATATTATATTATATTCTACTCGGTTATCAAATAAACGTCAAGAGCAAATAAACGATCCACCCGGGGGCATTGTGCGTTTGTGTTGCTGAACGGCGCACAGTTATATATTTTATATTATTTCGTTACTTTTCCTAATACAATGTATGTAGACAACAATGATGCATTGTAAAACCATGAGTTACAAAACACTCGTGTGTGTGTGTGTTATATATCGTTGCCATCCGATCCAACACCGACGACATTCAAAACTGAAAAACTCCCGGCACACATAAACACAGTCATACACGCAAATATGTATATAACGTTATTCGTGCGTTACATGGTGCTCTGTGGACTGAAACAAAAAATATACAGTTAACCAAAGAATAATAATATATTATATTATACGTAATACATATAAAAATAATAAGTAAATGATATTAAGGACATTTTCATAAAATAAAATATTTTTATTTGTTAAGCCTTCCTTTCTTATAATCATATTTGCCCCCCTGCCATCATCGACCTAAGATATTTAATTTCGATGACCGTCTCAAGTGTGCATATAGCCTCATTATCTAGTATTTTCGTTTGGAAACCCAGAGTATCGCGGATACTACCTATATAATATTTCTATGGTATATATTTTAGATTCTGAGCGGAGCGATAAATGTATTGATTTTACAATGATTTGTGATTTTTTATTTTTTTTTTAATTTTTTTTTTTGTTTGTCATCACCTTTTAAAATAGTAAAAATGCTTAGATTTTCTTCAACAGTATATCTTTTCTGTTTGGAAAGTGAATCTAGTTGATACTTTGGGGGTCAAAAGTAAAAAATTCTTAGTAGTTTTCAAAATAGCCGGAAAAAAAATATACTTGAGTAGTATATGCTATTCCTATATTTCTATTTCATTTATGTAGTATGGTACCTAACCTACCGTAAAAAGCTACCTACCTACCAAAACAGTTTAAGGGAGTTAATCATTTTTACATACTGATTAATAACAATTTATCCAACTAAAATGTACTTAATGCGTATTAATGATCATCATGATTAAGTATTTTAATATGTTGTATATTGTTATGCTATGTTTACTCTATATTGACTACATTGTCCTATATTGACAATGTCGTGTTGTGTTTAAATTATTGACCGCCACTATTCTCTTTTGGTTGGCGGTCTAACATTATATCTGTTGCTTAAGCTTAACACGGCGAGATGGAAGGACACAACACAAAATAAAATAATTTAATAATTTAAAAAGTAAGTTATTATGGGGCTTGGTGGATTTTTACCGGTAATTTACCAGATAGGTACCAGCATAATTGATATTTAGCTATTGTATGACCAACGACCGTTATAATAATATGTTGTTTATCTTAATAACTCAAACCACAAGTGCTTTCCTGTAATAAAATTAAATAAAAATATAACACATAAAAGAGTAGGTTAGTAGGTATGTTATATTAACTGTAGGTATACTTCACTCGTACAGCTTTTTGGTATTTTATATATTACTATATTATTGTGAATAAAGTAATTTATATATATATTACTTATTTACGTGGAACCTTGTTTTAACTTTCCAATCCTTAGATAAAAAAGTTGAACATTTTATACATTTTTAACAACAAAATAATTATTAAATTTTAAATTTAATTAAAATAACATTAATTGTTCTTTAAATGCTTATACAAAAAAATTGTGCCTATGTATTTTTAATATTTTTCAACTGCTATTGTAACAATATATCAGGAGCCTTGTATTAATTTTTCATGCATTTTTACAAAACAAATAAAATTTTAATGACAATTATAGAAAAAAAAACTAAACAAATTTAAAACTCACAATGTCCGTAAATAGCTCAAAAAGGGTCAAGGTATTTTCAAAAATGTGTGGTGTATAGAAAATAAAAATATAAACATTCAGTGAAATTTTCATGTATCTACAAATATTAGTTTTTGAATCACAACAAAATAACGAAATCCCTACATGAGACATCAAGTGAATATCCAATCTTGTAAAATATGAACTTCAAACGCTCATAAAAATTTAATTTGATTTTCTTGTAGACTTTTTTTTTTTATAAAAGTAGAAAAATTTATGAGGAATTTTGTATTACAATTTCAAATCTTAGATTTAAATAGCAAACATTTTGCGAATTTCTGACTCAAAATAATTTGCACATTTTCGTGAATTTTACGTATTTTGTCAATATTTGAACTTTCCATGCTTCTAAAAAAAATTGTGACTGGATTTTTAATATTGCTCATCTGTCTTTGAAACAATATAGGTATTAGGAGTCTTAAAAATATTAACAATTATAAACCATAGTAAAAAATAGAATTTATTGAAAAAATGAGTCCGTACTCCGTATGTACAATTAACAAGTATAATAATATAATGTTATTGAAGACATTTTAAATATACAATCCGACTTTTATATGATATGTGTGTGTATATGTCATAAAATTAAAAATCCACTTAAACTTGTACAGCCATATTATACGGTCGAGTATTATAAAATGTGAGTCTAGACTCGCATAATACACTATAGGTAGTGTGAATCAGATGTATAGCCAGCAATAATAAAACATTCGTTCGAAGAAAACAAGCTGATAGAGCAGCTTCGAGATTCTATTTATCACACAAAGCGTGAGATAAATTATCCTATTATAAGACATATAATAGGTACATACGAACGAATTTAACTGCAAACTTTCTCAGGATTCTCTCTTTCTCTCCATGAGAAGTTGTTAATAATACGCACATGGTGCATATAGTTATGCATACGTTTTGCAGATCATCGTTACTTTAACATCCAACTTACCATACTACTATATTTATGTACATATTATTTATGTATATATGGAGGTAATAGAGAATTTACGCTGCAATTTATTTTATGATTATTTATTTATTGAAGTAAACAGCGTTTAGGTACCGTTGTATCAAAACACAAATATACTAAATAAATATAATAACTATAGGTGTATGGATATTACAAAGATTATAAATTTAAAATTAACTGACTAATACACATTTTATAAGTTCTATATAGCAAGTAGACTAATAAAATGTAAAAATAATATAAAATTAATTTCGTTATAAAACTTTTATTTAACTCACAGTAAATTACTATATGATGGCTGTTAATTAATACTTTTAGAAAATATGATTAGGTTTATAAAATAGAAGTCATATTTTTCTAATTTACATTTTTAAGGGTTGTTTTCCAATTAATATTTTTATATGAGTGTATAATAAATAATATCATAATCATATTATTATTAATTGTAATTTCTGTAACACTAAAGCCATGTAACCGATCTAATTTTCATTTGAAAGATGTAAATACAGACAATGCAGTAATAAATGTATTTAATATAATATGAGATAGAAGAAAATATTTAACAGACAAAAAATATATAAATTTACTTGCTATACACATCGTATATGTATGTTTGATGGTGTTTTTAATTTTCTTTTTAAAAATTGATGATTACAGGTAATTTAATTTGGTGTCAGTATATACAATTATTTATTTATTTATTTATTTATTTATTATTCGTTATACGGGCTTAGCCCTTTTTGACATTACAATAAATCTTATATCGTGTTAGACATTTTACAAAAGACAAAAAACTAATAAAATATATACAGCTTACATTAATATTAAATATAATTATCTGATGACAATAAAAACTTAAACATTAAACAAAAACAAAAAAAACCAAAAAGAAAAAAAAAAAAAAAACTTTAGCTTAAATTTGTATATCTATTAAAAATTTAGCAATTTGTCGAATGATGGTTCTGCATTGGCAGACGACATTAGGCGTCTTAAAGGTGCATTAGTCATATAGTTAGTGGTGGCGTGTGGGACATAGAAGAGGGCCTTTGAGCGGGATGGACGTAATGGGACTTTAATGGAGATTTGCGAGAGAAGGACTGGAGAATCTATAGTATTGTTTAAAAGACCCGCTAGGAATTTAAGACCTGCGACACGGCGACGTTCGGCTAAGGATGCCATACCTAGATGATTAGCAACCGGTGTATAGTTATGAGGTGCACAAGGTATCTTAAGGATATGACCAGCATAGCGTAGGAACCGGCGCTGAACACGCTCAATTTGCCTTGCGTTGTCTGCAGTATGAGGGTCCCATATTACGGTCCCATATTCTAAAATGGGGCGCACAAGTGCACAGAAAAGTGTTTTTAATGACGATTCAAGCCGAAAATCTTTTATTAATCGGATTACAAGACCAAGGGTTTTCAACGCTTTACAGCACACGTACTCGATGTGAGCAGTTGGGTCAAGATTGCAGCTTAGCTTGAAACCAAGATCCATGACATAGTCCGTAGTACGAGTAATAGCTATATTATTGATGAAGTATGGGTATATTATAGGAGAACGGGATCTAGTGAAGGTCATAATTTTACATTTATCGAGATTAAGTGCTAAACCTAAAGTGTTGAACCAATTTGAGAATCGATCTAGGTCGGATTGAAGTTTTGTACGATCATCTGGCGTGGTTACACGCAGATATAATTTTATGTCATCAGCAAAACACAGAAATTGACAGTGATGAAGCACACGGTGGAGGTTGTTTATAAATAATGAAAACAATATTGGCGACAGATGACTTCCTTGAGGGACACCCGATGAAGCTAAGAACAAATTAGACTTAACATCAAAGACTTTAACCCATTGATACCTGTTACTAACAAAGGATCTTAGCCAAGACAGAAGAGGTTCGCCAAAACCTGATTCTTTGAGAATATGAATAAGTACATTATGGTTGACTGAATCGAAAGCTTTTTGAAAATCAATGTAGATTACATCTACTTGAGTTCGTTGTTGAAAAGAGTCAAAGACATAGTTATTGAAAACAAGATTGCATGTGGTAGTAGACCGTCTAGGGCGAAAGCCATGCTGTTCTTCGGCTAGGATAGAATTGACGGTTGGTTGAATGGCGTTTAAGACTATGAGTTCAAACATTTTTGAAATGTGCGATTGGATGGAAATAGGTCGATAATTGGTAACAACGGAGGGGCTACCAGATTTAGGAATAGGGGTTACAGAACTGAATTTGAACATGGAAGGAAAAACGCCTTCATCAAGCGACCTTCTAAACAGAAGCCATAGCGGATAAGCAATAATAGTTCTTAATTCATATAAGAAGTGACCTGAGAGGCCATCTGGGCCAATTAACCACACATTTTCCAACGAAGATAGGCCATGTAATACATCTTCTACGCTAAACGTTGCATTATTGGGCAGATCATATGTAGAAATATCTATTTTTTCGGCATCAAAATCTACTCGTTTAGTAGAGTAAACTGAGGAAAAATAGTCAGAAAAGAGATTGGCGGTCTCTTGTTCATTACTAGAAGTGAATTCGTTGTATGACACTTCCTTGGGAATACAAATTTTAGCACGGTTGTTCCTAACAAATTTCCAGAAATCATTAGGCTTAGTCCTAAGGGCTGTTTCTGTACGGAGTATAAAGTTTCGATAACATATTTTTGTTTCATATTTAAGTTTAGCTCGGAGGAGAGAGAATTCTCTATAATCATTAATGTTTAAAGAAGACTTATAATTAATATGAGCCTTTTTTTTCAAAAACAATATACTTTTAAGATTTTTGGTAAACCAGGGTGGGTATGTTGATTCATTAAAAGAGACCTGGGGAATGTGATCAAGGATTGATTTATGCAATGCGTCGTATAAAACATTTACTGCTGAGTCAAGGTCGTATTGAGAAATTGTTGAAGACCAGTTAAATGTAGACATAAAGGAACGGATATTCCCATAATCACCTATGCGGAAATTGTAGAACCTGCGGCTCTGTTTACAGCTTGGTACTGGGAGATTAAATGGAAGTAAAATACTTAAAGCTGGGTGATATTTATCTATAGGAATTAGCGGGTCAAGCGACTTTTCAACGGTTAAAGCTTTATCATTGCAAAAAACTAGGTCTAGAATCGAATTGGTTGAGTTATAAATATTATTTTTTTGAAAGAATCCATTTGTTGTAAATGATTCAGGAATACAAGGGGCACGGGCAGGAGAAGAATAAGAGTATACAATACCATAATCATCATTATCCCACTTTGTTTCAGGGATATTATAATCCCCACAAATAATAAATTTGTCATTAGGATAAGTATTAATCAAATATTCAATGGAAGAGACGTGAGATTCATAAATTAAAGGAGGTGAGAGAGGTGGAATATAGACACCACCAACGATGAAACTATACGAACCAATAGTAAAACGGACAAAAACATGTTCAACATTTAATTGAGTAACTTTAACATTACACGAAAGGTAATCTTTACGAATGCCAATGAGAACACCACCACCACGACTGCATTTGCTATTAGAATTACATCTGTCATATCTAAAAATATTATAATTAATAAGACCTAGTTCGGAATTAGAGATATTGTTGTGTAGCCAAGTTTCGGTTAGTACAATAAATATATAATTTACAGATGACGCATTACATTTAAAATTGGTTAACTTAGTATTAAGACCCCTACAGTTTTGGTAGAAGCCGGATAATAAAGTGGAAGCTACTAGTTGATTTGGGCGTTGGACTTCGGATCGGTTAGTCGCCGAGGGTGAACACCGTTTTTTGACCCATTCGAGATCACTTTCGGAGAACCGTTAACATACTTGATGGAAAGCCCAGATTCACCATTGCTAGTCCTATGGTCAATTTCCGAGTGGCATGATTTTAGTAGTTCCCGTTGGAGTTTGGTCTTGTCCTTGACAACTCGAAATCCCTGTGTAATTGATACCCCTTGGTTTTTTAACTCAGCAAAGGACATAATTAGTTTAGTTGCATCTTCAATTATGAGATATCCATAGATTTAATGGTTAGTAGATTATTAGAATGTTGCGCATAATTATCTAGTATCCAACCTAATAAAATTATTTAAAACTAAGCTCTTTTTCAAATATAAAACTATGTCTATTATAGTAGAGCCAGTGGCGTATATAGGGGGGAGGCCCCTTAGACCAGAGCCCATAGTGAAATTGCAGGTTCAATTAAAGAATTGCATGTATACTAACGCTGTTTACAGTTTTCACCATGATTAAGTTATCCGGTTGATTAAAATAATTTTTGAGGAATCAACAAGGAAATATTAGATTGTCAGGATTTGCTTTGATGACTTATTGACTTTGATGTAAATTCATAGTAAGATAACATTAAAATATATAAATGTAAAATGACACTGTCAATATTTTAAAAAAGAACCAACAAATTAATTTTACATAATAATTATAAAATTGAATTGCACAATTTTTATTTGTACTGTCTATATCATAATTATAACCACCCAGCTCCCTTAAAAATGTATAATTATGGCTATGTTAGTCGTTCTATGCTTGACTAGTGATAACTGATAAATTGGCACATAGTGAAAATAATTCGTATATACGCCACTGGGTTGAACACACCAAATCTAAAATCATTTTTAAATTATAAACTATTTTCAATTTATTCAAATTATTATTTTAATAGTTTGTATTACCTACTAAAGACATTTATTATTCTAAAAATTAAAAAAAAAATCAGAAACTTACCTGTTTGGGCTGTATGGCAATCAGTATAAACTGTTAAAATTATAGAAAACAACTATACCCGTCGACGAAATTCAAATTAATGAAATAAAATATGTATAATACTAGGTTAATAATATTATCAATGATAACGAATAATCCATGCAATTTATAAATAACTTTATTATAAACAGAAACGTTCGGAGCCTAACCTAACCGTGTATCCACATACCGCTTTTTCTTGTCTATAGTATTCACTAGAATTCTAAATAAAAATTATTCGTTTTTCAACAAATATACGAATTGTATAATATGATTAAACCTTGTACAGTAGTACACCAAAAGTTACATTACCAGTAACTAAAACTAACCAACAAAATTTCTTATTTGTCCTTTATGTAATTTTCGCTTTTCAATTATTCAATTAAAATAATTTAAAAAAAATTATCATTTATTGTTAAAAATAATGCAATTACTGAATTTAACAGAAACTACAGGTACCTATTTTGTGGGGGGCCAAGGTCTTATAATTTTTAGGAGGGCCTACCGGGATTTTCCCGGTACCCCGGTGGGCCAGTACGCGCCTGTACATACATACATATATTATTGATTTTATAATAATATTATGTTGGCTATAGTAAATAAATATACCTAAGTGTAATACCGTGCTGGCTAAAAAGGAGACTATATTGTTTTGTATACGTAAATGTTTAATCGAATAGAATTTATTTGTTTATTTATACCATAATAGTTGCAATTAGTTTAAAATACGTATCCAAATAGAAAGTTTTATTGTTTTGAATTTTTTTTAATTTTATATTTAATATTTAGTATTTAAACTTAAAGTAAAGTTATAAATTAATTTAATTGTTTTACCTCTGCCCAAAACAATCAACATTCAACACTGCAGCCAGTACGAAAGTTGTCGAAGTAATTTTCAAGAAATTTCAGCAACGTCGTTGATACCGAAAAAAAAGGAAAGGTCTTACGGAAATCCTTATCTCTCTCCCTTCTCGCTGGTTATGATTAGAAATGCATGAGTGAGGATTTTAATTTTTTAGTTTTTTAAAACGCATTGTTAGTAGTTCTCATTAAGGGAATGAAATCTTAATTTTAACAATGCACTAATGATTTAAAAATATTTCATAATAATACATATAAATGAAAATAGTCGATGACGAGGATAGTATTTTAAATGTTATAATTAGGGCTTGGAAGTTGTAGGACTGTATATAATATACAGTATAGGAGTTGTATATTATTCTATATTATGCTCTTGATTTATAAAATATTTATAGAACAAGCTAAAAAAATTCGATCCATACAATGGTCAGTTTGGCTTAAAAACTGAATAGGTACCTATTGAAAACGCAACTTTCGCATATTTCGTAAATTTTAGGGGAAAAACTGCATATTTCTTGATCTTCATACGCATTTTAATATGTTATTAAAAAAATTAATTAATCTTTTTCTTTTTTAAGCCGTGTATTTTAATAATAATATTGAATATTTAACTCCCTATTAATTGTAGGTAGGTATTTATTGTTATCATCGCAATCGACTATTCATTTAAGTTTTAACGAAAACTGTGCGATACGCATTTAATCTATATCACTCCTATATTCCGATGTACCTACTATCTTTTCGAATATATTTTTTTTAACTATTTTTTTCAGTTCAATACAATGTCGAAATTCCATACAGTTTTTCGCCATATTTTAAATATTATAAATTTATTTTTCAAATTTTACATTTCTTTTAGTACAATTTAATAACAACAGAAAATGGCTTTTTTGGAGTTTAAAATTGCTATCAAACTATTTTTAACATTTTTTCATGCATATTTTTCAATTTTGTTGTGCATATTTCATGTATATTTTTCCTTTTTTAGCTCCTATAGCTTCCGAGCACTATAGTTATAACTTATAAATAATAATATGAATATTTCTACAGGTAAGTCTGGTAAGTAATATACAATAGTTTAAGTGCAAATAAAGTGTCAATTTAATTTAATTAAAATTACTTTAATGGTTTATATATTTATTGCCACTATTCTAACTTTGGTTTGTTGTTACTGTTACATTTTTCACCGATATCCATATGGGAGTATTAAAAAAAGTAAAGTTCCTAATAATGAACCCGTGTAACTTATAACTTTATGGGTGTTGGCAGAAAAAATTAACAGTAGGTACCTGTATTGAAATAAATTATTTTGAATAATAATTCACCAGTGCGTGCGTTTAATAACTATTTAAATAATTAAACTCTTATAATATTTCCTATTGATTTAAAATTATATCCACAAATTCGCCATATAAAAAAAAACTCAAGCAGACTTTTGCAAATTTTACCATCATTACATTATTATTTTTCTAATTATTGTCAACCGTCACGGTACTTTGTCAAAATACATAGGTACCTATTAAACAATTCTTATATAGATACGTTAAAAACAAAAACGTATCCACAACTGATCATTAACAGTAAATTACTTTGTGGTGAAAGTGTGGATAAAATTGACACTTTATTTGTACATGTGGATTAGGCCTTAACGGGGACACCACAATAAAAAAAACGCGCCATGTATAATACCTCATGCATTTAAACGGGCTTCATTATTCCAATGTTGTCGTTTATGGCTAAGGTGGTGTGGAATTTTATACACAAATAGTGGCGTATATAGGGGATGGGCACAGTGGGCTGCAAATACGAATATATTCATAGAAACTGTTAAATATATAGCAGACAGTATAGCCTCTAAGTAATAGATCACTTGCAAGTTTCTGTCTACTATGGTCTATAGCCCACCCCAAAAATTATTTCTATATACGCCACTGAGTAGAGCACTTCCTATTCCAAACCCGTAGAAGATTGCAACCTATGTCAGATATATTAAGTCAACATTTTTTTTATGTAGTAATGTGATACATAATTGATGAATCTTGAGCAAGTAATCTTCGTAAATACAAAGAAAATACATAAATTATAACAGACAGTATTTATCAGTTTACAAATAATTAGTTGGAGCTTACTGACCTTATATTCCTATATAGGTAGCCAGGTAGGTACATATTATATTATTTTTTTATTTTATTTTACAATAAATTACAATTAATTATAAAATAAATAACAATGTCATGATAAGACAAATAGTATTATTTTATTCTAATTGTTTTTATTATTAAAACGCCTTTCGTACCTACATGCTTTTGCTTGGGTTATTTTTAAGAGGCGGATATTCCCTTGACAAAAACGGCATCCCTGGCATTGTCATCACGAAAAAAACAACTTACTTTGCTCTTGGCACAAAACACTGCACGCGCGATCAACTGGTCAAGCAATCAGTTCAGGAGACTGGCGCGGAAATCGTTTTCGAAAATAAATCGATCACTGCGCTGCAGTCACAGCGTACCTACGACACAAATATAAATTATGCGCTCATAATAGATCCAACCATATTAAAATATAGATAATATATGATACCGACGGCCGTTGTAAAGTTGTCGAGAAAGGAGAAAAAAAAGACCAAGTGTATACGATTTTCATATCACGCCCGTGGGGCCAAATTTGGAAATTTCTCTCGTGGATCGTGAAAACCGGATAGATGTGACCGGCGGGGAGGCTGCACACAATATGGGGGAAATCAGGCCGCGCATTATACGAATAAACGGACTATATATATATATAATACTCATGCGTGTGACTGACGGGCAACGATATAGACGACTAAAAATCACACACACACACACACACACACACACACACACACACACACACACACACACACACACATACACTTACACATATACATACACAAACGTCAAAGCCATATACGGCATAATATACAATTTAAAGATAAATAATATTATACACACGAGCGCGTAGAACCTATACATATATATTATATATAAATAATATATCCACAGAGAGAACGCGTCGATGGCCGGTATAATTAGCATATTGTAATAATTGTACATATATATTCACATCGTCTAGGTTTTTTTCTCTTCATATTTGGAAAGCTCTCGTGGTTACTAACACGTCGTAGACTAAAACTACACATTTCTCTAACAGGGGCGTACCTGGACGTTTTTTTTTATATTACATAGTACCGATCATTGAAAAGAATTGCTGCACAGTGCACACATTAAAATATAATTATATAGGTGATGTGTAGTGCGACACCTGACACGTATATTATGTATATAATGGATGTTCGAAAAAAAAGTCATTTAAAAATAAGAACGACCGAGCTCCGGCTTAGCCCCGGCCTATAGCTATACATAATATATTATGATATAGATATACAACAGCAGTTTTTATTTCACAGTTTTTTTTTTATCTACAGCAGCGAACAGTTGGTGATACGGCTATAATAATACATTTATAGTAGGTACCGTCGTATTGCACGGGTGCAGTGTATGTGTGTGTTTGAAGTGCTGGAGCTAGATGAATTTGCGGTCAAAAATAAACCCTCTGAACATCATGATTTTATTGTATAGGGTGCCCGTTCTCTATTATAGCGTCTATAATGCACAAAGGTTTTAAATCGATGAAATCATCTTTACACATTTTATGGTATTTATTAAGAACAATGAACTTATCCAATTAATAAAATTAATAGCTTACTGCAACAAAAACATATAAATCCACTAATTGAAAATACATTAGTTAAAATACTTATTACATACCTATTTATATTATTACCTCAGACCTACAAGACATAAAACTTAGTTATAGCTATAATTATATTCGTATTTTAAAATGCTTATTCATTACAAAACAGTATAAAATAATGAAATGGCTATAATATTGTTGCTGTAAAATTAAACAAAATCATCAACTACACATCTGAATTTCAAAATACTTAGAAAAGTGTCCTCTATGGCTCTATATAATACTAATTAGTAATTACTAAAATAATATTATATTATATAATTGAATTATATTATAACCAATTAGGTATTGGTACCTAACTAATTTAATTATAAAAATCTAAGCTAAATCTGATGAAAATTCAAAGAGAAAATTGATTCAAAGTGTATTTAATGCTAAACATCGATAAAACGGGCTCGAGAATAATGATTAGGCCAAATGTGATTTTTAATGGATTTCATTTTAAGCGGACTTACAACAGAACTAATGTGTGTTTGATCGATGAACAGATTGTGTGAATAAGTTCTGTCCAGAGGAACCACTTAGATAGATGCAGATGACCGTTCTAGAAACCGAATACGAGACCCCCTGACTGTATCGGATACCGTCCTACACCATCACCACAAATCAAGAAACTGAAAATTGGAGGTCGTTGCAAGTAGGTAGACTAACGGCGGTAGCTATAACCACAATTCACCACGTTCGGTCGTTTATGCACTTAAGCCCAGTGGCGTACCCAACATTTTTCAATAGGGGACGGGACTTGAACATTTTTAATTACTCACGGTCATCACTTTACTATTAGGTTTGAAAAATAAAGTACCTAGGTGCTCTTTTAGTTCTCACAGATATAAAAATATAAAACTATAAAACATAAAATATACGAGAAAAAACGGGAAAAAAACTTTTTATCATTTAAATAATGAGCAATAAAATAAAATTAAAATCTTATTTTGTCCATATTAATAATTTCAATCGTTTAGGTTAGGTATTTTAAAATGTTTGAACAACATAAACCTCTGTAAATTATTCTTTTTTATTAATATTGACTATATAGCTAAACCTATAAGACTTATATGAATGTACCTTGGGTGTCAATCTGAATAGTAGCTAGGAATAACATGCATAATGAAATTAGATTGAGGCTGAATGTGGAAAATCGAGGATATTATTCAATGAGTAAAATCTTTAGTTCTAAGGTTCTTTCCTAGAAACTAAGAAAAAATTAAATATAAATTTTCTATTTACGGCCCATAGTAAAATACCTACTAATGCTCGTGAAACATGGTCGACAACTAAAGTGGACGAGATAAAGTTACATGCCTTAAAATTTCAAAAGGAAGGTTCCTAGAAGAATATATATATAATACGGAAACAGGGCAATATGCGAAAGGAGAACAAATTAGACATTGAGAGAATCTTTAACGGACTAAATATCCAAAAATGTCTTGTCTCAAAAATACTGGTATGGGCCGAGCACATAATATGGCGAGATAAGGACAGTCTAATGAGACAAATGTTGTGATAAATAAAAGACACCTCAGCGGAAGACCATGTCAGCGTTGGCTTATTGAGTAAAAGGAGATTTAAACCAATTAAATTAAATGGAAAGAATTGAGGATGTAGATAACAGAGATTTATGGAAGAGTTTGGTGGTAACAAAGGCCTGTTGAAGCTAAAAAAACTTTGTTGAAACTTGATAAAATAATATAAAACAAAAAATAATCATAATACTACGGCCAATGAGGGCGGATGCATAAGCACCTCCTTTTTAAGTCCACCCCTATTTAAGTCCACTGCATGGTATCCAAATAAAGACAGATCCCTGCAATAATGAATCCGTCTCACTCTGGTGCATTACACCATTATGCTACCGGGACCAGTGGATCACCCCCCTTTGGATTTGGTTTTCTTAAATTTACTATATCGTTGACTCAACAACACCTATCGACCAATTTTTGAACTTTATGATTTGATAGCAAAATATTTTCCGTTTTAACCACGAATAATATATTATCATAGTATTGTATATTATCATACTCTATGTCTCTTTCACGCACGCTTAACCTGACTGATAACAGTAATCACTTAGGTATCAGTAATAGACATTCATTATTTGATCGTTGGTGATTTATTTTGAAATGCGTTAATTTGTATTTTTCTAAATGGTCGTGATTTCATTTTTTTATATTTTTTTTTATTTAAACATATTTTCATGTTCAGGCAGAGGAATATTTGTTGACATATTATATTGAACATTTTTAGAATGTGATTAAATTACAGGGATAAAAATTACTAATTAGTAACCTTTCTCCTTTATAGTCACATTTAAATAAAACATAGTCAATGATTAATAGTTAATAATTGACTGATTCAATGATTATAAGTTACCCAACTGCAGTTTTTTAACAAGAAAGATCACACCGATGAAAATACTATACATACAATGCTGAATACATAATAATTAATAATATATAATGATAGATTATATGTATTATTATTATTATTATTATTATTATTATTATTATTATTATTATTATTATTATTATTGACATCACGAGTGATGTTCGTGAGTAGGTAGGATGTATCAAGACATAAATATATAGGTCGGTAGGTACTGTATATGGATCTGTATAGGTATCAAAAAATTAGAATTCAAATAAATTGATAATTTGTCCATAAAAATAGGCTGATAATCGTGCTTGAACAATCGCCCTGTGGCCTGTATACGATACTACATATAATGCTCATAATATTTCTGGAAGAAGACAGACTCACCTAAAAGGCGTGAATGATGCGTGTACAATTATATAACACGTCATAATATAACAAATAGATCGACAATCGACGACCGACGGGTAGGTACTTAAATGTAAACAATAAAATAAAGTAAAATTTATATTATAATATTATTATACTCATGCCTATAATACGCATGGGTGCAATGATAATAATATTGTAGACTTCGACACCGCATGGTTAAACGAAGATGGCTGGCAACCCGCAACCAGCGGCGACTTTCTCCGCACTGCTACCATAAATAAATTCAACATAGTATTTTTTTACATTAACCCTTCCGTCTATAGCGTGCGCGAGAACAGATCAAAAAAAAAATAATAATAATATTAATATATTTGCTACCGTACACGATTGCTCACTCGTTTGACGGCCACGGGTGGCCCATCCTATTCAGCTCCTATGTAACTGAGTTCGTCAACAGCCTGTACCACAGACCTATACGTCGCATAATATTTCACACAAAATATAATACGATATTATGTACATAAATAATAGTGAAAGGCGCATATATTATTAATATTATTGTTATTTGTTATTGTTGTAACGCCGTACCGTTTAAATGCGGACGAGAGAAAAATCAGTTGCGAGAGACAAGAGCCCGACGGGTATCCGGTCGCGATTGCTGGGTCTTGAATGAATATCATAATGGCATATTATTATGGTTATTATTATATTAAATGGAAAACAACAGCCGTTTAATACAATACGACACGATGTGATGCTCGAACAGTCGTACGCCCGAAAAAAACCGCGTATTTCATAATTTAGTTTTTCATCGACGATTTACTTTCGTTTGAATTTCTTCTCCACGTGATATATTTTTTTTCATCTTTGTTTTGGACTACACCCGGTCACCGCCGCACCTGCTCTCCCTTTCTATCGTTATTGTGTGTCTAAAATGATTATTATTATTATTACAAAACGTATGATGTTTGACGGATTTTATGTCATCGCGGTGTTACGACGATGACGGATGACACGAGCACAGACAAAAGTTAGATATCAATTCGCGGGCGCTCGCGCTGTGGGAATATTGTATTATAACACCTATACTCGTATTATGTTCCTAAGTTTCACGTACACCAAAATCAATTGATTGCCTGGCGACGTGATATCAATTATAACGCGATTCACCATTCGCACTTAAATTATTATGTGTGTAGGTATTTATGGTACTGAGGTAAGTACTCACACAGTCGCTCACTGATATAGGTAGACATTAATTTCGGTATAAAGCGAAAATGGTCACGATGATTTTACCTATTTTAGAAACAATTCACATATACAAGCTTTACCAGCGGCAAGAGTACGATCTTGTGTTAATAATATTATATGGCTTAAATTGTCGCAAATATTTTATATATTATCCAATAAAATTAAAAATATTATTATTATTATTATTATTATTATTATTATTATTATATGCATGCTGTCATCTGTCACTACTCAGTGCTCTCAGTTCTACACCAAATTCAAAGGTGGGCCGTGGGCAAGATGATAAAAAAATTAACTCGAGTTAGTTAATACTGTTAATGGTTAACAAATAATATACTCAAGTATAATAACTAATAAGTTTAACTTATAATATTATTAGTCGTTATATCTTTTATAAATATTTAGAAAAAAAATATTAAAATTTAAAGTCATGTGTTAAATATATAAAAATTTTGGTTTTAGACTTTTAGACTATGGTC
Source organism: Macrosiphum euphorbiae (assembly GCA_949089665.1). Classification (NCBI taxonomy): domain Eukaryota; kingdom Metazoa; phylum Arthropoda; class Insecta; order Hemiptera; family Aphididae; genus Macrosiphum; species Macrosiphum euphorbiae. The sequence continues at coordinate 27,479,560 of CARXXK010000004.1, read as the reverse complement.
ATGGCATTATATAAATGCATTTATGCCGTTGTTTTAGTAAATCAAAAATAAAACGATTGATTTCTATTAAAAAAAAAGTTCCTTTTAAGTTTTAAATATCATTTTTTTTTTTTATTAGGGTTAAGGCTTCGACAACTTAGTTCATTAGCCTGTGGTACTGTAGGGGAGGGTACTGTAGATTTGTTACACGTGTGTGTTTGTGGTGGCAGAATTTTTATTGGGCACCCGTAGGTTTCTGCCATGCCCCGGAGTGGGGGGATGGCGGCACTTGTTTTCCGGACACCGTGACTTGCCCAGAGAAAAATGCCGCCCGGTGGTCGAGAATCGAACCCTCGACTGCCAGCGCCGCAGCCGACGCGTTAGACCGCTCGGCCACCTCGCCCCCTCCCCCCACTATCATTTTTGTATAGTATTTTACATATTGTTTACTTGGTTTATCATTGCATAAGTATCTAGTTAGATCTTTTATTAATAAAACTTCTTAAGTTGTATTGACAAAAAGTATATGCAGAGATTAGTGTTGAATAAAAATGTTATGAAAACAGTTCATATATTTCATTAATTGGATAGACGGAAGCAAAATTATGTAAGTATACGGTTTTACGTCCAGTGTGATTAATCCAAATTATTATTTTCTTCTTCAGTATTCTATTAAAAATATAGGTAACTATATATTAATTATATAAGTAGTAAAATCGTATAAATTATATATTATTATAATAAAATTATCATGTAAAAATGATATCAGTGCATCATAATTTAATTTGCGCGTAATACCTATTTGTATAATAATTAATAACAATTTACGAGTAATTAGAAAAAATAGCACAAGTATAATAGCACAGACACAGCGAAAATTATGCCACACAGCAGTGCCGCGCATCAAAAGCCGCTCCACACGGATATGTTTATATTTATATCATTTTTATGACTTTCGTCAGATAATATAGTAACATATTATACTATGGGCCGGGGATTTTAGATTTTATTTCTATCATCGCTTGTATAATAACACAGATTTCTATATATTACTAGATAGCGAACTCCGGTCATGAATTGAAGCTTCAAGGTCGGTTGGCAATTGTATGGTATTTCATATGACAAATAAGATGATATTATGATTTATTTTATATCGTATTTTATTATTTTTAAACATTAAGTTTACAAAAAAAAAAAAATATTTTATATAAGTCATTTTACATTTACTATTTTATTTGACCGTTAAAAAAAATATTATTCCTAATACATTTTGTATAATAAAATATGAAATGTTTTGCCAACCGAGAAAATGGCGGCCGTTCACAGCTGAGCTTCACTTGTAACAATGTACATTGTATAAGAGTTCCTTATCTAGTGTAGTATAGAAGTCTGTGTATAATAATCACCGTCTACCGATATCATTTTTATCATCACTTTTGTTAGATAACATAATATGATACATATTATTTAGGCCGGACATTTTTTCATTATATTAAACACTCTAGTTTACGAGGTACGCCAAGCATCATGATGGATGAAGTTATAATAAGTGAGAGAAATAAAACTATATTTTTAATTGACGGATACAAATTTCGTTTTCATAAGCATTTATCTAAAAATTACCAACGCTGGACTTGTTGCAAAAATAACTGTAAGTCATTGGAAAATGTTTTTTTTTTTTTTTAAATTTTACGGGACTCAGTTAGTATTAAAACATGGACTAAATTAGTATTATACATTTATACCTACAATTTCACTGGACTCAATTGGTATATACCCTAAAACAACCCGGGACTCAATTCGTCATAAAAGGTTATACTGGGACTCAGTTCGTATGCAGCCGTGTTGACATATTATATTATTGTATAATTATGGAAAAATTATATAAATTTGTTCTAATACCTACGTATTTATATATTAATGATTGTCTATTCATATAATAAGGTCGTGTAAAAATTTAATTCATGGGTGTTACATGGGTCATACGCCTAATATTTTTCTGCACATCACATGTGTAAACGATCCCAAACGTTCATCAATAAATATCTAAAAAAAGAACTATGTATTTTACATTTTCATGCAATTCCATAAATGTTTACTTACCAATCGCATAGTATAGGTACACACAAAATACACAATAGTCAATATTCGTGATACATATTTTCCATCATAAAATATTTACACGCCTCTTTATAGTTATTAGTAGGTACTATTGCATATATGATTTTAATAACTGTATACTCATATACTCGTATACTTAATACATGTATACGAGTTGGAGAATTTTTAGTAGGCGGTTCTGGTTCAGCAGGTTTTTCCATTTGAACGTCCCTGCAGTAAGCCTAACAACTTTTAAATACACCATTAAATCGCCTTTTTCAGACAACTTGGACTTTTTTTGTTTCGACAAATACCGAAAACTGGTTTGCCGTTTTACCACTTAAGCTCTTGAAACGGTCGACACCTCTTTGATCACGACACCGACTATTTCCCGCAATATAATAACTGTTAACCCGGAAATGCACATGGCGTGGCATATTATAAGCGCATGTGAGTGTTTTTTTTAAGGCATTTAATTGATTTATGTGAATCACCACGATACGACATACTTTCTCTACAAATACTACGCGATTACTTATTTTTTCCCCCTTTCCTTAGCCGTCATTTCGTCCTAAACGCTGCTTGCCCGCATTTCGAAATGGAACAATACCGGTGGAAAATGTGTTACGACGAGACTAGACGCGTATGCGTTTTACTCGCAGTTAACCTCTTTTACCGCATAAGGTAATAAGATAATATTTTAAGTATCGCATTACACTACTCAAAAACAGCCCATTTATACTATAGTTTATTACAGTTCCGGTATTCATAGCCCTATGCCCCTATTTGTCCACAGTCAAAGTCCCAATAAATAAGCATTAGTCCTTACGGCTCATGGGTGCGGCGGACTTTAATATTGATATGTCTATATACTACAGCGATATTACAATAGTATCTCAAACAATATTTTATTACTTTAATCTCCCTATAATAATCGCCTTACCGAAAAAAAAAAATAAAACATTTATGAACTCGGTTTAGAATGTTGGGATATTTATCATGACATTTTTAACAGGATTTTATACAAATAGCATGTAGGTCAGATGGCGTGTGAAACAAGGGTGCATCGAATAGTGTTAACGAGAAGAAAGAAATTCCTGCTGTATTGTGTTAATATACCATCCAAGTAATATGAATTATTAGTACAGAATCATATTTTATGACCTCTAGAATCCGGACATAATACCTAATAATTTATACATATACATACCTAAAAAAGTCTTTAGGTATATATTTTTTTCAACATATAGAGATTAGTAGATTACCGACACAAGTAAAAGTAAATTTAAATTATCTTCATTAAAAACTCCATTGTTGATAATTTTTTTTTTTACGTAGAAATCATAATGGTTAAAATTATATTAATTTATTGTTATTTTGGGGAGGATAATCATTATAATGTGAACCTTTAGAGAAAAAAAAATGACCTCTTTAAATTAGTAGCCTGACATGTTTTTCAATCACTAAGACTATATGAGTGAGTGCTACATGAATTGTTTTGAACCCTTATTTTATCTTGCAAAATTTCCAGAACCAAAACGATACAAATTAATGAACAATGAATATCATTCCAAACTATTATGTTAATAAATTACTCCTTACTTTTAATTACATTAAATTACAATATAATTTAAAAATTATTTTGCTCCTTTTGATTATTGTTTATAGAAATTTGATATTTGGTTTTTTTTTCAATCAATTTTTGTATAATTTAATATTTGATTTTAAGTAAAAAAACTTAAAAAAAAAGCGTAATATGCACCACTTTTTACAGACAATTTAAGTCCAAATGTCTTCAAAATTGGATATTTCAACGAAAAATAACAATTCTAGTTATTGTTATAACTCATAAAATATTTTTCGTAGGGACTTGAAGATTTTTAATATTAAGTTCATTATTATTTACTATAAATAGTGACATTTTCTAAATATTTTAAGTTATTTATACGGTAAAACCAATGATACCGTTCAACGGGACGCCTATATTGGCTATTAAAGTTATATGAAATAATATAATGTATGCAATTTGTTACTAACAAAAATTAGTTCAATCTGCCGTAGTACTCAATACTCATAGAAAATAAATTACTTAGGTTAGTATAAATAATAAATAATAAAATATAATTTAAAATACTGCCCGTCTCCTCTTGTAATCGTTTTTTGTATACAACGATTTATCATTTAATTTTAATTTTAATATCCATTACAATTTATAGTGACACGCACTCAATACAAGGTACATTCGATACCTACAACTATACAACAGAGCAAATTCCCAGTTTCTTATGCTTATTTACATGTACTTATAAAGTATTAATTGTCAACTATATGTTGCAATTACAAAAGCATATATATTATATTATATATATATTATAATTATTTATTATTATTCACATTTATTTTAATGTTTTTTTCATGATGTATACAAAATTTCTCGTTACGGCGAACATTGGTGATACATTTTATGTGCCACAGTGGAATTGTGGTATCAAACAAGTACCAATTTTAAAAACACCATCACATACATTATTTATCGTTTTCCGACAACGTGGTTGAAATAAATATTAAATAGTCTAGAAATGCCGTTGTGTCGTTAAACCAATGGTTATCATTCAAATATGTAAACTGCACAACGATATTGGACAATTTGCGTAAGGACATAAATAGGTACATAATATTGTGTATGAAAATATATAGGTAATACAGTTCTTAATGGATAACCATATAATATGACGATGAAGGTTAAGGTGAAAGGCATTCAAAAACAATAATCAAGTGCACAAAAAAAACCGTATAAAATATAACTATTAACCTTGAAATCCATAATGCATCTACACGAATGCAGTTATATTTATATGAACGTGAAATGTATTCATATATTATGTTAAATAAATTTCACAGAGAGCAAACTTTACATAACCGTCACGTAACTATAAGCCATATACCTACATATATTATACCCTATTAACATTCAACATAGTATATTTTGCGGTCATACAAATTAAATGTATTTATAGGTAGGTAATTATTTACATATACATGTAAATATAAATAATGTATATCTAGCAAAATTTTTAAACTTAACATTTATTTTATAATCATCAGTTTAAAAATGTAAAAATGAGTGAACTTTGTGTATCAGCTGACAGTTAGTAGTCAGTTGTAGATGCCTGATGCATCGTTAACTGATGTATATAATTTTATGACGTATACCTATATTATTGCTTAAAAAAAGACACTAATGAACGAAAGATCTTCCCTGCAGTGTAGAGGAACTTTGAAACTTTGACGTCAACATTTATAACGTAATAACTTTAAGTATCTAAAAAATGTATGTAGGTAATATTATGGGTATATTATGTCTAAACACGAAAAAGAAATTATTTTTAAGTATCACGTTGTATTGATCATGACTTAGGTGCTACAGCTACACTCTCTTTGGAACAATAACTAACAAGATTTCTACGCATTAACCATCTCTTAGCATAACGACTTGTCAAAATCATACATTTCTATGATTTATATTTTATCTTCTATAGTTGCAATATATAGTCGGGTAGGTATAATATATTTTCGATTTATCATCTTCTTAATTTAATCTTGTACAGTTGTTAACAGCGAGTAGGAGATCTGGAGAGTAATTAATGTACATCAAGATTATAGTACGTCTATTTAATGGATTTAAATCGCTCCTATGTCCCTATATATAATAGCTATTGTCGGGATGAAGCAATTACAAAACACACGCCGGTGCCGTCTTAATATCAGGTTATTAATTGTACCTACTCCTGGGATCTATATATTTCTTTTTTTTAGTACGTACTCATAGTAGGTAGCACTTAAAAATAATATTCTATGAAGTTGCCGTACATATTTTATCTGATTTTTGTATAACTTTTTAACATCGTATAATCAACTATTTAATAGGTACTTACTACAATATCACGCTGTCATTTTCTACTGTGACCAAGATTCCTACAATGATAGTTTAAATTTTTAACTGTACCAACATTGACGGTACATAAAAATACTAAATAAATATTTGATCATAACATATCAATAATGATAATCGAAACTGTTATTGATCATAACTTATAATCAATTTTAAATAAATTATTATAGGAATGTACATTCCTTCTTTTCCTCAAATTGTGTAGGAGGTATAGAACATAATGGTTTATAATAATTATTAAAATACAGAATATATTATGTTACTTATCTTAAAATATAAAAAAAGATAATTCATCGCATACTCCAAGCATGTATTATTATTATTTATATTACTTCATTTAACTAATATACGCATGTATATTTAATCAATGACTAAACTACCTAATCTGAATCGAAATAATGTTAAAATAATATAGAAAACTCAAGTATGCCGTTCACTTATTTTATCAGCTAAATTGATTTTAACCGTTAGGAACAGGAAATGAACGACCCTCCAACATTATTTTATGAACTTTAGTTATTTAGGTCATAATAATAAGTAATTTAAACCATCAGTGCTAAAAATTGAATAAATTAAGCCAAGTCCATATTGTCATATTACATGTATGGAAACAATATTAACCATGGTTTGATTTATATAATTTGAGTAACTACGTATTGTTGTGTATACGAGTATCGAATAATGCATGTATTAATTTAAACACTTGAAAGATTACATCATATCGTATAGGCACAACAAAAACACATTTTTTTACATTGACAATTTAAATTGTTTTCTAGTCTATACATTTATATTTCATAAATACAAGCTTAATAATCGACGGAATCACTGCAGTTAAAAATAAACTAATTTAACGGTACTATGGCAGCAAAATAAAATATTTAGTACAGTTCCAGACAATTTTAAATTCTGAGCTAACGAACTAGGAAAAAAAATCTTTAAAAATTCAGTAATCTCGAACATTTTTGCCAATCATGTGGACGCCTATACCCTAGATAAAAAAATTGCATTTGTTTTTATTATATATGTACTTTAATGTATGATAATAACTGTATTAATATTGATAACTGAATGATTTAATTTAAACTTATATACATATTAAATACCAAAAGGGTGGTTTAAAATGAACTGTTTACAAACTATTTTAATCAAAAAAAGTATAGAACATTATATTATGCTTAAGATATTAAATGTGTCATTAGGGAAAGTTGGTATGTAATTTCCATACTATTTAAATCGTGGGAATTTGTTTTGAATCTAAAGTCGTGGGTTCACGCGAACCTATATACATGGCTATACCTATAAAAAAATCGTGTTATTCTCCTTTTGTTTCCTATTTTTAAAATGTGATGGCTGATAGCTATAATATTATTATTCTTAGCTTTTTATGTTTTGATATATATCATATATATAAACAGGTTGTTTCACCCAGCATCCTCACCCCATTTTTCCTTTTATAATAAACGTACCTATTCAATTTCTGATTTTTTAAATATTACTAAATTTACCTTAAGGACTAATCTTTCTACACTTAGATATTATGTAATTTAATATAAATCGAGTGTCATGCAGTGGTAAACTTTTGTTACCAAATGGGAAACACCTTATTCATTGTAAATTAGGAGATGATTTTTTTTTAAATGTTGATGTTTATGTACTATATAAACTGAAATTAAAACGAATAGTTTCTGAATTATTAAACATTTAAGTACCAAGGGTAAAAGTTCATTATAATATGAAGAAAATTATTGTTATTGAATAATAAATTGCATAATTTTAATAAATATACGGATATATTCCGAATATAATATACTGTGGCTACTGCAGCACACACGCGTATTATATTATTATAATATAAGCGTAGATATATTATATTCAGTTAAATTTGGACAAATTTAAAATAATTATAAATAGTCTGGAAATTGGGATACTATAATTATAGCAATAGCTATACCTAAAAGTGTATTTATTATTTTTTTACGTAAATCCTAATTTTGCTTAACATCGGTACTGGTAAATAATTCAATAAATATATCGGGTTATCATCATTATTAAGACATTATTGATAGAGAAAGCTTGTTATCAAATTAAAAGTACCTATGTATATCTCATCTACAAAAGAGATAGTCTCAATAATGATCCTGTTAATAATTAAATTTGCTCTGACCCGAATGTCTGGCCTAAGCTTTCACATTAGTCTATCAATGTATAGCAATAACTAATAATAATAATAGGTGTAATGTATATTCATATAAATATATCAGTTCATTAATATGCATAAGCGCATATTTGTTAAGTACATTTCAAATTTTCAATCTATCAATGTTTATAAGTTATTAATTTAATTCGTCAGGCTAGCCCATTGAAACGAGTGCCTACTGATTTGATAGGTACGTTAATAGATTACCATTAAATAGTGTACGAACATTATAAATTAATTTTTAGTTTAAATGAAATAATACATTTAATATTTTAAACATTTATAATGATATATATATATCTGAAGACCTTGACTTATATAACCCACGATATTATGGATCCAACTAATTGTTGGCATTAAAAAAATACTAATTATTAATTTAGAATTATTAAATGTATTTATTTTTTTTTTTTTATTGATTTTTCGGTAGTTATGGCCTTTTTTTTCTCGTGAGGGGTTACGGTTGGTCGAGGATTTATCACTAAAAATTCGAGTAGTTATCCATCCGAGAACTAGCGACGTCGGACAATGCTTGACCGCAGAACACGTTAGTGACTGAGGCTAACCACCGGCCACACCAGGCCCCTAAATTTATTTATGTTTTATAATTCTATGTCTTTGAATTAAACAAGACCACCGTGCACAGACTTTAACGTTCATAAATGTAATTGATTTTTTACCCTCGAAATTGTTGTACTATTTATTATAGACATAAAAATACTTAACAATGAAGAAAAGCATTTATTATATTATAATATTATAAATTCATAGGTAGGTACCACTGTATCAGGTAGTAAATCTATGAATGTGATGCGTTCGGAGATTAATACCAGAATATTGTAATGTACCCTTCCAGCGCTCGAATTATGGTCAAAATGCTTCTATAGTCTTCTAAAAACTTTAACGTTTACAGCTTACTTGTTTTCTAATACTTCAATTGAATCTTTTAATAATTTAATCAGTACCTAAATAGTTTAATTATTTAGTAATTAGGTAAACCAATTAGTATTTATTATAAGTACACTCAGATATCACAATGGTAAACAATTACAAATTATAATACACGAAAATTACAAAATAATTAAGTAGGAACAATAGGTAGGTATTTACTATTTAGAATAACAGAAAGTTGGTTCAACATATTTCGGCATCAGTAACATCATAGCTAAGGGCTTCGTACAAATACAGAGAAAGGATATATCTTACGTGAAAAAAATAAGGAACTTAAAAATTAATAGGTAGTCAAGAAGAGTAGAAGAATTGAGAAGTATAATCATACTTAAATAATACTTTACTAATTAGTAATTATTATTAAACTTTTTATCAAACTAAAGCTTGCATTGTTCTTTAGTTAAGTTTAATTAATTAATAAAATTGTTTAAATATTAAGTTAACTTATTATTGTTAACTTGCCAATTGCCATACTATAATCTGTTGATTGTTCTATACTTCTTCTATATATAGATACTTATAATTATATTTTATATTTATAATTGAGATTTGAGAATTACTCGTTTTTAGAAACTTTATAAAAAATTGATAAATTACTAATATAATACATCGTCATATATAATATACCTGTATAGGTAATAGGTACTTCGTACGTGACTCAATTCAAATTACATGTAATAAATGACTATGCGTTCAGTTATCGATATTTTTTTGGGTGAAGTAAATCAAATATACTTTTATTTTTCTGTATGACGTAAAAATTTTAACTTTTGGCAGTATGAATGTATGCCGTATTGGGGGAGGCATTATATTTTCATTTTGTCTGAGTTCATTTTTAGAAATACTACACCACTATGCATTGGTAAAATATGTTTTATTATCGCTGACAATGCTATAGTAACATAATATTCTTAATAAAATAACTCGACACACGAAGCTGAGTGTAAATATACACGCTTGGCTACGAATGGTCAAGCCCGACTTAATTTTCGCGGAGGGTATATTAATTAATAAATAAAAAAAATGGGGCAGAGCATAATATTATATATACATTTTGGTACTTAGCTTCCAAGATGCAATATGATCGTTTTTATTAAGCATTTTATATGAAAAAAAATACGCTCATGTTTTCCTAAACGTCACTTCGACAATAATAACTATTGCGTGTACAAAACATTAAGTCACGAAACTGAAGTCGCCGGAATTGAGGCGCTGCAGAGAAGGAGACGTCCGGATCATTCAAATATTTGTCATTGAGTGTCCGTGTGTACAACCCATTGACCGTGACAATAGTAAGTGTAATATCGCGGAGAAAGACGAATAATAATAGTAATAAAAGGAGAAATGAGCGATGACGGCTGGTGCAGCGGCAGAGAGAGAAATGAAGACCGCTGCATCTTCGCGTGCCGAGCGCGTTCCCCTTCCGCCAGCCACCGATCGCTTTTTCCTCCACGCGCGCACCACAAACACACGCCGGCCCAATACGCGACTATATTATTATTATTATATTCTCTGTACCGCATTTACCGCCTTTCTCCTCTCTTGCATTTTTCGTTTCGTACGTTTTTCGTGTGCCCAGTTCATTGCCGCCGGTATTTTCTAGAACGGAGTCAGTAGGTTGTGGCCCTGCTCCAGGTGCATCGTATCAGTCGTACCTATCAGTCCGTACGATATAACACACGCGCAGTCTCGCGCTCACACTCTGCGGCGGACGACCGGCACGCGAATCGTATATAGTATAGTAATTCACTTCTCCAGAGACACTTTAATAAACGCACTCAACGTTGTATCGTATTCATTTTGTCGTATCGGCGTTTTCGTTTTCGTCGCTATATAACCATTAAACCGGCATTTCTATATATATATATAATATAATATATATATACACTTCAAGACAGTGTAATGTGCAATTGTTGAAACAATACTTAAACATACGAGAGAACAAACCGTATTCCGTTAATACTAAAAGAGTAAAATCTATAGCCTGCGATACGATGAAGAGTCTCGGATTTTCCGAGTACCTTGCCATTTGCTGGTGCCTGTGTCAATGTCTACTATACCACGGTGAGCATAATATTATTTCTTTTATCACTGTATCGTTGATTTTGTATTGACATAATTTTAACTTTTAAGCCATTCGAAATTGATTCGAATATTTGAAGGTTTCGAAAAAAATCCAAGTTCGTTTTGTGTATATATATAGGTTACAAAATATGACTAATTGATATCTATCCGGAATATTCATCAAATTTTCTGTTGAAGTTAGGTGTCTTGCATATCACTTATTATGCTGTAGTATACCAACGTTTTATATGTTCATAATAACAGATCTATGCAAAACAAAATATTTAAAGTACCTGCATTTATATATGATAAAAATGTTTACACATTGTAATAGTTAATAATTTCATAACTTAACTGACTAATTAAAATTATATTTTATGAAATCAATAATAATTTTGATCATAACAATCATTATTATTCTTAGTTAGGTAAATACCTACTAAATAAATTTTAAAATTAGGCTTGTTACAAGTTGCAACAAATAAGTATAACAACATATATATTTCACAAAAATATTTTTCATTACTTTTTTTGTCTACATACAACATACCTAACTAGATTTAGACAATTGCGTTATTTAAAATATTTAAATGTTTACAATATTTTTAGTGTAATTCTCGGGCAATAATTTATAATGATAGATGTAATTTAATTTAAAGTTACAACTAAAACCAAAATAATAATTAAAAATGTATTGTTTCAACAAATTGTTATGGTAATTACTTATTATTTCCATATAGATGTCGAATGAAACTCGTTTGCTGTAGCCACTGTAGGTACCTTCACTTAATACAATAATACATAATTTTTAATTATATATTTTAAGTTTTACAAGCTAATAATAAATAAATTGTACCATAGCAGATATAAAATATATTAAATACATGACTTCATTTTTTAAAAGACGAAATTCATTAAATTTTAAATAGTTGTAAAAATGGAAATGGGTGCATACCTATACTATATTATTTTATTTTAAGCTATTGATAATATAAATAATAATTCAATTTAATATTATATTATGTAGATAAATAAAGTGGATATATCTTATTACGTATAGTGTATACAGTTATTCAATACTTCAATGGCACTTCGTAATAAATTAATTTTTGAAATTTTGTTTAAAAATATAATATTTACTCAAAAGTTAATAAACCAGCTCGTAAATATTTCATTGATAATTTCTTTCTTATCTGTTAATTATATACAAGATTTCTTCCAATAACCAATTAATCAAACAATTCACAAACTGTATCTTAAGGGAGTCAGTCATGCAAGATCAAGAAATCCAATGTCGATGAGGATAATTCATATTTTTTTTTTGTACTTTAAAGAAAAAAATTACACGTTTTTCCAGTTCAACCAGATTTTCCAATTTTATAATATACCTACCAACATTGCAGCTTTAAGAATGTAAACAATTTTTATGCTAAAAACTTCATCGTTGTCTGTCACAACTATGATTTATACTTCATCACATACTCTTTGTTCGTTCCAGGTAGGCCGCAGGGTGATGCAATATATATTATATTTATATGAAAAAAATTGAATTCAGTGTATATCATATAAGAAAAAATATTACAAATGTTTTTTCAAAAACCTTGTTCTGTTCTATGAACATTGTCACAACATTTTATTTTACAATCTTTCTGAATTAGTAAATATAATAGGTAAATATTTGACATTTGCCAAACAGGACTTAACGGTTAAAATACTGGTTGAACCGGAACGTATGTAAATGTGTGTATATATGCATATTATAGACAGTTACGTGTACCTATTTGATTTCAAGTATAACATTTGTCCCTAAAAATGTAAATCAGATATTTAACTTTATGTAACAAGAAAATCAAAACATTAAAAAGTAACTAAATATTCAAGTTGAACCAACTAAAGTGTGACTATACCGATAATAAAAATTAATAACATAAATTGTTATCCCTACCTACAGATCAAATGATGTGTATGAAGATCATTTACTTAGATGTATGCATAATAGTAACTCTGATCCACCCTATACATAACTGTTTTATTTAAGTGCTCCAAGCAATAAACGGGTTAAATCATTTTGTATAATACAGTAGTGTGAATGACAATAAGATTTAGTATTACAGTATCGGTAATTGACATAATATTATAAAATTAACTAATGAATTTACATACAATTATTAAACATAAAATAAGCAATACAAATTAATTTGAAACTGAATTTAAAGCTAAATCTACAATGTTAATGATCTAATATAATGTATTGTTAATACTTAAATGTATGGTTGTTATAATTCCGTATTAATAATTTTAAGTTTCGACATTAAACCTATACATATACAAATGTATATAAAAATAATTAATAAATTATAAATATAAAAATTTTATTAAAAATATTTATAATGCAGGTACTTATATAAATAATATAAATATTAAATATATATAATATATAAATCAAGAAACATTATATTATCTTACTCGTCTATAAAAATTAAAAATACACATAAATATAATATTATATTAATTTTATATGCGTAAATACATATTTATATTCACTAACACTAACAACCAGCAGTTTAATCACGTTATTGTGAGTTTTTAAATTTTATCATCAGCACTCTGTATCATTAATATACTACTCTAGGGTTTTGAATCAGAAATTAAACCACCTACATACACATTACACTGTAGGATTTGAATTGCGAAGATAGGAAAAAATATGCAATAATAATTTTATATGAAACTAACTACTAACACTATATAATATCGTCTAAACATACATGACACGTCATTGAGATAATCATAATAATACTTTATATTCAGAGATTTTGTGCTGGCTCTAGTCCGATTTGTCACAAGTGCACATTTGTGCTGTGGCAGCATACAAGGCATACATATATAATAATATATAAGAAGTATGATTTTTTAGATGCAATCTTATTTTTATTTGCCGTAACTAACAAACAAGATCCGACAAGATACATATTATTATTATTATTATTATTATCATGTAGGCGGCGCCCATTGAAATGACAAAGCATCACGAGGGACACACGTTTGTGTATCGTCTACCGACGTACTATGCATTGCATACCTAGGTATAATGGGCGAAAGGTCGATGTCAGTGCCACACGCGGTCATCGGAGTAGTAGTAGGTACCTATATATACGCCTGCACGTGTACTCGTAACAAGTTCGTGTTATATAAACCATTGGTGGACGGGCGAAGGGAAATGGATACGATGCGCTAGTGGTGGAGACGCGTGGTGTTGGCGAGGGAAGCGCCAAAGAGGAAGAGAAAAAGCTTCACGAGGTACCAATAATGGAATGCAACGGCGTATATTACTAATAGGAAACTGGTTGCATATTATATCCGACCGTTGGAGATGCTGACATAAATCTAAATTATTAGCTGAACTACACACTACAGGATTTATAGGTACAAAACATTACTTGAGTGTCATTAAGATAACAAAATTGCCATCATAAATTCCTTAGTAACTCGTGGCGACTGGTGATCAGTCGATATCTCTAAAATAACTACATATAGGTAACAATCCACATAATATTAGTTATCCTAAAATAAATTAAATAAATTAAAGTTTTCGTTGAATACACTCAAATTTTTTACGCAGACACACATTATCAATTTGTATGAAAATAACTTTTGATCGATGTATTCATGAGAAAAAAAACCAACAAAATGATACTTTTTACAAAAATCAAAGTTTATTGACAAAATTAACGGTGATCTATGATATTGTTCTTGTGTACTGTTAAAATTCTTCTGTTAATGATTAAGACTGATAAGACATTAAGACTGATATTAATGCAATATCACGTAACTAAAAATTACACGTCATACAAAAGAAGCAAAAATCTTATTAATTATAGTTTCAGAGAAATAAAATAATAATAATAATAGAAACTTTTTTCCTCAGCAATTTAAAAATGAATATTTAGAATATAATAATTTTAATGCTATTTCGAAGTAGTACAAAGAAATAATGAAGATACATGATATTGCGGTGACAACTAAAGTGTATTCAAAAGGAGGAGGAGGAGTGAAGTCTTGAAGAGAGCAGTCACTTCGTGGTAGTGTTTTAATGTTAATTTTTTTATAACTACACAGTTTTTGATTACTAATGCATATTATATATATACTTTTTACTAGGTAATAATAAGTTGAAAGATTATAACTAAATAGATAATATCGTAAGTTATTCTGTCGAATTTGACCATGTTATTTTTAATATTTTAGTAATTTAGGCTTTTACCGAATATTATTATTTAAAATATAAAAAATGAAGAATGTAAAATTTGCTATATTATTATAATACGTTCGTAAGCACGGGATAGTTTAGGCTAGGTGGAGTCTTTTTATAAAAAGGTATTTATAAAAATATATATTTATATATATATATATATATATATATATTTAATAAGTAATTTATAACTAATATACAAAGACAAAGGTTGAACCCATAATTTTCAAAACACCCCCCCCTCCTCCTCAGCATCGTCATATTGATATGAATGGGTCTAGGGACGCTCCTGGGTCTGACAGCTCGCTATTGCAGAGTCGTGTATAACTATTTACATAATAATATATTATTGTCTATTGAATATCGACTAGAGGCATGCAATGCAGTACAGAGCGTCGTTCAACCTGATCGCATACGTAATCTAAATCTTCTGCGGGAACAGTATGCATATACGATATACACATGTTAAATGTGTACGTGTAAGACACGTAATATTAATAATAATAGAGTGCACTGAACACATGAATACGATAAAAAAAAATGAAATATAAAAAAATACGACAACAGCATTATTGACGACGAAGTTGAGAGAATTCGGACCACGAAAAGCGCACGGTCGTCGAAACTGCGAAACCACATTGCATATTATTATTAGTGTGGTCAGATTGTCAGAAGAATAAGTGCGGACGTTCGCACGCGCTCACGCCCAGAGCCGATCTCGACAGACTGATTTCGATATTTTCAATTTTTTTTTCACATATTCTTTCCCGATCCCATAACCAATTTTCCACAACACGCCATAACGATTATATTTATTTCATACATATACAAAATCCACAAGGATCGCCGATGGCCCCGTACGAAAACTGGTTCTCGGCCTTGTCATTATGATACATATAATATGATATATACCTATAATATATAAATTACAATATTATACATACCTTATAAGTGAACATGCCGCGGACGATCACGACGGACGACCGCCGACTTTAAGTATATTTATAAGTGTGCTCTTCACCGCAGACTCGAAACCGTTTCTTCGATTTGTTTTTCCTTATTTGTAATTTCCTTCGATTTCCGTGGTCGCCGGGGCGATCGATCATTGCGGCAAAACCGGCGACCTTGCATAACGTGTGCGCTATCTATTATTATTATTATTATTATTATTATTATACAATAATGTTAAGCGTATTTCACTGCAGCAGCAGCGACATCATTATAATATACTCTTCGCGTATCGTACCTACGATATATCATCGGAACTCGATCGGTTCAGTGAACTTTCGGCCGAGTAGTGTCACCACTCACCACCGCAATTATAGTAGTATAATATCGCGTCTTCGCCTCCACCGTGAACGCCACCGCGGTGATTGTTTTACGACTACCTCCGTTAAAATCGTTATGCGATCGAATTCCATGGCGTATTTCAATATAGAATTTAATACCTGTGCGCCACATAGGTACAGCAAAAACGCGTAAATGCGAAATTATATTATTATACTTATTATACTACCACGATATATTATAATATTGAACCTCCAGCGAACGCCCGGGTTGGGGTACCGTTATGTTATTATAATATATACCGATACTGCCGTCTCGTCGTAAACGTCTGGAGCAAAGTAAAGGCGTACATTATATACTTCGTGTATATTGGATACCAACTCGCCTGCGACGCCCACTCGCGTGTGGTCCCCAACAGACGTCAGCTACTATAATATGTCTATATAAGTAGTATAACGGTGTCGCTAACCGTGGTATTCCACCAATTGTGTGTATTTTCGGTACGTTTTGTGGAGTAAAATGTCAAACTCGTCCCCCCCGATCATCCCATAAATCATACACAATTATTAAAGTACAGTTGCAAACTTCCGGGTGCGTCTTCTTCTTTAGCTAATAATATCACCGCGACAGTTACTCCGACACTCCGTATGTATATTGTATTATTAAATTTTATTTTATTCGATACCGACCAAATGTTAGTCCGAATCACATGCGCCCCTGCTGAAGATTTAGGAGTCAAAAGTAAAAAATGTCTAGTACTTCTCTAAATAATTCGGAAAATGAAAAGGAAAATTAGGAAAGGGCGGACATTTTTGTGCAAAACCAGTTTTTGATAAAATTGATTTTCTTATTTTGTTGAAATTCGTAAATGAATCATTCCGTAGATACTTAACATTATTACCAAATATATAAACTAGCATTTTCTATACGTGGTAAAATTTTCAAAATATTTTAAACTCGTTTTGACCCACCTATTTAGTCATTTGAAATGTTTGATTTTTTTTTTAGTTTTTTCTATAAATATCGATGAAATATTTTGCCCAGTTAAAAATCTTGAAAATATAATACAAGGTTCCTCATAAATTATTATTATAACAATTTAAAAATATTAAAGATAAATTATAGGTATATAGGCACAACTTATTTTTAGACATTTTAAGTTCAAATTTTGACGAAATTAAATGTCGAAATACGATTTTAGTTATTTTTTTATAATTCAAAAATATTATTCATGGGGACTTATACACTTTTACGTATCATTATACACAATGATATTTAAAAAATATTTGGATTAATTGTATGCTATTGTTGTTTATTTATTTTGTTGCATAATTGTTGAGCTTTAATAGTTATTACTAGAAGCTATTAAAAAAAAAAAAATGTTTATTTATACAGTTATAGGTACCACGGACGTATTCAGTATTTAGTATTCTTACCGTTCTAGGGTAAGTAGGCATTGACTATAAAGTTAATAACAACATTTTATGATATATAAATAATAAATATAATAATAATATATTAATACCACAAATAAATATTAATAATTTAATAAAAGTAAAAATGTATTCAAACGCTACTATATTAGTTTAATAAATAAATAAATAAATATAATTAATATAGTAGCAATATAAATAATATACGAGTATCATAAAATACACTTGGTAATATAAGCTGACCGTCGCCTTTGCTCACTACTCAGAATCGTTTTTTTTATGCAATGATATATCATTGATTTCAAATTTAACACAAACATTATAGTGACTTAATCAATGTCGAGATACTGTCGACATCTATAACTACACTGATCCATAGGGGTTACTTACTTCATTCTTTTTTAATCTTGAACATTTTAGGAAATAATAATAGGTACCTACACGGCAATATACACGATCGACCAATTATATCCGTGGTGAGCTCTCCACGTCGTCATATAGCTACGCTATACGTGGGTGTGCTCTTCTATAAAATCCTCTCAACTTGATTTGTTATTTCAGTTTAGTACACTGATCTCACTTCTCGTATATTACATGTAACTGCCCCTTAACGGTTTTAGCCACTGCATAATATGCATAGGGGAGTTCTAGTGAATACGAGTTTATATATACCAGAGTCGGACTGGCCAGGACCGCTAGTCCGCAATTGCCGACGGGGCCCTGGCTTAATTATGGTAATTGGAGGCCCTTGTATTTGTACCTATTAATTTATTATTATTATTCGTTTAGAGTAAATAGAAATACGAAATAAACATTTTTTTTTTCAAATCAGGAAATGTATTTTTGTTTACAATCTTGAGACGTTCTCAAAAAATATTAAAATAATGAAGTATGAAAGGAAAAAAAATTTAAATAATAACATTATCATTATCATTCTATGAATTTAATAGCTATCTAGTGTCTATATACAAATATGTATCATTGATTTTAAATAGTGTAAAATTGTTGTGACTATTATTAGGATGTCAGTGCACTATTTGTTTTCTCTCTCTGGCCCACGAGCAACATGGACAAAACGCATTAACGCAGAATCATTTTTTCTATGTTTTTACGTTATCTTAGAGTAAAATCTTTCATTTCAAAAAAAGATAGAGAATAATATTTTTGAGGGAATGACATATCGATTTTGTATTTTATTGATATTTGACTTTGTATTCTACTTTCAAAATAAACGAAAAAAAATTTTGTAAATTTAAATTATGTTTAAATTGTTTTGAGACAATATTTAGACAAATCGATAAGTCGTTCCCTCAAAAATATTATTTTCTTTCTTTTTTGTAATAGGTGATTTTACTCTAAGATTACTTAAAAACATAGAAAAAATGATTCTGAGTAATGCGTTTTGTCTATGTTGTGCGTGGGCCAGAGAGAGAAAACAAATAGTGCTCTGACATCCTCTTAAATAATATTATAATATTATATTTATACGGACGTATGCGTATGACTTGGTATTATTTCGCATTAACTGATTTTAACTGAATTATTATAATTATTGTACTCTTGCACAATTTGAACCGGTGTTTTTCTTTATAATGTTTGATGTCACAGAACATGATGTAGCCAGTATAGGGGCTACGCCCAAGTAGCGTAATTTGGGGGTTGGATAGGAGGGATTTCCCCTGTCTGATAATAAAAACAGTCTGATGGGTCTCTTGTCAATGACAATCAGTGCCGGCGCTAGGTATTGCGGGGCCCTGGTCATAGGTAATAGCCTTTAGGTTCTCAGAGAGTAGTGAAATTTTAGCTTTTTTTTAAATCAGGATTTTAAAAAAAGTACTGTTTTTATATATAATATAGGTAAATAATCAAATTTAAATAATGCTCTGTCAATTCTTAATGAATCAAGATATTTTAATGAAACAAAAATCAAATTAAAGCTTATTATTATCTTTGTTATTCACTTGCCCCATATATAATTTTATGTAATACTAATAGCAAAAACAATCCGATTTTGCACTTGCCCCATGAAAAGGGGCAAGTGTGACGTTTTAAAATTAAAAAAAAAAAATTATTCTTAGGTGAGTGATAATATAACTTTGTTGACTATAAATTCCAATTATGTATATCTAGATGTGTTACATTATGGAACAATAAAAACTTTAAGTTAAAAAAAAAAGTATTGTCAAATTCAAAATTAACTTTTCATTTTTGCGTCACACTTACCCCACTTTACCTTACCTATATGTGTAAATGGATACAACACATTCGAGTGCGATTCCTCCTGATGAAACCTCGCTCAGCACAGAATTAGTGGTGTAGCGTGAGTTTCAGTTAAAGTTAAACCTTTGAGTGGAAAATCGTAGGCTAATAAATTCATAAGGGCTGGTTATTTTATTAATTTACATTTATTTTAACAACTACATAAAATCATCAATTAAAAATAAATTAATTCATCAAAATGTTTGAATAAAATAATAAATTGTTTAATATCTAAGTACGCGACCGCTGCAGGCAGATTAATGCAATATACGACGGTAGACCACGGTATTCGTATTATGATGATAATTAAAAATCACGGGGCTCTTTAACAAGCGCGGGGCCCTGGACAAATGTCCCATTTGTCCTACCCTAGCGCCGGCACTGATGACAATAACAGTAAATTTACTTAGGACTTGCAGAAAATGTCTTAGCATTTAAGAATATGCTCAATATAATTTCTATATTGAAAATATAGTAAAACCAGTTAATATATCAAATTATTGAATTTCAGTTAGGTACGTATTTAGTTATTTGTGCCTATATGGCTGTATGATAAATATGGAAGATGGCAATTGTATTGAGAAAAAATGTTCTATGTGACTATGTAGATACATGAAAATTGTATTGCGAGCGAAGCGAGTTTTTTTCCGGGCTAATTAAAACATTTGCCATTTGCCTGTTGGGGGGCCCTTTTTTCCAAATCGTGGACTGGGCTTTTTGAGCCAGTCCGACACTGATATATACACAAGACCGTGCGCACTGGCGAGTGTATAAAAAATATTTTCCGGTCAGTGCGGTCGAGTCACGAGTCACGACCGGGGTATAATATTAATTTAAGGCGCAGCAGTTGACCGTTATACTGTTTGTAGTATAGATAGTTTGCGATGTCGAGACAATTATTTTGTGTGTAGTAAAATACTATAATATGAGATTGTGGTGTAATGAACTACATGAAAAAAAACCACTACAACACAATTTATTTTATTATGAATTATGTGTAATGTGAAATATAATATATATTTTGTACTTTTTAATACATCTCAATTTAACTGACCACAGCCCGCTTGTCTTAACCATATCATAGAAAATGTACGAATACTAACTAACTTAATTCTTAAAACTTATTGGTAATTTTAATTGGATAATTTTGTATTTTTGTAAAAAATTACTTTAATGTCTAATGTACCTAATATTATTTGATAGCAGTAGTTGGCTGTAGTTAAACAGTGATAACTCTAATGACTCTAACGTCAAACGTATATATCGACAATTTGTGCTGGAGATGATTATATGATTATTCTCCACTTAAGGCCGATTCGAAGACTATAAACTTAACATAATAAATTGTAGTGTCAAGAAGGGTGCTGAGAACAATGACTAGTTTCTGACAAAAGTTCTTATAGTCTTTATGATATTATATGTATATTCATGTAAGTACAGTGTACACAGTATACCTACATAGAATCTATATGGAATACATATTATATCCTGTATGGCTTTACTTGTGCAGAACAATTACTTACGCTGCAAAGCGTGAAATAACACTGCTACCTACTATTACACATTATTATTAATTAGGTATCGGTATATTATTGTGAATCCTGAAAAAAGTTCATCTTGCTAATTTCACCGTTTAATATTTAATTGATACGAGTACCTTATACACACACAATACGCGTGCTCACCACTTTTTATCTTTATTATTATATTTTTGATCTATAGAACTATTATTTGAAAATGTTCTGATGTTATAACCTAATAATGTGTTGTATACCTAAAGGTACCACACGCACGTGCCGTAACCCCGTAACCGTATATTATATGATTATATATTATGAATTATGATATATTATGTTCTTCGCCAGCCAATCTAATAACCGTGTTAATCGTCATCCATCGTTAAAGCAACTACGAAAAGTAATATAATAACAAAATCACAGTATACATATTTTCAATCAGATTTTGGGTCAAAAACGTGCCGTATATAATTGAGTAGATAAGTCTATTCCTACTTTATATGCCTGCCTACATGTAAAAAAAAATTATTATTTTAGCGAGCAAACAACATTTTTAACATACGCGTGTATAGGTATACATGTATGGTAATACCTACATAAAATAATATAACCGTAAAATGAATCGTTTTACGGATAGAAATAAAAATGATTTAAAAAATAATTAAATAAAACCACAAACGACGTTGCTCGTCCGTAAATTAAACACCGCACAGTTTCGATCGGAAATCTGGCTGGAAATACTGTTAGTTTGTATAGATTATTACTACTTTTTGTCAATATTATTTGTATTCGATACCGTGAGTCTTAGAATATTTTTTTAATGCTATCGCTGGCGATTATGTTTATGAACTAACTAGGTAGTTCGCTTTCTTAATTGGATTTTTGATTTTATACCAATTTTTAAGTAGGTGCGCTGATGTAAAATCTTCTTGTTTAGGAAGCCGTTTATAATCATCTCTTTGAAATTACATCATAGTTTATGATCACAACGAGATAAATAAAAAACGGAATATAATTTATTTGATGTTCTCGTTTGCGTTACTCTCTGAAACAGCCTGAAACGCAATTATTACGAGTAATATAGCCTACCGATTCAATCATATTATGAACATCTGTTGGTTATCAATTTAATAGTATAAATGTATGTATACCATAAACTTATATTTTATTTAAAACATTGGTACACAATAATATAATATAGTCCGATACCTTCTAATATTCATTTTTTTCAAAATCATACATAATTATTATTTAATGACATATATTTGGGCTTGTGCTTATAATACTTATTTCATTTAACCAACTGTACGAGTTTTCAATTGCGTTTTTATATCTTATTTTTACGCACAAGTCTAAAATACAAAATACTTAATATATATAGGCATTATACAGAAATATATCATTTCATTAGTGTAGGTAGTACATTTTATTAAATATGAAATGTCTAATGACCATCTTCATTAAAAAGTAACGTATATAGGTATAATGGTATACTATATGTAATATGTATAATAGTGGTAGGTAGGTAGGTATAATGGTAGAGATCAAAGACAATGATGATTCTGCCAGACAAAAGGATCTAATATCACATAAAAAAATACATACCTAATATATATAATATAATGTGAACACTGAAGAGTCTAGAACGACAGTTTAACTTGTTCTTTGAATTACAGTAGTCATTAGAGACCATTATCATTATTATTATTAATAGTAGCAGTAGTTTTTTAGCAGACACATAATGGTTAGCAATGTCGGTGTTTCATAAATTTTATATATTGCATCTTTCATATTTTTTTCATCTTTAGGTTCCTGGAACAATATTATTATTTTACGCGATACTTATATTATTATGTGCATTACCATTATGAAATTTCTCATCGTGAAGAACAATAATTACTAAAAAAAAATAGATTATATTACTGAACCAGTTTAATATAGTATGAGATAAAACACAAAAAAAAAATCCAAATCTGCAGCAGGGTATACCTTATATGTTGTAAATTGTATGATATATAATTAAAAATTTTCACATGATTTATCTTACTAAAACTATTATGTACCTACAATAATCATCCATAAACAAGAAAAATAATATAAATATTTTTATATTATTCGATGTGTGTTTGTATTAAGCATCCACCTATCACTCGTTGATAAAACAAAGAAATAAAAAAAACTGTGTCTAAGAGTATCCTATATTAAAATATGGGGAAATATCAGTAGTCACCGTTAGTTACTGTAGTAAATTACACGGTTTACAGTAACGAGAAATTATTCATGTATTTTATAGGCAAACTAAATTTGCGAAAATTGCTTACACAGTTACACCCAAAATATTTTCCAACAAACTAAAACTCATATACATATTGGTGTGTTATAGATTCTTTACACTATAATATATATATATTACACAAAAATGCTTCACATCGTCATTTTCAAAGTAATAAAACTTAGTAGTTAGTTATATACAGTGTCAGCCTGGCCAAGGCAGCTAGGCAGCAATCGCTGTCTGGGCCCGCGTCTTTTTTTTATATAATATATATATAATTAAATGCGGTTGTGACTTGTGGCGCGAGCTAAGTAATGTATAATAATAGTAAATAAGTAAGAGTGGAATTATTGGGTAAATTGTATAAAGTATTATAGTATTAATTATCCATATTTATTTAAAATGACAAATATAGAATCTCTTATATATAATGTATATATAGAATAGTACTTCGTCGCCCATTAAAAATACCAACTCTATAATATGAATAATATGTTTTATTTTATAATATTATGGTTACTATAACAACAATTTTAAACCAATTATTATTATAATAGCTTCAAAACCCATGGCAACCATTTATAAACAAAAATTTCCATCGGAAATCTCAAAATCCCTGTTTGAGCACCTCCCCGGGGTTGGTCCTCTCCCTTTTTAAATTAGTCTTATCTTCTGCCCAGAGGTATATTCTATCCTAGTACCAAATAATCCCATGCACTTCGTTGCCCGGCAACCAATAATTATTATTATAATAGTTCAAAACCCATGGTAACCATGGTAACTTTGGTAACAATGGTAACAATGGTAACGTTGGTAATATTGACAATATTTTCTATGGACATTACCATGGACATTATCTATGGACACACACACACACACACACACACACACACACACACACACATACATTCATTTTTATATATATAGATTACATTTTTATGACCATTTTTCATATTTATGATTTATTTAATTTAATTATAAGAAACACATTTTGTAGTTGGGGGCTGGGGCCCTTCCAAATAAAATCCTGCCTGGGCCGTTTAGAACAATCAATTGTTAAAAAAACAAACATTCATATATCTATATAAGTTGTATACTCATATTGTATGTATCTATGTATATTATTATGTATATATTCACCGATTAATTTTATAATATACTACAGTACCTACATACAAATATAATATATTATGCTACATTTATAAGTCGTATACGGTATACCACTGCCCACTATTAGTGCACACGTAAAATAATTATTAATGATTAATGAATAACATAATATCATTGATTATTAAGGTTTACCTACTGCAAACATAAAACAATAGATAAGTAGTTGTAGAATATTATGTTTAAATTTATATTTAGGTCGAAAGCAATCGTTTCACTTGAGTCCGACTTCAGTACTTCACTATTGCCAATTAATTAATAAAATCGATTTTGATTTCACAAGTAGATAGGTACCCATATAACGGTGAAAAAAAATCGTAATCCGGAAATAGGTGGCACTCAATTATAGTTTCCGAAACGAGTCTTCGCCCAGAACAATTATTATACGTAATTGCAACGAAACGATATCTTACCATCTCACCCTTTAGTTGCATATATTTATAAATATTTAACATATTATTATATATATATAGTATTAATGCAATATGCACATTGCACATTGTATATAAAGTGCCGTTTCGTAGCACTCTCTTTAGTCTATTTACATGTGAATACAGCTGATACTTGCTACTTGGTAACATTAGTTAATGTGTGCGACTGGACCGCGTGTATTAACCGTTATAGTGAAACACCGGTACCGATATAACACGCATCCTAAAACAATATAATATCAAATATTATTATTTATTACCTATCTTATTGAATATGCCTGCGTGTAGGATACTATAAATTATTAATTCAAAATAGTACAAACTTAATATACATATCAATATATCATTGACCATTATAAGCTATCCTCGATAGTTAAATAGTTAAAATTCAACCGTAAAATATTTTAAATTGTTGACGGTGGTTTTAGTGGTTAAAAAAATAATAGCTACAATACCGATAAGTCATTAAATTTGACACGGGATTGTACTACCCGATCAGTATAACTATCTCCTCGTTAAAATCGTGTTAAATATTTAATTACATTTTGTGATGTTGGGATGCGTGGTTTCGAAAACGTATTAATTGTTAAATTCTACATCACGTGGCCTCATAAGAGATATCAATAAGCAAGCCTGGGCAAGTTAATGAAAATTTTTAACTGAGTTAAGTTAAGTTAATGGAAAACATTTTAAAAAGTTTAAAGTTAACAGTTAACCTAATTTTTTTTTTAACTCAGTTAAGTTAAAAGTTATATGAACATTTTCAATTAACTTATTAACTTAAGTTAAGTTAAGTTAATTTTTTTTTTTCATAATACAGTAAAACTTCCGTAAACGGTCACCTCTATGTAATGGTCAATTTTTTTGGTCCCGTCGAGTGTTATCCTACATCTGTAGGACGGTCACCTCTAAATAGCGGTCATTATTTACAGACTCTTTGGTGACCGTTACATGGAAGTTCTACTGTATCTATATAAACACCCAGTAATATGGTTTAAAATAATAAAAATCATAAATATTATTGAACACATGAAATAGCCAATAGCTTTTCTATACATAGGTAGGTACTGAATTAATAGAATAATTCTACCTACCCATAATTATTATATAGTAGGTACACAATTCACACAAATCACTGAAACGCGGTATTGTAAATCCGAAATCGTGTGTTGCGTGCTGATAGAGCCGAGAACGAAAAGTGAACCCATGTGGGCTATGAATATTTTGTCTACTGACAATATTGACTGTTTATAAATATAAACATTTGAAATATAAATGTACATGGGCACAACCCAATTAGTTTTAATTTAAAAATAACCTATTTATGCCGAAAATATTTTACATTATGTTCTTCAGAATTGTACATTTTTGATTTGTATCTATATCAAAATAATAAGATAATAGGTTTATCATATTACTTATTACTTATTAGTTATTAGTATTTATTAATTATTATTATTACAATATGCCCGTATGCCGCTGTATGGTACGGTATATCCTAATAGATACGATACACCTCTATGTTATAATATAATTGGCTATTGGCTATTGCATATTGCTATATCTATATGTATTTAATCGAGTTATTTTTTTTGAAGAATTCTGGTTAACGGAACGAGAAATTAATTTAACTATATATTTTGTAATTTCCTATTCTAATAAATGGTTATGTAATATCAATAATAATTTTTTTTTATTATATTTATTATTTAATTATTTATAAATTAACTTAACTTGAATTTGATTAAAAGTAACTCGTTATTTATTAAGTGTATATCAATTAAAATAAGTTAAGTTAAAAATTAAGTTAATGAAAATTAAATTTCAAAAAGTTAAGTTAAAAGTTAAAATTAACTTAACTTTTAACTTAACTTTTAACTTTTTAACGCGTTTATGCCCAGGCTTGTCAATAAGTACATAATAAATAGGTACCGTTTTTTCTATTTACTTTCAAAATCAGAAAAAAAAATTTACATTTAATTTTAGAACAATAGTGAAACGATTGGTTTAAATAGTAATAACTGTTTTAGAATTTTTATTTTTTATGAGTTGGTACAAATGTATTCCATTTTATAAATCTTGAACGAACCAGCCTCAGATATATTTTAAAATGAGTACATTATTTTACATCAAACACATCTTGTGTAGTTGAGTCTGCATAAATGCACAATGATATAGATTGCTGTTGGAAGGCACTATTTGCCATTTGGTGGTATATTGACAT
The DNA here is from genome assembly GCA_949089665.1 of Macrosiphum euphorbiae. Lineage (NCBI taxonomy): Eukaryota > Metazoa > Arthropoda > Insecta > Hemiptera > Aphididae > Macrosiphum > Macrosiphum euphorbiae. Next base: position 27,451,472 of record CARXXK010000004.1, on the reverse strand, counting down.
ATTGTATAGATATACCTAATATAAATTATAATATCTAATGATTGAGACATTGCAGTATTTTTCTGCAGACAGTTCGTCCGCAAATATGTTTGCTGTAATAACTGTATAAAATTTAGAAGAATAACACAATTTTAATGAACGAGTAAATAAATACAGACATACAGTGATATTCCAATAAGCAATAATGCGGAACATTAATCAAATCTCTTAACAACGAAATTAAAGTATCCATTTAATACTCATTAAATTAGATCTTAATAAACCTTACCGTAAACATTATTTGAACCAACTTTTAAGATTACAGAAGACATTACACCGCATGGTTAAAATACAAAATTGCATCGCAGTATATAATTTTAAGGAATATTACATTCCTATACACAGTAGATGGAAATACGTGTTTTTCAAACATTTATATTTTATCATAATATACTCATATACTTATACTATAAATTATAATGTATTATTATAATACTTACGCGAAACGTTATAAACCAGTTTTACTCTTGCAGTTTTATAGTTAGCATACGTTAGAGCTTTTTGAACTAGGTATAATCTATACCGGGACACGCACGATTAAATCAAATTTTATTTTTATGGAACGGATTTCCGGGATCGAAATACACGCAGTAGGCATATAATACCTATATTATAACTCCACACGATATATGGATATTGGATATACATATAGGTAGTATATTATATCATATTATAAGTACGTAATTATAATACACGTTATTATTATTATTATTATTAACGGCGTACCTACGTGGAATTGTGGAAACGATGAGTGTAAAAAAATAACTGGTAAACGATAAGACTAATTTAAATAAATTCGCGGTGTGCGTGTTTGAAGTGTGTGAGACGTGTGTTTATGTATTTTTTACGTTCTGGTCAGTAGGTCATCCACGACATCTGGAGCCGTCATGCGACGGTCACATTTCTATTTCTATTGTGATCGCGGTTATAACAAAGAACGAGGCTAGTGACCCTCCAGCAGACCCGGCTGGCCAGACGGCAATAGAAAGTAACGTGCGCGCGCGTATTCCGCCGCCGTCACCACCGTCACTGCAGTATAAGTAATAATAATAATATGTATACAATATAATGATGACGCGGACAAACCTGCACTTCTCAACGGCAGTTCCGGTCTGCAAGCGATTTTTCCACGAGTATGTTGAGCATTCGACTATTCGAGCGATTGAGTCTCCGAGAGGGGTGGATTCTGCCCCACACCCCATCATTCCAATATCCATCATATGAAAAAAGGTGGTAATTAGTCCGGAGTCATTATGTCACCAAAAGAAAATTTTAAGTAATTCCTGTCAAATATTTTTTGAGTATCTACATAGAAATTGAACGGCGGCATGTAAAGACTAATTTACTACTGTATATGTACTACTATATGATGTACGGCACAACTTGTAGGTATCTAAGTGATTAATGCAACTAAAACTTTCCCGCGGGATAAAAAATTTGCATTTTGATAGCATGCTGATATAAATTATTTTATTAAGTATCGATATAGATCATGTAGCTATGTAGCATATACGATAGATTAATAATCTATAAAGGTACATACGTAACAAAACATTATTATATACTATGTATAAATGTATTATTGTAGACTTGTAGTGTATAGTGTATACAGATTGTAAGAATATTCTCTTTTTTAATAAAAAAAAATACATCATTCAGGTGTTGCAAATGCATATTGATTTAACAGTCTTGTAAAAAATACTGTTGAAAAAGTATTAAGATACTAATACTAGTATTCGAATAAAAAAGTATTAAAAATACTATTATAAAAATGTATTTTACGAATACTCACAAAGTATTTGAATACACAAGTACTTTTTTTAATTTTATGCTATATAATAATATATACCTATATGTTGTACATCAGTAGAGTTACCTATATTATGTTACTACTTACCATAGATTTTAACAATTACTATTAACATGTCTGTCTTCTAACTATTTAGAGATAAATACATGTTCACATCTTTCATTTTGCATTTAGATATTTTTCAACTAATATTGATTAAAGTTTAACGAAAAAATAAAATAAAAAGTGGTATTAACTTTTAATATGGAACTATTTTAAAATTATTAGATTTTCAGTTTTCTTAAAAAATTCCAATACCGGAACCATATAAAATTTGATGTGGTATTTTTTTTTATTTTAAATATTGTTATTACCTACTTTTACTATACAAAAACATAATATTAGTTTTCAACGAAAACAATATTATGTTTATTGATGTAAATTATTTGTGAAAAACTATAAATTAAAATTAATAAAATGGACTTCATGGTATTTTAATACAAGTATTTAAATTTTATTAAAAATACTTTTAAAAAGTATTCAAAATACTTAAAAAGGTGCTCTGCTGTACAGTAGGTTACAAATGGGTCACTGTATAATGGATGGTATTAAATTTGAATTCAATGATATAATATCATTGTATAAGAAAAACGATTCTGAGCGGAGACGGTATGTCAGTCTAGGTTTAAGACATATTATAATATACATATCTATGGAATTTTAAAAAATATTGACATATAATAAATTCCAAATTAATCATATCACAATATAAATTAGGTACTTATAACGCGTTATACATCAACAAAAACCGTGATACTATCACAGATATATAATAGTACAATTTAGAAGTTTCAACTACCCACGAATAATATTATACAATCACAACTAAATAACTAGATTTTTTAATATGTAATTTCGTCCAAATTTGAACTTGAAATGACTATAAAAATAAACTGTGCTTGTGTATTTTTTAGATTTTTTGGTAACAGAATTAACTATTTACATGTAATCTTGTTTTTAATTTTCAATCCTTAGATATGAAAGTTGAACATTTTATACATTTTTAGCTTCAAAATAATTATTAAATTTTAACTTTGATAAATTTTGTCAAAATTCGATCTTTAAATGATTATAAAAAAAAAAAAATTGTCCCTAGGTATTTTTAATATTTTTTATCTGCTATTGTAACAATATATCAGGAGCCTTGTATTAAATTTTTACACTTTTTGACCCAACAGATAAAACTTTATCGATATTCATATAGAAAAAAAATTTGAAATTTGAAATATGAAATTGTCCGTAAACAGCTCAAAAAGAGTCAAAATATTTTGATAAAATAACCATTCAGTGAAATTTTCATGTATCTACAGTTATTCGTTTTTGAATTACAACAAAATAAGGAAATCGCTACATGCGAAACCGTGTGAATATCCAGTGTTGTAAAAATTTGAATTTCAAACACTCATAAAAATTTAATTTGACTCTCTTAGAAATTTTTTTTTGATAAAGGTAGATAATCTTGTAAGGAATCTTGTATTACATTTTAAAATCATAGATTTAAAAAGAAAAATTTTTAAAATTACTGGGAATTTTAAATTTTGACCTCCCCAATGCACCAATGATATTCACTTTCCAATCGAACAAGATACTGAAGTTGAAAATCGAAGCATTAATTCGACTACTTATCGTGTACAAAGACAATAGAATAAAAAAATAAAAAAACACACATCATTGTAAAATCAATACATTCATCGTTCCACTCAGAATCTAAAAATACATGAAAAAAATTGAATTTAGAATACCATATAAATTATAAATACTTCAAAAAGTATTTAAATACAAGTATTCAAATACTTGTATTCGTATACTTTACAGGACTGTGAACTAACTATTATTAAAAACGTTTTACAAACACGCGTCCCACTGCCTTTTTATCTTATTCTTATCCGGAAAACTATATCAATTAAATGAAAAATGCTGGAATAGAAGTGTCAACAGACATCCAGACAAAATTTCTCTCAATAGCATAGGGGTAAATAGCGTTTGAGATTAGGGGGGGGGGTAAAGTCCTACTATAACAATGTCGAATAAGCTTAAAAAAAAATTAGGAAATGTTGGAGGCTTAGCTTTTAAATCCCCCTCCTCATTTTCGTCTATGCAGTCGTTGACAGACATTGCAATATTAACTATTTTTTATTATATTGAGGGTAAATTTAAGATATTAAATGGGTATATAATATATATACTATATAGATATGTATAAATTAATCCTGTAAGCACTTGTAAGTATATTTTGACCGATATATTATAGCTTTGTACGGCTATAATCATAATGTAAACGTAATACTCATCGTATCGAGTGTTTCCAGATGGAAACTCGTTTTACACACCTTGCAAGTCTGTACATCAATATAATATATACATATAATCCGACTTAAGAGTCAACTATTGTCGACGTAGAGATTATGTGCAATATATTCACGTGAAACTGTAGCGTCAGTCGTCAGATCAAAACGAAGTCGTTATATTATAGGTATAATCCGAATGCAAGAAATATAAATACCCTCGGCGAAACAGGGGATTAAAAACATTATTAGTTGACGATTTTACTTTAGGTGATTTTTTCAACGTGTGTCTTTCAAGTATTGACAGTTCGGCTATAGGTACCTCACAATATACCATCGACCTTAAAATAAAAAAAAACCTGTATTATGTGTGAATAATAAATAATATCCTTATTAATAGTAGTGTACCTACAAACGATTTCTTGTTGAAATTTATATTTTTATTCTTTATGATTTTTAGTTTGAGAAACCGTTTTTAAATTCTGAGCGGATCGAGGAATTACCTCTCCTCAAAACTAAAAATCCTATAGAATATATAATATAAGCAGTGTGCCATGATGGTACTGAACCCTTCGTGTGCGAGTCGGACTCGCACTTGGCTGGTTTTTTTTATTTTCTCTATAGTTATTTAATGCCAAGGGAAAAACTACCGACAAATTACGTAAAACAGCTAAAAATGGGATTTTAATTTTTAACGCTTTGTTTATCACCATAGCAATTATCAACGAATAAAAAATTATAATAGTATAATATTAATTCAACTTACAGGCTATCATAAATAATAACAATATAAAAAATCCAGACTTACAAACCACCTACGCTCAGAATCGTTTTTCTTGAAGATACTATACATATATATCATATTATTCTGAGTTTAAGGTTATAGCCTTTATATGACATATACAGTGTCCCACTAGGATTTACCCATTGCGATATCTCCTGAGATAATAAATTTATCATAAATATGTTTTTTTTTTATTAGACTCACAGAGACAAGGACTACACATATTTTATTTTTTAATTTTATTTAATTTTTTGGTAGAAAAGTTTAAAAAATGATTTTTTTATTTTTAAAACAATTGAAGATAGAGTTTATTTTTGTGAACATTTTGATTTTTCAATATTTTATTTTCATTAATTTCATGATTTTTAATAATTTTTTTTAGTTTATAAGTAAAACTGCAAAATAATGGTAATTGTCCGGGCGGCGGGTCTACTTCTACGGCTAATGGGTATATCCTCAGTGGACATCCTATAGAATAGAGTTACAGGAAAATAAATCGAATATTATTTTTTTATTGTAATTTAGAAGTTTAAAAACTTGCGATTATTTTTTGTTATTAAAAAAAGCTTAAAGTAAATTTATAGAACGAAATTTTACTGGGAGAGGGTAGACGACGAAGTAGGAATTTAGACAGCAAAATAATCATTTATTATAATAATACGTAGATACATAACACATTATAAGAGAGGAAACAACCTTGATCCGGTACTAAGTAAGACAAATGCTTACTTGGATCTGTAATAGGTTCCTGTCCATATATTACAAACGAGTGACTAGAAACATATAACCACAGGACCAGTGACTGTACATAATATAATATATACGTAGCTATAACACAGTACATTAACCAGCAGAATTATAATAATAATATAATACATATTCCTACGAACGGCACAGTGAAAAAACAACAGCCGAGATCAACGATCGTGATCGATCGGAAATCACGGTCGTTCATACATAACAATAATATTACATTCATATATTATATTTTATAAGCACGACGGTGCGGTAAAGCGGGGGATTAATTGACGTGACTGAGCGTTTGCATGGTACCTACCACTTACCATATATATATACGAACGACAAATGCGTAATAAAAAAACGACACTGTAAATCACGGCACTCGAGAGCCGTGACACAGACCGACGGACGAAAATTTAATCCATATTAAAATATTAACCTGAAACACGACAACGTTTATTATTAGGTAGGCTATATCGACAAGACTCGCAGAAAATTTAATTATTATCATTTCCAGCACTTTCCTGTACTCTCACACGCTCGCTCCGGAAATAAAATATACACCGATACGCACGCTGTGGCAAATTTATAGATGGTATATTGTTGTTAATTATGAATTTATCATATATAATATATATATATCAGAATCAGGTATAATAGGGATTAGCTGGTGTAGTGGTGTTTTGATAAGACTTTTTGGTACCACCATATGATATTATTAATTAGTGTTAAACTGTCAATTGAGTGTCAATTGTCTTGCAAAGATTTTTAAGGCAATATACGTGCGCATATTATATATAGAGCTCGAGAAACACTGGACAATTATATACTGTTACTGTACTAATAGTGTCAATACAGATTTAAAGCGTACCTAGACAACTTCTTAATGTATTTGACGAACTTTTTAGATTTTAGACTGCACTTTGTTATATGCATGTATAATGATATGTGCACATGCACATTGGAAGTGTAAAAAAAAATAACTTTAAGTACGATTGAATATAGACACATATCGTTTAGAATTGCATCCTTGAAGAATGACGTATTGACGTTTATCTATACAATAGCAAGTCAGCGAACGCGAACAGTACATATCGCGCATATATACGTATAATATATTATAGCCTATAGGTATATCATAAAGCATTCGTTGCTTGGGTAGTTCGGTCAAATATCTTTGAAATTGTCTACGCTGCAGAGCGGAAGCATTTATTATTAATAACTATTAACTAATAAGTAGTTCAATAACGTTTCAAATATAATATTATGACATGCAGAAAACTTGAGAAGTGTGTCACGTGCCGATAATTTTACGCCCACTTATATTATACATATGTATTGAAATCGGAATTAATTGTTCAGATTATAATATATTATTACACGGGCTTCTAAATAGGTATACCATACCTGGTACCTACTACACTAGTTTAAAAGCTCATGTTACCTATACAATACAATTAAACTCATTTCACCATTTTATCGGTTGGAAAATTGACACGGATATGTATCTAAATAATATGTATATATATATTATAATAATATAGGTATATTTTGTATTTCAGTATATTATATATTTATATAAATAGTTTGAAATTTTTATATCTATGTACTACCTAATTGTCCAACTCAAAACATAACAAACGAGCTTTAATTATTTTGTATTCGTTTTATTCAGAATTCCTATTGTACCTACTACCTACCTATAGTGTAGAAATCTGTGTATTATTATTATTTATTATTATCATTGTACCTCATTAATAAAATCAATTATTGTTATTACCGCAGGCGCATCCGGAGCCAGGGATTCCGCGTGTCCCAGGATATGTCCGCAGGGAAGTTCCGAAGAACCGGTTTGCGGTTCGGACGGCATAATTTATCCGAACGAGTGCGAACTGAAAAAGAAGACTTGCGGAAAAGGTGAAAATTATAATATAATATTATTGTTACTCATAACTGTAAGACTCTACACGGCAAGATTTACGCTCAGAAAATCAAGTTTAACTCTGTTAGTTTAAAAATTAGAGTGAATCGACTAAATATGAAACTTATTAACTATTTTTTAGCAAGGTATACGTAATACATATATATAATACACCTTAAATTAAAAATGCTCCTAACTCGCTTAAAAACTGAATAAACCCACGTACAAACACAGACAATATTCTTACCATCAAGTTTCATAATAGGTCCGATTCACTCTATTTTTTAAAATAACAGAGTTGGACATGATCTGCTGAGCGTAAATTTGGTATGTTCCGCACTTGTAAGACTGTGTAGCGTCCTTTTAATACCACATAATATTGTAATAAATTATTTCTGTTATTACGCTTGATGATACCTTTATCGTTATAATAACGTTTCCGATTCATTGATAATAAAATTATACTCATACCGATTGCGCTCTTTTTTCTCCTTTACCGCGTGTGTATACTATAGGCATAGCCGTGGCAGAAAGCTCAACGCAGTGTCTGCGGGCTTATGGATCGAATTGTGAACATCGTTGTGGCAAAGAACAGGACGCGGTATGTGGTACCGATGGCCGGACGTACCTAAACAGATGTATGATGCAAGTGGAAATATGTAGGTCAGTACGTCTTATATATAAATATTAAATAAAGCAATAGACAGCTGTCTGTGAATATATATATAACACACATCAGTGGTGTACACAAACTTATGTAGGGGATGAAAAAGAAATAAAATATTAACAATGATTTGTTTTAAAGCGAAAGGAAAACCGGTATAGCTGTATAGGTCGGGTACTTACGTCCTACATACTCGACTGACATCATATAAGTATTATATAAAAGTATTATAAACATATATAAATATATAATACAGTGGTGTATCCAGAGTTGTATTATTTTTTGATGGAGGGGGGCTGGTAGAAAATTAATTGTTGACAATTTTTTTCTGAAAATTATTTATTAATGAATTTTTTTTTCTTATTTAATAATTTTCGGAGAGGGTCACAACACCTTACCCCCTCCTGCATACATCACTGATATACATTGTACTTAGGCATACACAAACAGGGTAGTTGGCTGGTTTTAAAAGCAAACAGAACATACCTAGGTAATCATTCATAATATGATATATAGTCATATAGGAGAAAATACTTGTGTGAATATCAGAATATATGCGACTATCTATATACAATATAGTACTCTGCCGGTGTAGGTATCCAGGACAATTAACTCCAACTCAATAATTTACATTGATCCTTCCTCAAATATCATAATTTGTCTAGTAAATACCTATATGGCTATGTTTACATATACCTATAGGCACTCAAGAAAATATTCCTAAAAAGTATTTAATCCCATTAAAATTGTTTCAAACCACAGCCACACTGGAAATATATGAGTACGCTTAGGGCAATGATTGTTTTAGTTCAATCGAGATAAATGAAATAAAATATAATACTTTATAATATCGAATGTTACAACCACGATCTACGATTCATTTTATGATGTAAATATTATAAATTATAATCATGCGCATTCTGTATAACATCCACTTTCGCTTTGCGCAGGGTTGGCACGTCGATGTCGCACTTGGGACCATGTAACAACATATCAGCCCACAGGGAAAACTGTCCTGTAAACTGTGACCAGGCGCCTATGGATGGACCTATTTGCGGATCCGACGGAAACGTTTACAAGAACACTTGTCAGATGAAACTGTTCACTTGCGGGTAAGGGTCAGAATACTTATTTATATAATATAATAATTAATGACATATCAATCTGGTGGTATGTGTATGATCTATATTTATTATCCATATAATATATATTATATAATTATATACACAAAGGTGATATTTTATCAAGAATGCTTTTTATAAATGTATTTATTGAAATTAAGATTTTTGAAATTTTCGAGTATAAGATATAGGCACTTAATTACTAAAGCCATATTTTCTAATATTTAGATTTCTATGCCATTTAAAAAGTGTTCTGCAGTGTCGATACAAACTTTTTTTTCAAATGATAACCGTCGCTCTAAAAATCGTAAAATTTTAAGCACGGAGTTTTTTTTTTTAATCATTGATGCATGATGCATTTTAATTTAAAACCAAACGATTAGTATCTGAACATTCTGAACAAATTGATCTTAAAAGTTAAAGTACACCGGATCAGTAATAGCAAACATTTTAACAATTAGGTAGATATGCCGTATGCATTATTCATCTTTGCATCCATTAATTAAGTAGTATTGTCCATCAGTAATATTTTATGAGTTGAAATAATATTTTAAGGAATCCTATATTCTAAAAAATGAGATAGGAACCATAGTTTTTCTTGAACTAGTTAACACATCTATTTTAACCCGAATAATAGGTAACGTTTATTTTTACACGAGAATATAAAAATTATTTTTGTCGCAGACAAGGGGTAGTGAGGACATCCAAGAAACACTGTCAGACGACCAGACACTGCCGGGAATCGTGTTGGCGAGTGTCAAAACCCACGTGTGGGTCGGATGGCAACATCTACAGCAACGCATGCCGGATGAAGTCCAAAAACTGCGGCAAGCACGTGTTTGAGGTTCCCATGGCGTTCTGCCTAAGCCAAGAACGCAACCGGGTCGGTTCATCGAACGCGTGTCCAGTGAATTGCGACAAAGAAAAGGACCGTCTGACGTGCGGCTCCGATGGAAACGTTTACCGTAGCGAGTGCGAGATGAAAATGCTCAACTGCGGGTGAGAGCGGAATAAAAAGGAATATTGACCTGACCTGACTTGAGAAACCCCTATTCCCCTACAATACTAAATTCAACTCACATCATAAACAAGGAGTTAGGTTGGGTTGGGTTAGGTCAGAATTTCGAGGTATTTTTAGGAATACTTAGACGGTCTATTTTTGTTTAACAGACAACAGACCAAGAAGAAAGTGACTAAGGTAGATTTGGAAAAGTGTAGAGCCAGGATCAACAAGTGTAACAAGGGTCAGTGTCCAGATGATGCGGACCCGATTTGTGGAAACGACGCTCAGAATTATAAAAATCAATGCCAATTGGACCAGGCTACTTGTTTGTAAGTACTAAGTACCAATATTATAATACACTATAATACTAAACATTTTACTTATATATCATTAAACGCAGATTAAGTGAATAGGCCATAGGCATGATTGTAATCAAAACGAATTAAGGCCCTAAAAATGAAAGTTATACCTATATAGGTAACCACCAAAAAAATCGGCACCAATGTATTTTATTATATACGTGTCACGGTAATTTATGTGGTTTTCAATTTTTACACTGTAAGAATGTTAAAAGTGTAAAAATATCTTGCAGTAAAGTTTAATAAACATAATAATAATATTATAATGAAAGATATTAGATAATATGCAATAATCGATGATCGACACGATGTGTGCTCGATACGGTTGAGCCCTCGATATAATACTCATTGATGAGATCCGACAATCATCGAAGTTGCACTTTACTGAATAATAAATTAACATAAAATGCATACAAATCATGCAGTCGTGGGTGACATTGGCTGGTTAAGACTTCAGACTTTACAACTTTCAAAAAACACTAGAAGTGATTTAAATAGTAAAATAATATTAGGTATACGATATAGGTACTTATAATAATACCAATATTTATATGAACAATGGGTGGGTAAAACGATCGATTCAATTGAACACCTGGTTACCGAATTTTTTTAAGTAAGTCATCAATTAAATTGCTAAATATACAATGTCAGATTTGCTTATATTATTTTAGAACGTATGAACATCTTAAAGAGCATTTTATATTTATTTTATAATTTATAATTTATCATATTATTATGTAATACCTACGTACGCTACAATAGGCTCCTGACAGGATTTCAGAACAAACAGTTTAGGAAAAAAAGAAATATGTGTGACACTCTCTATAAACGTTATTATTGTCACTAAAATTCATCGCACCGTGTCTTTTCAGGAGAGGAATACAAATGGCACACTTGGGCAAGTGTTCATCGCTGCTGTCCACTGAAAAGTGTCCACAGAGCTGTGAAAACGAACGCGAAGAACCGGTGTGCGCGTCCGACGGCAACGTTTACAGGTTAGTATTCGCTGATATTATAGCCATATAGACAGTTATTTCACCTAATGCCTATAGGGTAAACGGAAAAGAAATCCACGGAATAAAAACCCCCAATTCAAATACTAGTGTATAACTGCAGTACATCTTAAAGTACTCTTAACTCGCTTTAAAATTAAAATATAATTTAAAAGCCTATGATAATAATCTTACTTTTACATTTCATATAAGAGGTCAGTTCGCTCTAATTTTAAAACCAACGTGACCGTACATAATACGATATACGCTGAACATGAATATTTTGTAGATGGCCGTACAAACAGACTGTGGGTAGATAATTGAGTTAATGCAACTGATAGTAAAATCGTTTTAGTGGATTAGGTACCTATATTGATTTATGTCTACAATTTTCAGCTCCTAAATATAATTATTAGTTGAACAACAATTTTGATAAATATTTTTGGCTGCGGGTCAGTTGTGACCCGATGTGTGGTTAACTATGGTCTATGTTGGAAAGGGAAGACCGATGAATTCCGACCCGATAATATTTTAGCTGTAGCTGGTGAGTTACGGCCCGAGTAATTATCAATTTATGTACCTATATAGTCTAGTCATAGTCCATAGACTGCTTTACTAACGACTTATTGGCAATACAGCCTGCTGAAAATGACCAGATTGTAAAATTTATAGACTGAACACAATTTTGTTGATACATTTATAGAAAAAAAAAAATAGTGCTGTCACGGGACACCCGGTAGAAACGAAGTGCACTTTACCACCCCATGCAAATTTTTCGAATTTTTTTTTTTTTAAACTTATGTAGCTCATCGAGTTAAGAACGATGGTGCAATCAGAATTTGTCGCTCTCACTTAGTTTCGAAGTTATGGCCTTCCAAAGTTTTCAATTTTACGTCTATACGCATGCGCGCAACACTACTCTATAATGTCGCGCGGAGGACTATTTTTGTTATTTTTTTGTACTTACGTATTCTAACTTGTTTAAAACGATAGTGCAATAATAATTTATCCCCCGATTTGCTATGCAACACCTCCCAAAGTGGGTCACAGGGTTAAGAAAATTGCATTTTTGTTCCACCCAATCACCGAGCGGGGTCACTCACTCGCTGCGCTCGCTCGGACAATTAAAAACGAAAATATCCCCCGATTTGCTATGCAACACCTCCCCAAGTGGGTCACAGGGTTAAGAAAATTGCATTTTTCAAAATGAAAATTGCATTTTCACAATTAAAAATATTGCTCTCCTAGAAGTAGAAATAGTCAATCTGGTTTAAATAAATTCTCGCATTATACCTATAGTAGGTACCTACCTACCTGATAATAATTAATTATATTAATCATTAAATTATAAATACGATTTTAGATTATATTATATTATTTAAGAAACTATATTTTAATACACAATTAAAATGTCATTACGTCAAGTGCTGCGTTCTAGTGAAGTTCACCTCTCTTAGTCCCGTGTTTGTTCACTCATTTATTTTTTATTTAGTAGTCTCACGAATAAGAAAAAAAAAAATCGCGAAAGACGTGACACGTAGCGTTGCGCTCATGCGTAAAAAAACTCAAAATTGCTTACTTCCAAGGGCCATAACTTCGAAACTAAGTGAGAGCGACAAATTTTGATTTCACCATCGTTCTTAACTCGTTGAGTTACATAAGTTCCAAAAAAAAAAATCGAAAAATATGCATGGGGTGGTAAAGTGCACTTTAGCCGTTTCTTTTACAACAAATATTGTAGATTACAAATACATTTTAGTGGAACCATTAAAAATAAAAGTAAATGTGAAAAATAAATGAAAATGAAAATGATTATTATTATTATTTAATTACTATTATATTAATCATATTCAATAATCGAAATTACAGGTCTGTGATAACTGAAATAATATTATGATACTTATGTTTGTGATGCAATTTTTTCCAAATATCTTGAAAATACTGCATCGTTTGTGGTGTCATCTCTTGTTGTAGTCTTGTAGATTCTGCTGGATTGTTAAATTTATCATATTATGTAAATTTAATGTGGCCATAAGGAAAGTTTTAAAAGTTTCCGATTTCTTATCATTAAAATTTATGTTAAAGTCACCAAATTGTTATAATTTATATATTATAATAATTATAGACGCATAATATGCAGATATAATTATTATAATCGCGTTGTACCCGTTTTCTATAACCTAGTCTATATCAAACGTGACACACAAAAAAATGTAATCATGAGAAAGGTAAAGCACTATATGCAACATATATGCAAACACATTATTCTACGAAAACAATTTCATGAAATAAAAATGTTTACGCTTCATGCAAGGAAATTATAATATGTATATAAGGTGTAACCAAAAGTTCATGCTTTGTAAGGACCGTGGTATAGATTTCAGTGTCTGGTTGTGCATGGAATAAGCGTGATATGCGAGCCCAACACTTTTGAAGATTTCAACTTTTTTCCACGGCACTATGGGGATTCCCGTTCCCACTTTACAGCCAGCTAGACGGAAAAAGGTCGCTTTCCAACGCTTCAACCGCTATCGAAAACCAAACTTTCGGTGCATTTGTATTTGTGACAAAAAATATATTATTACCTACGTACAATTCAATACTTATATATATGATCCCGTGCACTTTGTTTCCCGTTAAATGTACCAACTCTATATGACTCAAACTTTGTTCAATTCGTTATTTAATATTTGGTATATGGTGTTCAAAATTTATCTTAACTCTTCTGTTGCCTGGGATAAAAATTCTGATTCGCAGAAGGCAATCTATCTGTGGTAGATCGCGGACCCCGGGCTGTTTGTACGTAACTTTATAATTTAACTCTAAAGTATCAAAGTTGTACCAAGTATGTCACTGAACTCCTCCTAAACGGAAGGACTAATTGTGAATGCCCAGTCTGTCAACCAATATTTCCTCCTCATACACGAAAACGTGGAATTGTTTTATGTACGTAACTTATATGTGAGTATAATACGCTCAATATTTACGTAATTGCGATACATATAATATCAAAACACAGAGTACAAAAAATTAAATGCATTTAATGAATACACTGATTTCACGGCAACCAATAATTATTATTATAATAGCTTTAAAACTTATGGCGACCATTTATAAACAAAAATGTCCACCGTAAATCTCTAAATCCCCGTTTGAGCACATACCCTGGTTGGACCTAGGGGGGTGATTTGTAGCCTATTTGTTATTTTGATGAATAAGCTATATTATTATTTATTGTAAAGTTTCATTAAAATTCATTCAGTAGTTTTTACGTGAAAGAGTAACAAACATACTTACAAACTTTCACGTTTATAATATTAGTAAGATATACTTATTACATATATATTTTATTAACTATAATAATTATAAATGTATAATATAGTGTAGTGTAGCGATGTATTATCAATAATTATATTATCAATATTCGTAAGATATTTATAAACAATCTATTGCAGACCGTCCCTACAACTTACCGCTCCCCCCTTTTTTTTTTGGTTCCATCTTACCAATCGATCTGATAGTGATATAATATTTCTGAAAACTGATCTGAATTCGTTAGAATTTCTATTAGGGATCGGTCAGTCCACATTTTAAGATTTCTGCTTTAAATTCAAAATAAATCCAGAATAATCAACGTTTGAAATTTCCAAAATTCCAAAATATTAAATCTAAATTTTTAGAGGTTGGGGGTTGACATTGGGAAAATAAAGTGGACTGACCAATCTCAAGTAGACATAATAACGAATTCAAATCTGTTTTTAAAAGTATTATCGCATTACTAGATCGATCAGTATGATTGAATGAAAATTTGATGTTTTGGTTAAAATAAATGTTTAATATATTATAAAAAATAGTATTTCGTCAGTGAGTTTTTTCTTGACTAGCCCCACATCGTGCCATAAAAAACTTCGTTTCAAAAACTAAAAATGTCCGTAAACAGCTCAAAACAAGTCGAAATATTTTTAAAATTTTATGGTGTATAGAAAATTCTAATATAAAATATAGTCAGTGAAAATTACATGTAAATTACATGTACGGTCATTTGTTTTAGAGTTTCACTAAAAACCAAAATAGATTTTGCGTAAAAATTCACGTTTTTCTTTAATTTTTTTTGTACATCCTTACGCGTTTGAAAACTATTGGGATTTTAAACTTTCGCCTTCCCAATACACCAACTAGATTAATTTTTCCATCCATATATTAGAACCCTTGTATTAAATTGCCAAACTTTTTACCCAACGAATAAAATTGAATTGACATTTATTCAGGGGGGGGTAGTCTATATATAAATAAATTACACAACTATTATTTATTTATAATTTTTTTTTTTGGGGGGGGGGTTAAGCCCCTTAACCCCCTGTATACTTGCATGGTGGTAATAATATTATGACAATTTACTATTGACAGGTCGGAGTGCGATTTGAAGATGAACACATGCGGGCAAAAAGTCGTGGCAGTTCCGCCGCACCACTGTCCCACGACGGCCCTGTGCCACCAACAATGTGATAAGACTAAAGAGTTCGTTTGCGGATCTGACAACAAGCTGTACAGGAACGAATGCGAAATGAAACGCGAAAACTGTGGGTGAGTGATGAGTGTACACTTTGTATTAGGGCCAGCCGGCCAGGGATACGGGCGCCGTTACGATACAGCATGAGCAAAGAGTTGGCCGGACTTAAGGAATATGAATTATGTCGACCGTTTCTAAGGGGTTAAATATAGGCAATTTTCTATTTATGTGTTTACTGGTCGTGTAAATGTGTGCGTAATAAGTGATCATTATTGTGTGACTGACTGTTTATAAAATGAATAGCAGAGCGCACCCGCACGTGGACGCACTTAACACACAAATTACAAATGTGAATTTTAGTAAAACACTGAAACTTAGTTTCGTATTTCCAATAATATAGCTTACTATATGAATGACATTACAGCGTGAACACCTATCATACAAATTGAAGAGAAGAAGTTTATCTAGGCTTGTATAGTTGTATAGGAGTCGATTTTCAATATTCGATTTTCAATGTCCAATATTTAGCTCAAAGACTTGTGATATTTTACTTTTTGAGTTTTAATTATTGAGTTTGGTAATTAAAATATCGATAATTTACTTTTAAACAGGCGTAGATTAACTTCTCTTCTACAATATTGATAATAGGTGTATTTATTCTCAAACCACTTAATAAATCATATTATTGGAAATATAAAAATATATTTTCATAGCATTTTAACTGAAAAAGTGATTTTGAATACCTTTCAATACCTAACTGAAAAGTGAAAATGCACACTAAAAAAAGTTTTTTTGAGATTTAGCTGGGCAACTTGGAGTTGGTTGGACTTCATTACAACGAGTTAAAAAATAAAAATATATATCTCCACGATACAGGTGCAAAGACCCAGAGTCCTGATAGTATTTATCTTTCCACAGGAAACACGTGTACGTGGTGCCCATGAAGAGGTGTCTGACCGGTTTCCAGTTCAAAGGATGCCAGCGGGTGTGTCCGACTCTGTACGACCCGATTTGCGGCACAGACCTGAAGACTTACAGCAACGACTGTTTCTTGGAAATGGAGAACTGCCGGTCTCGGTCGTTGGTTAGCAAACAGTATCACGGCGTTTGCGGGCAGCCCACCGAAGAGCCCAAAAACTATTTGTACTGATCCTACATAATAATATTGTTTATTTTAATATTATACTATAATGCATGATGAAGTATACATAAATTATTATTATTATTATTCACAAAGATATTAATATTATGTTGCGTTTTTTTTCATAAAGCATTAGGTACATACTATATTTGTATTTTAATTTAATATGATTTTTTAAACATCAGAAGGGTTTATTTACATCCGTGATTTGTCAATAAATTTAATTAAATTGTATAATATTTTAAATCTTAACCACATTGGCGGAAATCGGGAGGAGGCTTTCCAAAAGTCCGTCAAGCCCACTCCTTTTTTAGTTGTGTGGGATCGAAGCCTCCCGCTTACATTGATTTTAAAAATGTTAGCTCCTCTGAAATTTTAATGAACTATGGTAACTAACCGCCTATGGTTAACCACCTCAAATGTGTTAGAATTTATGTCAATGCCACAAGTAACTCTGTAAAGTGTAAATCATTGTAACACATTTTTCTCTACTAATGAAATTCTTAAAACACCAAAAGTTTTTTTTCTTATATAAATTTTATGTACTACATTATTATAATATTATATAATTGAGCGACGTGGCATGAAAATCAATCAAATTCAAACATATTACCTAATACTTAGGTTCTAGGGTATTGAATTTTAATTTTAAGATTATTTATTAATTAATAATATATTGTATTCTCAAACAAATTATATTCTTAAGCATTGGCCTGTCAAGTTGATAACATTACACGTCTTAACCGACCCGAGAATATTAAATAAAGCAAGTGCCAATACGATGTCATATTGTATACAAATCAAGAAATTTATAAAATGACATTTTAACTAAATAAACTGGTCAATTTATTTTGGGTACTTTTATTTGTCATAATTTAATAATTTCATACTTACTATTAATTTACAACAAATAAATAACATAATAAAATAAAACATTTGAAAACTGATTATTTGTTCTTTTTTACATATTATTACAACAATTAATGGATTGATACAACAGCAACAATAACAATATAAACAAACTCATGTATTCCTCTTTAATGTTGTCAAACAATTTCCTGATGGGTATGCTTTTCTGAATTTTGTTATGAGATCTTGATCAGTTAGCCTGATACCTTCTACCTGATTTCCAAGTGTAATCCTGCATAAAAAATTCCATTAAAATTAAATACCTAATACAATTGACAGCAAAGTATAAACTTACCAGTTGGGTTGAATATTATGAGACCGTCCAAATAACTCAATTTTTCTAGTAAAGGGTGACAATCGTTCTATAATACCATATATTTCATCAGGCTTGTGACTAGTGTCTCGTACTTCGGCAACTATAACGTCACAATCCAAACCACAGTTCAAACTGGGAGGGTTGCCTTTCTTGCCCACCTTAAAAATACACAATGTGTCTCACTTAATTTGTATCACTAGATGTAGGACAAACATTATAGTTTGTAAATATTCAATAACTCACCAAACAATGTTCTTTGCCATGATTCAGCCAGTGACCTGTTCGGCCAGTCCTTATTATCCTTTGTAACTGATTAGTTTTCACCCAAATTATCTCGTCTACTCGTTCATAACCCCATAATTTTAGACATTCTCTGCCGAGCTCCATAGCTCTTTAAAGAATTGATGTTATTACAATGATAACAATTTAATACAGTTAATGCAATTATTATGCTCTAAGCTTACCGTCCAGTAACCCATAAAAATATAAGTCCTTCATCCTGCAATTGTGGAATACCCAATCGCCGCATTTCGTCATCAGATAATGTACCATAAGGAAGTTCCATATGAATATCCCATGGTGGATCAGCCATAATAACAGCAAATTTTCCTAAATTACACAACAATGTATGAAGATTAAAAATAATAAATTGGACAGAATATGTCCTGGATAATTGAATATTGACTTATTACTCACCTAAAAAAGTGAAATCCATAAACCTCAAATCACACTGAATCCACTGACATGGAAGCAATTCATAATTACCATTAATCAACCCTTTTTTGGATGGAAAACTATTAAGGGCGTTTACTAAATTCACTTTACTAGTTACACCATCAACTGCATAGTGAACATATCTATAGCAAGTAAATAGCACAATTTTACAAGATATAAGAAATAATTTTTTTTTTTATATTTACCATCCATAATATTATTATGTAATTTATTTATTCATTTTTATATTAAATCAAATATTTAAATAGTTAAGTAAATACTAATAAATAATAAATATTTATAGTATTTATAATCTATATAGTATAGAGTTATTTGTCGATTTATATTTATATGAAAGATAAATTAGCAAGTTTATAAATTAGTTTAAGTTATTTAAAATGTGTTATACTCTGATAAACTCTATACCTAATTTAATAAACAAATATAGTAATATCAATAAATATGTATAATATATGTAAGTTTTTAAAGTAATTTATATAATAATAGCTCATTTGACAAATATATATGCACCTGGAGTTCATCTATTCACTGTAATACCTAGAATATTTACCAATAAATGTATTTATAATCTGATATGTCAACATTATAATTTAACCTTCTAATTAGTAATTACATTAAGTTTTATAAATATATTAGCATAAAATGTATTGATACTTACTTACAAGTATCCATGTGAAAACAAGTGTTTAGAAAAGAACAATCACCTAAAGTTTCATCAGTATGCATTTGGATAATTTTTTTGAAATGAAGCTTTTTACAAACATGTCCTTCCATGCAATCTGATCGAGTACCGTGTGGACAAAATTCCATAACATGTGTTCCTATTATAAAAAAAATATCTATTAGTATTAACTGTGTGTTATTAATTTATTATAATGCTTAATATGTTTACCTCCTTTAGACCGAAATTTTTCACATAAAGATTTCTCTTTAACCGTTTGTTTGGTAAGAAGTTCCATTATTTCTTCACTAATTTTTTTAATTTCTTTTTCTCTAATGGAAGGCATTGAAATAAGGGACTAAACCAGCATATTATAAACAGCATTTTGATTACATTATAAGAATTTTACTTATTATTTTACAAATTACATTTGAATCAAGTATACCTTGCTACTCAAGAAATTAAATTAAAATTACTTGAGCTTTCATATTTCATCTCCCTGATTTAAGAACAATAGTCAATTATAATGTGTTGCTCGGACTTCATCTTTACTATGATTAATCTACAATAGTAGAAATTATCATGCAAGAAAAATGACTATGATTGGATGAGGAAAACTTAATAGGATCATAATTCAAAACTGGTTTCTAGTGTCATCCATAGAATAGATAATTAAATATATTTTCTCAATTCAATTAATTAGAGCCCAACACCATAAAAAACAAAAAAAAATAATTTATAATGATTGATAATGTATTAAACAAATAATTACAATAATGGGGTTTTATACCAAATGAAGACATGAAGTTAAGTTAAAACAAGGGTTAAAACTATGAAATTACTTTATGATGCAACACTATATCAATGGAAATTGTCAAATTAATATAATTTTTCGGAAATCTAGACACGTTCCATCAACACATGTTAAGGATGATTCTCAATATGAATTGAAAATGGCTATAACATCAAAACGAAGTCCGAGTAATAATTTCTGATTTCACCACCATTCTAAACTCTTAAGTTGGTAAAATTCCTAAGTCATTTTAATTCTCGAGGTACATGGTAAACTACACTTTTCTCACATTCTACTCACCATTATGTCATCATCAGACTCATCAGACTTTTTAAAATCAATTGATAACTTTTGTACTTTTGGATTTTTTAAACATTCATCAATATCTTCATCTGAAAATTGTTTAAGTTCATAGTTATTCACTATAAAATATATTGTGTAACAAAATAATATGAATTACATTCAAGCTGTTTGATTTTATCTTCTATCAGTAAGCGAGATTTTTCAAGATGCAAATTTGAATCAACCTCTGATGATAAATTATTAGTCATTGCAAGTAATTTTGAATGTTCAGCTGTTAATATTTTCAAACCTTGCTGGCCATCAATTGTAATATTTTTTAAGCTAAATAAATAATATTATAAGACATTATAAAATGGAATTTAATAAAACAAAAAATACCTTATAAGATTTTGTGCAGCAAATTTGTATAGCAAATTAACAACAGATGAATGTGATATGTAGGTAGACTCTTTTTTTAAAAGATCAGTCACTAATTGATGAGATGTGATCGGAAGATTAACTGATACATCAACGAGTATTTCAAGTAATACACGTTCGCCGCCCACTTTGCTCCAATCAAAATCTGATTCATTTTCTGCATTACTCGTACTTGGCAATAAAGATCCCCCTGTAAATGTTATTATTATAAATGATCAACACTGAATCACTGACATAGCTAGTTCATACTTACTAGGAACAATTTTATCAGATGCCTCATTTAGAATAACTTGCCGCTCTATTTTCCTCTTCTGAAGTTTTTCCCGTAGTGAATTCCGTTTGCTTTTTACAGCTTGAATCTCTTGCCAGGCATCAGACATGATTGAAACATTTAAATTGTAATCCCAATCAAAACGATCGAATCAAACCGACGGTAAAATTAATTTGTATTTATCTGTTACATTTTCCTGTTGTAAATTGAAATAAAAAACTTAGGTACATTATCATAACATTATTGTACACATTGTATAGACGCGTACATTTAAATGAAGGAAACGATTGTTTCAAAAATCGGGTATTTTTATTTTTCATAATTTATTGAATTTTACAATGAAAAAAAAATAAAAACAGATCATGCTTTGAAGCAATTCATCGGATTTACACAATAAGTAATGGTTTAATACTTTAATACTATTATAGTCTATAATTAATAAAATAAACGTTGAATTTTGAATTCGACTCACAATATTATTGCGTGATTACATCGAGAAGTAAACAACAAAGTCCCAAATCGGGAAGGGGTCAGATCTTCTGCTGATAAGCGTAATCAGTCCTGTTCGCGTTTATTGTTCGTGGTTAGGTGGTAAACAAGGTTATAGAAATACCTGCAGCCGTGGTAGAAACCACAGGAAGCTAGTGGGTGGTGATCGTGTTATCAGCATTCAGCATTCAATACTAATACTGTCAAAACTTATCAGTTGGTTAAAATAGAGTAAAAATTATAATAGACTCAACAATTCAGTCTTTTGTAGTTCTGTTTCTTGTTTATAAGGTACTATTTTTTCATTATTTTAAGTTAAACAATAATGAATAATTAACTATTTAAATAAAACAATTACAGTAGTCTGTTTAAAAGTACTCTTTATTTTTCTGATGGATTTTTAACTCGCCATCTACTTACAATACCCTATAAGGATTTTCTCATCATTTTTCCTTCAACACATACATTTGACAAAAATATATACGTATATTCACAATATTGAATATAATTAGTAAAGAAAAGGTGAGTGAAGTGTATCTCTATTACTATTTACTTCTATTATTCAGATATTGTATAAACATCTCATAATCATCACAAACTATAGATCATATATCTACATATTTTTGGGGTAATGTTGGGCGTTTGCTTTTGACTCAAACACGAGTTAAACATTGTATTTACTATTTATATTACTTAATCTTCACAACTATAAATCACCTACATTCCCCATTTTTTCAAATTGAGATACCGTTATTATTTAATGTATCTTTTCAAATAATTTATGTGTCCATACCTAGTGATACTACCTGATAATATAAAATATACATTTTTATATAGGTAACAGTGGCGTAATTTGGGCAAGTTTATGGGGGGAGATGAAATTGTTGTATATTTTACCTATTTCCTCCCGAAATGTTGTTTTACGTATCAAGCATCTCAGTACAACCACTGTGATAAGTACTTACCTATAATATGACTTGTTGAAACCATGTATAAATGTATGCATACTTGGAAACTAATAATTGCATTATGTTTAAATATTCACATACGATCGAAGTAGTTATACATTATACAGCTTTGCTGATGTGGGTCATTGCCCGTCGATAAAATAATATGTGACTACTGAGTTAGTTTTTGTACAACAATGCAATATATTAATAGGTATAATTTATTTGTGAAATAGTGTTTATTACAAAGCTACCTTGTTTTTTCCTTAAAATATACTATAGTAGTGTTAAATTAATACATAGATAATAATATATATTATGATGTGCCAGTCTTTGAGAAAAAAAGTCATAGGGAGGGACTATACCAAGCCCCCTATCCTCGTAACTATGTCACTGATAGCCATATAGGCTATAGCCCCCCTGGAATTTTGTTTAATCCCCCCCCCCATTCCGTAATTATTTTTAGTTACATTTTTAGAATATATGTTTTCTACCAGAAATATAATAGGCTATTATAGCCCCCATATAAATTCATCACATTGTACACATGTTTAAAATTGAATGCTTCCATATTTAACAGATTTAAAATTGTTCTAATTCTATCAATGTCAATACTTACCAAATTAATAAAAGATTGCAAAAATTAAAATGTGTGCTTGACGCTTGTATTTATAATTTTTTCATAAAAATAATAAAATATAGGTATTCATTTAAAATCAAATTGATGTTTTTTGGAATACTTATGATTTTAATTTAAACGTCCACGTTATATCCTTGAATTATTTTAGGTCAATAATTTTATTTGTTGGCAAAAATCTAAGTGAACGTAATTTTAAACTTTAACTTGAATATAATTTGGTTAGTGATTTTTACAATTGTATCTACATCATCAATATCTTAAGACTTAAATTGTGGTTACTTTTTTCTTACATGTTATTGTACATTATTATTTCAATAATAATTATGTTATAACTTATATTTATAATAAAGCATGTGTAAAAGACTAGAGTCGGACTTCAGCCTCTAAATAAGTTTATCAAACTCTGATTATTATTATTATTTAACACTTCCTTACAATATTTTATTCTTTTATAGTTTAAAGTAATATTAGTCATTACTATATTAGTATTTAGTATTCATATGTTAGGTATACAATTTAATTGATTTATTAACTTCGTTTTTCAAACTTATTAATATTATTTATATTTCTGATATTTTCTAGATTTCAACAATGACAACAACACTAAAACCTTACCTTTCAGTTGTAAAGCATTCGTTGGATGCTGCTATCTGTATAAGCCAGTTTTACTCGCAAGTAGTTGAACGTCACAGCAAACCAGAAATAGAAATGCAAACCAACAGAGAGTTAATATTGACTCCAATGTTAATCAGTCGTAATGAGCGAGAACGTGTTTTTATTGAAAGCTCTATAAATTCAATACGGGTGAGTATAGCAATTAAACAATGTGATGAGATTGAGCGATTACTGTGTGATAAATTCACACGATTCATGATGAAAAGAGCAGAAAATTTTTTCATTCTAAGAAGGAAACCAATTGCTGGATATGACATAACATTCCTAATCACTAACATGCATGTGGAACAGATGTACAGAAATAAACTTATTGATTTCATTATTCGATTTATGGAAGAAATTGACAAAGAAATCAGTGAAATGAAGTTGGCAATCAATGCAAGAGCTAGAATTTGTTCAGAAGAGTTTCTCAAACATTTTTAAAAGAAAATTGTATAACTATCCAGTGTGCATTATTTTTTATTTTCTACTGTAATCATTTTTTATACTGTAAAATGTTGAAGTGCGAGTTTATTTAAAGTTATTATAAGATTAAAACACAGAATAAATTTATTCTGTGATTAAAATCTAAAATATAGATACATTAATTTTCATACATGGTTAATAATTAAAACACTTAATCGAAAAAATACTATTAAATATTGTTGGCATTTAATGCATACATTTTAATAGTCTTTTTATATATTTTATTTCTTATTTATTATTATTATTATTTTATACTTAGTTCAGTTAAAAAAATTATTTGAACTAACATATTGTTATGGTATGAATACTAGATACCATTATTTTACTTTTATAATTGTATTAGTCAAATATAACATACTATCTATTTAAATATTTTTTACGAATACTTAGTACATGAATGCAATAATATATAGTTTAAATAATATTATATAATTTAGTGAAAGTTCTATGCATGTCACAAAATTAGCACTACATGACACTAGGAAAAAATGGTTTAGGTAAAAACATATCATAATCATGAACTAAAATATATGTCTGACCGGGTGATAAGACTTAGTGTCCAGTTCTGTATATCTTAGTTCATGATCATAAATAATTATAATTTAATTTCAACCATGTTTGTTAAAGTCTATAGACCATGCCACGAGAGAACGCAACTGCTTGCTGACCAAATTGTCTTCAGTTCGCTAAAAGTCGATCTAAAACGAGACACCAGCGACCACCAGAGTAGGCTGTGAAATTTCAAAAGGTGACTGGTGGCAGCGGAGTAAAAAAAATTGGCCTCTTGTCTACTCGAGTAAATCATTCGGATGCTCAAAGCAATTGTGTTCTCTTGTGGTGTGGAATACAAAATTGAGATTAAGAAGATAACAGATTAATTTTTAAAAAGTAGTATCTAAACAAATTCTTTGTATTCAAAAGCAATAATTTGTTGTAATTAATTAATAATTATTATTCATAGAAATTAAATGTATAACGCTACTTATGTTTATTATCCTTCATAAAATATTAAAAAAAATTCAACAGTTTTAAATTTAATTCAGTAATAGTGTTTCAAATTTAATATGACATTTCACAGTCACTAAAAATAGTGTATGAATATTTTGGCAGAATTCAAGGTTATTCGCCAAATTGTGTCTGTACTTATCTATTAAATTAAGACACATTTGAGATATGACTTAAATCTTTCGTTAAGCATTATTATTATTAAGCAATTAATTAGCTGTAGGCAGTTATCTTTATGAAGGTTAATATAATAATATAATCTTTTTGTAGAACTCAGTAAAGTTTATTTAAGTTGTAAGTTTCTAGAATGGTAATCATTTGGCTAATTTTCCAAAGGTAATCATATTTTCAGTTTTTAATTTATATTATAATTTTAAATTCCTTCATGATAATTTAGATTATGTTTTGATAAATAATTCAATAATGAATGTCATTGTTTAATATAAATATTATGTGACCAAGCTGTTATTAATAACTTAATACTTAAAGGGGGAAACAATTTTAATCTAAGCTTTAAAATTTTAATGGATGCACATTATCTAGCTTATATACAAAAACCAAATTGATTTAATTTAAAACTTTTCTACTAGATATTATAGTCTATTTATTTTTGTTTGTCAAATATATTATATGCTATATATTATTTTATTCAAATAGGTATATCAATAGGCGCAATTTATTAAATGGTAGCAAGACCGGATTAAGAACCTATTGGGCCCCGGGGCTGAAATTTCATATGGGCCCTTTTGACAAAACATGCTTTAAAAAGCTGTTCGCTACACTCGCAGGAACATTCATTTTTCTAAGTATTTCACAAATTGACAATTCCATTATAAAATAATAAAATTAATATTTAAATATAATTCATGTCTATAAAACTACTAATTTTATTTTAGTATAAATAGTATAATAAAAGTTAATACTTCATATTTCATTAATTTAAATTCAAATTAAATTTTCATAATGACTTTTAAATTTATTAACAGTATACTCATTTAGGTACAACAAATATCAAACAAAAACCATTTTATCATATAATTTATTTTTCTTGCATTACTTGAAGCCAACTCTCTTAGTACTTCATTTAAGTCTTAATGATTTTAACAAATCATTCTCAGAATATAAAATCCTTTGTATGTCTAAGTTTTCTTGGATTTGACTGGTTATATACTTAGTTTTTACTCTAGTTAATTTAGAAAAAGCTCTGTCCATCCATAAATAACATATTTAACTATTGATGATATTATTGATATCAATGAAAATATTAAATAACAGTAAAATGCGTCTTTTCTACCATAGTGCTTTTGTAGGTACTTATTTTTTTACTTAAGTTGTTCTTGTCGATAAAATAAAATGGTTTTTAAAATACAGAAAAACTTTTCTTTAAAATCACTAAAAAATGTGTATCGGCTTAAATTTGTTTGGGCCCCTTTCATTTTGGCACTTGAGAGGGCCACGGGGCTCCCACCCTGGCTAGACCCCCCCACCCCTTAATCCAGTCTTGAATGGTAGTTGTATTAATTTTATAATTATGTACTAATATATTATAAAATTAATTGTTGAGGTATTAATTATTAGATTTTATATATTATGTTTGATTTAATACTGAATCATTATGGAAATACAGGTATGTAGGTACCAATAATACATTTTCTTAATAAAGATTATATAAAAAGTCTATGTAATAACAAATGTATTGCCGTATTGGTACTCACTTCTATAATTATTTTACATAATATAATATTAGGTACCTATGTCATATTCAGCCATGTGCAAATAGTGTAATAGAGATAATACATAATTTCTTAGTAAATTCTTTTCATATAGTAATCAGCTAAAAATGATGTAATTTGTTGTTTTTATTGTAATAAGATACATTTTGTTCCACTTCACATTGAAGTATGTCTTATGTACTTATTAAAAGAGCAATAAGTTTACCTTCCTATTTAATACTTAATAAGAGATATACTAATCGGTTTTTTATTTGTTCCTATTTTAAAATCATACTTTGTTAAATGAATGTCTGTTTGATTATCTGTTTGAACAAATAGGCTAATATTTTTCCTATTAAGTAATATTTTGCAAAAAGTTCTTATCTATATATATAAATATATGATATTTTAAATGATAGCACTCCATTCGTGCATAGTGATGAAAATATTATACCCAATAAGATTCGGTTAGGGTGTAGTTGCATGGCTAGGAGGTAATCAAAATGTTCAGGGGGTAGGGGATTAATTATGATTGTAATGACCAATGGGTAATAATTTTTTATGAACTATGACAGTAAATTGCTCAATCGGGTAATATTAGACTTGCCTCTGAAAAACTTCTAGTTTACCATTGGGTAGGTATATAATAATAATTTCAATATTAAATTGGAATGGTTTTTATTTGCCAAACAACTTGTAACAATTGATATTTCATTCAGTACACTTTCACGTAATATGTCTACAAAAATATACAATTATTTAAAAAAAAAAACACATGGATAGAATATTTTTTATAAATTTATAATTATAACATAAATCTTATTGAATGAATTTAATAGGATAACTTCTATTTCAATGGTACATATGTAAACAAGCCTAAATTAAGGAAAAATTACTTTTTTTTAATCTAAAAATCTATCATAGTCATTTAAAATCATAAAATAATTATTATTGATCTCTAGGATTTTTGAATTTGGTAATTAATTTAAAACTTTTAAAAATGTTTAATATCTTATTAATTTCATATGTATGAATCATATGTGTTTAGGAATATCAAAGAATGGTTTATTATCACTGTTCATCAACATTTATGATTGACTTAATACTCGTCATTTTTAAGTTGACTGTTGCCTATTAATAATAAGTATTTTTTAGTTTTAATCGTTTTCTTGCTTGCTAATTATTATCATCAATCTTAAACTCTACAAAAAATAAGTTACATAGGTAGGTTGAATTTATTTTATGTACCTACCCTGCCTGTACTCAACCCTTTGCCGTCTTGAATAGCCTTAATAGGGGCTTGTATGCATAAATATAGGTAGTTACATATGTATCAAATAAAATATGTAGTAAATAGGTAACCTATTTGTTTTAAAAAAATATTTACGGATTTATCCGAGTAAAACTTTTCTCATCATATTGCTGTCGGTGCTATCTCCAAGTATGTTTCTGTGATTGACTATACATTTTGATGAACACAGGTACTGTAGCAACGGAATACGGTATTTGCCACAAAAGTCCACAAACTTAATGTGTTCAACTCTGTCGTCGAAAAACACCCCTGCCAAAGTAAATAGAAATGTTAACATCACAATTACAATGAACTTAATAAAATAATCTGTTAATAGCACGAGTCTATAATATTATGGAGACTTATTATTTATTAAACTGCAATAAATATTTTGATTTTGCTTAGTTGATAACGAGGTAGGTTTATTAACTTCATTATTCATAAGTTATAGGTAACTTATAAGTAAGTAAGTATGT
This sequence comes from Macrosiphum euphorbiae, assembly GCA_949089665.1. Classification (NCBI taxonomy): domain Eukaryota; kingdom Metazoa; phylum Arthropoda; class Insecta; order Hemiptera; family Aphididae; genus Macrosiphum; species Macrosiphum euphorbiae. The sequence continues at coordinate 27,421,958 of CARXXK010000004.1, read as the reverse complement.
ACCTAGTAGGTATATCATAATAACAAAAAAAAAAATATGGTTTTAGTAGTTACCGATTGATTAAATTTGGGGAGATTACTGAGAACATTACCACACAAATGTAGGTACTAAGTAGGTACTGACACAAACATAATTTATTCTGTGGCACTCAGTGGCGTATATAGGGGGGAGGCCCCCTAGGCCAGAGCCCATAGTGAAATTGCAGGTACAATTAAACCATTTTATGTATATATACACCGTTTACAGTCTTTCACCATGATTAATTATTTAGCCGGTTGATTAAAATCGTTTTGAGGAATCAACAAGGAAATGTTAGATTGTCAGGACTTGCTTTGATGACTTTTATGTGCTAAATTCACAATAAGATAACATTAAAATATATATGTATAGGTATACGAAATTATCTATACTTTTTAAAAAAGAATTAAAAATTAATTTCACATAATAATTATAAAATTTAATTTGCGCAATTTTTATTAGTACCTACTTATAACCACCCTGCTCCTTAAAAAATGTATAGTTATGGCTATGTTAGTCCGTTTGACGCGCTATGCTGACTAGTGATGAATTGGCCCATAGTGAAAATAATTTCTATATGTACGCCACTGGTGGCACTAATAATAATGGAAAATATATAAGATTTTCAATCAATATCTACCTACTTTATAGAATTAAGATTACCAAAATGAAAATTTTAGAACACTAGGAAAATAATAACATACCTATAGGTTAGGTAGGTAGGTGATGGCTGATGACCGATAGGCACCTACATTGTGAGTACATAGGTATTAAACAGTTTAGGGACTTCTTGCTTTTTCATGTTTATTTATGCTAGTTGTTGAATATTCTAGCTACCTACCCACCAGTTTAAAATATAAATTTGTTTTATGAAGTTGTGGAATTAATTACAAAGTCTAACAAAAAAGGCATCATTGATTAATTTAAGCATTTTTAACAATAATTAATATCGTACTGAGGCAGGAATGGCTAATCCATGACACGCGAAAAGTTAAAATATTTGTATTGGGTACCTATATAATATATATATAATATATTATTTTTATTTTTAATAAAAAATTACATCACAATGTACCTATATATTAATGTCTACAGATAAAATTGAATACTTAATTGTTATTGACTGATGAATAGCCTTATATATGCTCAATGCTCATAAGTCATAATATATATACCTACCTATTTTCATAATTTAAAGGCACTTTCGAAAAAAAAAGTTTAAATTTTGGCACTTAAAACAGTTTGCCTGTACTAGGGCATATTTCTATATGACTATATACATACCGCTTCCCCTTTTTTTACTTTATAATTTTAGCTATGTATATCAGACATTACCTGCAGGTACATACTACATGCTGCTTATTTTAGAGCATTTTTTGGTAATTTTAATTAAATAACCCTCAATCTTCCCCCTGGGTACACCACTGGTTCAGAGTACCTACAACAAAGACACATTTTAAATCTGTTCGATTCTATACACACCAAATTCAAATTCATAAAACATCATTAAGAATGTATAATTCCTCAATGTACCTGTCATATGGCCATTAGCCGTACAAAAATATATTGTGGCCATAGGTACCCCTCGCTGTGTCCATTGCTCACTCCACCCCCACGTCAAGCTGTATCAAATTCTGTTTGTTTACCAACACTAAGCCTAAATGCGCTCTGTGTAAAGATTTCAGCCCGCTCTATGCAAATAATACATTGTCGGACATAGGTGCACTTATAGCCTATAGGTAGATATCGACCATAATGTTCAAAATCGTTGCCATCAAGGCATCACCAAAGAAATTTTTAAATATTCACCTGAAGTCAATGAAACAACTACAAGTAATAATAAATTAATAGCAATATATATTGCCTATATGAGAATGACAACCCTCCATTAAAATGTAACACATGATCAAATGGTTAATACACAAAATCTATACCTATGTATACCTATTTATTATATTATATTTAAATTATTTTCCATGGACTTTTTTTGCCCCGATTCATTACAGCCTGATATAAGCTCAATTTTATCCTTTTAAAATCCATAATAAATCCTATTATTACCTTGTCCACTGTAATATGTTCTTTCTAAAAATGATAAATAAACCTCTTCTACGTTTGTAATAATTTTATTAAGATATACCTATAAGTGTATAGCCCCGTTCACACGATCAAATAATTTGTCAAATATTTGATATACCTATGTCAAACTTCAAATATTTTAGAAATGGTTCTAAAATATTTGGAGTTTGACAAATTATTTGATCGTGTGAACGGAGCTTATTGATTTTAAAACGTTTAAAACAATAGTAAATTGAAACGGTTTCTATTATTGTTGAGTGGTGTTATGAGTTACGACCAAGTACCAACCTCGAAATTGCAACCAAGACTGGTGACCGGTATCCCGTCCCATCTTCAAAGGGTTTTGTTCATGCAATCATGCCTAGCTAAAAATTTGACATTTGGAAAGTCTGACTGAACAAGATGCTTCGATAGTTGTATGGGCCCCCTTATTTATTGTTATTGAAGAGTGTATAGTACCCATAACAAATTTGTTGTGCTGATCTTAATTGTATCTTAAATTTATTCAGTGTACACTGCAGTTGTCGGATATGTTGAAAACTGTTTTCCCCGTAAGTGCGTGGGACTTAGGTTTAATGGGTGTATGGTATATTAATAATAGACAATAGTTACTTTACCCTATCCAGCAAGATAACTCATCGTAGCCCTACGGAAATTGGTTCTACTACGAATTCCCACGCGACACCCTACTTAAGGGGAACCGGTATCGATGACAGGGCATCGAGTGGGAATGCGCAAAATCGGTGAGTTCTCTTGCTTGTAACTGCAGGACAGTGGACAGACTGTTAATGTCTCATGTAGTCATGTACTCATGTGTACCATAATACACTTCGAAATCTTGTTAGTGTTTAATATAATAATCCAAAATATTAATTTGAAAGCACTAACCTTTACACTTAGGGTTGACACAATGATGTGCGCTCGATAAGTATTCAATCAAATTGTAAGGCAAATCGCGTTCTCCGTATTGTACATTGTTAATTTTCACTGATCTAGCAGACAGTTCGAGTAAAGATGGTGGATTATGCGTCATATCACTTACGAATCTCACAACCAATGGATTGTCCCTCAGGCTTAACTATAAATTTAACACAATTTATTAAGGTGATTTAATTTTAAATAAATAAGTAATTGTTGATCTTCTTACAAATCATATTGTTAATATAAATAGGAAAGTAGGTTTGTAGGTACTAGGTATCCACCTAAGCACCTAACCTATCTGCACAATATGTCCTATATATTATATTTATTTGTTCATCCCTATGTGTTTATAATAATAATGTTAAATTATTAAAATTGAAAGGTTGGTATATACCTATAACTGGGAATTGGGATAAATATATATCATTCGCGTAAGTAATTATATAAGCTACCAACAACTATAAAATATAAATAGGTACGCTTTTGAATGATTAGAATCCATAACATAGGAACAATATTGTATCATTTAGTATAAAATGGGTACCTATATTGTTTGTTGGTACCTAGTTGGTACCTTACCTACCTATTTAATTACCTAATGCATATATTTTTTTTGCAATTTTTTTTTGTTTTAACGTATATAGTTGCGCATGCTGAAAACGATGGTGAAGTCAGAATTTGGTTAGACTTAGTTTTAAAGTTACCTATAGCTAATTTAAATGCATAGTGTTTTCATATAGATAGGTATACCTACACATCCGGCCTGGTTACTCTCTGCGCTCGTTCGAACAATTAAAATCGAAAACATTCCCACGATTTGTTTTGTAAAACCACCATGGATAGGTCTAAGACAGGGGTGTAAAATTATTTTGACCCTTTTGTTATTTATTTTTCGAGAGAGCCATTAAATTACGAAAAGAGGTACATAAAAACTGAGGTACATTATTATTTATTATTATGAGCATACGGCTATTTATTGGTAAATTACTATAATTCAATTTTATCTGCAGATATTGATAAATACATTGTGATGTTATTTATTATTAAAAATAATATATTTTTCGCTAGCCCTCAAAATGTTTTTGCGTGCCATGGATTTGCCATCCCTAGTCTAGGAATTCAAATAGCTATAACTTCAAAACTAATTGCTACCTCCAAAATTCTGACTTTACCATAGTTTTCAGCATGCTTAACTACATATGTTAAAACAAAAAAAGCGGGTTAAGTAGATACCGTTCTGCTGTACAGTAGGGTTACAAGACGTGGGTATAACTGTAGTGGACGGTATTAAATATTTAAATTTGAATTCAATGATATAATATTATCATTGTATACGAAAAATGATTCTGAGCAGAGACGGCTGTCAGACTAGGATATTTTATATTATATTTATAATATATTGTCATTACTTATTATTAATATGGTAGCCGGTAGGTTTTAGAATTACACCAAAAACCAAAATCGAGTTTGTCAAAAAATGATTTTTCATAAAAATTCCCCTTTTTCCTTAATTTTTATTTGGTTTTACCTGGCGCTTTTGAAAACTACTGTACTGGGAATTGTAAACTTTGACCTACCGAATGCACCAACTATTTTTATAGATTCACTTCCCATTGAATACTATGAACAAAAAATCCAAAAAATATTTTAACACTGTTATTTTTGATATACGTTTAAAGTTTAAATTTGGACAAAATACAAAAATACATATTAAATCCTAGAATAGCAATTTTAGTTTTTATGTTGTATTTTAAAAATATTATTCGTGGGTACCTCTATATGAAACTTTTAGAGTATAATATTATATTTTATACACATACAATGATATTTTAAAATGTTATTTTTTTCACAAAAATGAATTTAACTTTGTACTAATGCCTGATAGTAAAAATGTAAAATAAATTACATTAAATCGTAATAACATTATCAAAGATACTTAGTAATATTATAGGCTGACAATGATTTTATATCATTGAACTCAATTACTCAATTATAACACATCCATTACATAGATTCTCTAGTCAGACTCCTAATACAGGCATACAGCAGAGCGTTAGATAACCACTTACCCGTTTTTTTTTTCATTATGTATTTAAATTTATAATTTATGCTTATTTATATTGTAATTTATTTTACTATTAGTAATACTGTAGGTTGCATTACTTTATGTCAAAAACATTAAAACATCGCATTTATTAAAGTTTTTTTTTTTTTAATTAATCTTTTTAAAGCCCGGTGACTATGGCCATTAGCTTGATTGTAGGGTTTATGATTGTAGGTAGTAGGGTTTGAAATTGTAGGGTTATTACACGTGTGTGTTGTATTTGGCAGAATTTCTATTGGGGCGCCCGTAGGTTTCTGCCATGCCCCGGAGTGGGGGATGGCGGCACTTGTTCTCCGGACACCGTGACTTGCCCGGAGAAAAATGCCACCCAGTGGTCGAGAGAATCGAACCCGCGCCATTCTAAATTCTTCGTTTAAATATATAATTAATAATACTTCTCACTTATATTTGTATGCAATACATATTCCTTACATGGAAGTTTTCAATTTTAGTAATAATACCAAAACCTAGTAAACCTCCCCAAGTGGCGTATGCAGGATTTTTCAATGCGGGGGGGGGGGCTTAAAAATTAGTTACAATTTTATTTTTATTATGTCCAGTCTAATAATTTCAGACGTTTATTTGAGGTATTTCAAAATGTTTGTAACTTCTCAACTTTTCTGGTAGAAAATATTCTCTGATCATCAACTTCGATGCCCGATGTAGGTATGTTTTTGGAAGCAAATTGGATCTATTTGGTACTTTTAGGAGGTCGAAATTGAAAATACTCAGTGCTTTTTAAAATAATTGGAGAAAAAAAATGAAAATGTATTAAAATTGTTTGGTAACCAGCTTGGTTATACCGTCCTCACTTGGATTATATTTGATTAATTAAAATATTTTTATTCTATAAATGTCAATAAAAAATTATTTATCCGGTCAAAAAGCTTAAAAATGTAATACTTAAGAATTTATTATAGCTAAAATATTATCGATACATAAAGGCATCATGGTTATTTTTTATAAGCATTTAAAGTTCAAATTTCGTCAAAACCACAGTTAATTTTTAGTTTAAAACTTATAAAATATTAAATTTGTATAAGCTAAGACTATATAGAAAATGTAATACAAGGTCTTTATCATACAAGTAGTTTATACTTTTACCGAAAAATTAGAGATAATTTTAGGGAAATTGGTAAGCAAATACAATGCTTTTTCAAAAATGAATTCATTTTGGTAAGACGTATATGAAATTTACGTCTTGCTTATTATAGTTGACAGTGGAAACTTGATAAATATTTTTTTTTAAGTAATAATAATACGAGCAATGGGGGGGGCTTCAGCCCGTTATCTCCCCTGCGTACGCCACTGAACCTCCCGATATTTCTTCGTATTGACCAATCACTAATAAACCTTCTACCTTTCTTCTTGGAGCTAAGTCTTAAAAAATAAGTTCTACCTATTCAATAAACAACTACAAATTTATTCCAAATAGAAAATACACAATTTAGCTACCTCATCTGTCTCTGAATAAGTTACCATTTATTTGTTATTTATTTTATTTAAAAAAAATTCCCAATATAAAACCAACTATAAATGTCAACTTATTTATTATGATAATTATGTACCGAGTACCTATCTAATTCGTTCCTTATAATTTATAGGATTTGAGTACTCACTCAATCAATTATAACGAAGAAGAGTGCATATACATATGTCTTCATGAAGACCGTGACATTGCTCGGCAGCCCACGTTAATAGATAATAGGCCAAAGAAGGCCATACAATGTATATTAAACATAAATTAATATGAATAAACCAACTTTGTTTTTATGGTATTTACCTCTGTGAGGCACTTCAATGATATGATTTCTATAGGTAGTGTACGAAGTCTGTTTTTGTGTAACATCAACGATTTTAGGTGTTTGAGATTGGCAATGGCTGGCGGCAAACTCTCCAGTGAGTTATCGCTCAAGTTTAGGGCTTTCAAATTATCCAACATACCCAAAGTCACAGGTACATCTGACAGATGATTTCCACCCAAACATAAAAACTTCAACCTAAAATAAAATATTATAAACGTATTATATACTTAAAGTGACTAGCTACATTCTACATATAACAAATTTACAAATGACAATGCTACAGGACCATAGACGCAACTAGGACTAAACTATTGGGAGGGAGGGAGGGGTGGGTTGTAGCCATATATTTTCTCCTTATTAATCTGTGTGGACATTTCTATATAACGAATTAAAATAATGTAAAAAAAAAATTCAAAAATATTAATGGTTTTTGAAATAATGAGCCTCTTACGTTAAATGTATATCACCGGATACCCGATAATAAATACATATAATATATTATTATATATCATGTTATGTATAATGTATATTTATTCCTATAAAAAATTTCACTTTTAATAAAATATCTTTTTTAAATGTTTGGTTTAAACTTAACTGTTTTACAGTACAAATAAATATATATATCCATAATTTATTAGTATATGGGCCCCCACATGAACATGTTCAGTACTTCAGTGAGCCCATTATCTTCTTGAAGAATAAATAAAAATAAATAAATATTGTATAATATATACATATCAAACATATATAATATTAAATTATATTCAAAATATCGATAGATAATCATTATAGTAGTGATAATAACAATATTGTTGTAGTAACAAATTACAACTGCATATTTTAATTTATATGTCGATAGGGCTATATTATGCGAGAATAACAACTGAAGAACTTTGGTCTGACAAAAGGCCAAGGTCAGTGACATGAAAATGCGTTTGTCTCTGGTTTCGTTGACGTTATGGTAAAGTATTCACATTGACCCATACGGAAAATATAACTATACATTTATTACTTAGAAACGAGTCTAACTCGAATGTGTATAATTGGATTGGACCTTTATATACTACCTATAACTTATCTATAAATGTCTTACATTCTGCTTGGGGAATGATTTTAACTGTAAATATTAAATACCCTCAGAAAGTATCAGATAAATGAAGCTACATGCTAAATTACAGAAATTATTCTTGGAATGTGCTTTAAACTGAAATTCTATAATGAATAAATGCCTAACGACTATCGATTATACATAGGTAACATGTACAGTGGCGTGGTGAATGGGGTTTTATGACGCCTAGGCGTCATGGTGAATTTTTTTTTTTGGGGGGGGGTGGTTGGGTACATTATGGTAACCAATAACATACAACAAAAATTAAAATATTTACAGTTCCATAATAATTATATGTATTATATATTATATTAAGGGGATAAAGAAGGGGTAGGTACTGAAATATATGCTGGGCATCAAGGTTTATAAATGTTCACCACGCCACTGAACATGTATATATAATATATTTATTAATATTTATTCAATCCAAGGTACTATCTCTACGACGATTAAAACCAAATATATTGTAATCGCACGTCTTGCGCAATTTTAGATACGCAATTCGGTTTATTCAGGAATCTTGAGCATCATGACCAACACGTGACCAAAACACACACAAAAACATCGTGAAACCAAAAACTTCAATAATAATATTAATATATGATACCTGATGAGTTTGTTGACATCTTTGGGTATTTCGACAAGGTTGTTGCTGCCCATGTACAGATACTCGAGAGTGGTGACCGACAGCAGCTGTTTGGGGAAGTGCGACAACCTGTTACCGCTAATGTTGAGCACCTTGAGGTGAGCGGAACAACCGAATTCCTTAGGGAACCCTTCATCATCAATCAGATTGTTCTTGGCGACCAGCGTAGTGAGCGGTAACCGTGCCACGAAGTCAGGCACATGCGTCAACCGGTTGTTGCTAATGTCGAGCACGCGGAGGTGCTGGAATCGATTGATTGCTGGTGGCAACGTTAGCATAGCGTTATGGTTGAGCAACATCGTGTCGATACCATCTGGTCGGCTGCGCTTGCACATTTCGTCCAAATGCTTCTGGATGGTGTCGCCGTCCAGCAACAGGTAGTTGAGATCCATTGTCTTGATGGATGATCCATCGTCGATTGGCGCGTCGCTGTCACTGCTCTCCGACGTTGACCCATAGTACCCATTAAACATGATCACGAATAATAATAATCAGGCCACTGCAATAAAATGGTTTCGTGTACAGTTCACGAACACTGCAGCGAGAAATGTTGTTTAAAACACCACGGTAGAGAAAACGACGAAAATATTGTAAAACGATCTCATTTACACAGAGTACCTAATACACTATTATACTAAATGTCATATAATATGGGCAGTGGGTGACCGTGACTATTATACCTACCGCGCGGCTGTTATGCGTAGGTACCACACGCGCGATCAACTCGACTATACGGTAGGCAGGAAAATGGGAGCTTGTTGATGGCACGGTTATATACCTACCAGTTATATAAACATGGAGTGTGTACTGAACACTCGATATACCGATAAGCCATATTTTGAATTCTCGGAGGGGCTATAAGTATTAGCTGATCTAGGTTTAATTGTGATAGGTGATAAAATTATACTATACAAATCATTTGCTCTATCACGTATTACAATATACTACATAGGTACTATTATTATTATTTATTATTATTAGGTACTGTTATTTTATAATAATAATTAATAATTTCACTCTTTGTTTGTAAGCTGTACACAATATAATGGAAGGATATATATTACTATGTACGATAAACTATGCATGGACGAATATAGTTAGTATAGTTGGTACCCATAATATATTTATTATTTATTATAATTTATAATATATTGGAACCTATTACTCTCACGTACCTAATCTAATCGCACGCAGCCGCTTCACCGTCATAATAATCAATAGGTTATAGGTAGGTGGTAACTACTATAATAATATGATGTAGGTATACGTGTAGTGTATCCTAAATATAAAATATTACACAGGCGATAGACCATAGAAATATTAAAATAATTAATAGGTATATAATTGTATAATATATGAGATATTACGTACTATTCTGCGACGACACTTTCTGAGATTTTTTGAATAGTAAGTCCGTCTACTAACGGCATTACTATTACTACTTAACTTCTGAAGTAGGTACTAATATACTAGTAAAATACTAATACTAACTTCATTAAATTTAAAACTAATAAGAGTAATACTCACCTATATAATGTAGGCATGAGTTACCTAAACCTATAGTCTATACCTAAATAATATGGTATCCGTATGACCGTATCGAGCTTAGATAATATATAAATAATATGTACCTAATAAGTAATAAGTAGGTAATAACTTGTATTAACTAGAATAGAATACATCAAATAAAATTATATTGGTATAATTGTTAATAATTAATTTGTATAATTGTTTCGATATTTATATGATCAATTGTTTCGACAATCATTACTAATTACTATAATATCATGTAATATACTCAAACACACAGTAGCTATATGTATCCAATTTTAAACATCTGATTAATATACCTATTATAGGTGCGCCCATATTATGTTTCAAGATTTAAAATAATAGCATTAGGTGCTCTAAGTCAAAATCCCTCCCTATTAAAAACTGTAAAGGCCTTAACCATAAATTCTTAATAATAGTGATATGACCACTATCATTTGAATTTAAGCACGAATTAAGGGGAGCATGGACCCGGAGCCAGCAACAGATATCGAACGATGGGGGCCCCTGGTGGGTAGTACGTTTCCTATGCGTAATATGGAAACATTGGAAACCGTTGGGATCGGATATTTTTTCCATTTTAGACAGGTTTCCATTTAATACAGGTTGTAAAAAAATATTTTCCCATAGATTTATTAATAATTTATTTATTTCATATATTTCACATATTTATTATTGCATTTTACCTACGTTTTATTCTATATAATTATATACTCCAAAATTCATCCCATGTTTTTGTTTGTTATTGACTTGCCATTTTCTTTTCTTCTAAATTATTAAAGTTGGAGAATTGATTCAAGAAGTTCATTTTCATTCATTTTGATCAAATGCGAACATTTCTAATCGTTTTATTTCATGGAGGGCGTTTTTATACGTTTTAATATTATTGCCGCGCAATGGTACATTATCAGTTTCGTCTTCGGAACTGGATTGTT